>CM047521.1:20695238-21262738 GCA_026122265.1 Ammodytes dubius | reverse complement strand
ACTGCTGAGGATCAGAGTGGACTGCCAGGAGCCCACTATCAGGTCAAATTTGATTCTCTGTTTACAAGCATCAGCATCAAGTCATTAAGAGTCCATGAATTAGTTTATGTTGCCCCAGAAAAGCATTGTTAATTCCAACATACACAAATGATATGCATAATATTTTGCGGCTAAGAGTATTATAACTACGGCCTGGGAGACGTGGTCTAATCACAGAAAATGTGATTTTCATAGGCTGATTACCATAAACATAATAATATCATCTGCCATTGCACTTCACACACCTCATGAATTTGATTGAGACCGGAACTATGTCATTTCCAACAGATATTAAAAGATGCGAAATTGCATAATTGTGTTGCCTGCGTAACAATAGTTTGGACCCACGATGAGCATCACAATCCACCTCAGGTCTCCCCTCACCCACCGCAATACATTATGCTAATGTGCTACGCTAACAGCCACAATAAAAGTAATGATGATTGCCCAGATCATGGGGGTATAGTAACAATAACAAACCTTGTGATGTATAGTGAATTATAAACATCCTCCCTGCTGTAATTTCATAGTTAATTCATAATCTTATTCAGGGTTAGGAAAATTGGCTCTCTAGCTCAGAGCTGTGGGAAATGTATGTGTGTTTTGTATGTGTGTGTGTGTGTGTGTGTGTGTGTGTGTGTGTGTGTGTGTGTGTGTGTGTGTACATGATTGCAAATAAGCCTAATGTAAACTAAAGGGATGTTATCTTCAACAGATGTTTTATATTGCATGTATGACTTCATCTGTCTATTGTTTAAGCAAAAGCACTATCCCTGTGATCCATTTTATATTTTATAGCTGATTGTTGCTGTCGATTATAATGAAAGTATTCACAGTTTAAGAAGGGGATGTGGAAATATAACATATATTTGTGGCAAAACATCCTGAAAGATTATAAATGTTGTTACCTGTCACCCATGGGTAGCGGTGTGTTACTGCAGATGTGTGTACATATGGCTGCAGGTTTGTGTGTATGACATTGATGGAGCGGAAATGCAGCTGCGATTTAGCAAATTACGCATCAGTGAACAATGTGTTGTGTGTGTGTGTGTGTGTGTGTGTGTGTGTGTGTGTGTGTGTGTGTGTGTGTGTGTGTGTGTGTGTGTGTGTGTGTGTGTGTGTGTGTGTGGTGTGTGTGTGTGTGTGTGTGTGTGTGTGTGTGTGTGTGTGTGTGTGTTGGTGTGTGGTGCAGTGTGTGTGTGTGGCGCCTGTGCCTGTCATATGCTGTCTGTTGTTGAAGTTGAGTGTCCCGAAGGGGCGCCATGACAGCACGAGGATTCTGTCCATGTTGACTGATTGTGTTGGGACCACGCCAGACAGACCATCACGATGGACTTCTCATACACTGTGCTGTCTGGACACAGAGGAAACATAATAGTTGTGTGTTGGTATGTGTGTGTGAGGTGTGTGTGTGTGTGTGTGTGTGTGTGTGTGTGTTTTGTGTGTGTGTGTGTGTGTTGTGTTGTGTGTTGTGTGTGTGTGTGTGTGTGTGTGTTGTGTGTGTGTGTGTGTGTGTGTACATCTCAAATCCACAGAGACACACACACACACACGCACACACACACACACACGCCTCGCCTGAGGGGCCTGTCACAGTTCCCCAGAGAGGCTGCTGGGTTGGGTTTTATTGCCTGTATTGATCGTGGCTCGCGCCGGGCAGAAGGATCAATATGTGGATTATAGGGGGGAGTTACTGCCTCTGTTCTGCCTTTAGAACACCCCCCTCCCCCCTCCTCCCCTTTCTCTCACATTCACTCTCAGCACCTGATCAGCAGTGTGTAAACCATGAGAAAAGACAGACGCATTCATTCACTTACTATGTTTGTCTGTGTAGATGACAGTGGACAGAGGCAAAGTACTTTGAAATAAACAATGTCTACTCTGCCTCCTCTCTCCCTACCAGACCCTCCCCCCCCCCCGACCCCCAGATAGCCCACCCTCCCTGCCTGTATCTGCATATCTATGTACAGTAATTGACATTTTCCATTTGGCAAGTTCTGTATCTCTCCACCCCGTTATTTCTATGGCAACCAGCGGTGGGGGCCTAAGCTGAGTGAGTTAGCATGCGCCCCTTGGGCCGAGGTGTCTGCCTGCCCCAAAGCTGACAAGAGAGCACTGGGGATTTTCTTACTGCCCTTTTAATAAGGTAAATAGGCAGACAGACCCTCTAATAATACCTCATTCCATTTATGCTCATCATTATGAGCCAGTGAGCTACTTAGTGTGTGTGTGGGGGTGGGGGGGGGGGAAGTGGGGTGATGCACATTCTAACAACAGCTGTCACACCTGAAAAGTTCCCTTACTGGGGTTAAGGAAATTATTTTATTTTTCATTTATCCTTCAGTGAAAGTGCTGCTGATCCATTGGATATCTTTCATTGTTTAAGCTTGATGCAGAGAATAACACCAGCTGATTCAGTAATCATATTCCAGGTGATGGGCCTGATATGGAAATGATTGTTGTAACAGTGTAATGTTCCAGCTGTTTGTCTTTAGAGAGGCGAGGACATCATTTTCTTTGTGTGCCTTTTCCTCTCCATCCTCTCACATTTTTGCTTTTACTCATCCAAATTTCTCCTATACATACATACACCATACTCATTACTGTCTCTCTCACTTGTATCTATCCCTCATCCCTTCATTCTCTCTCTTCACGCCCCTCTTTTCATCTCTTTGTCACTGCGTCCACCACTCTCTTTTTCTCCGTCTCTTTCCAGTCTTTATTTGAAAAGAGTAAAAACAGGGTGAGAGTTTAGAGGCTCTGTCTCCGCTTCTAGTGCAGCAATTAGGATCTCGAGAGCCTGTCAAGATAACAGTGCGAACGAATGCACATCTATACAAAATACACACACACACACACACACACACGCACACACCACAACACACACACACACACACACACACACCACACACACACACACACACACACACACACACACACACACACACACCCACACACACACACACACACACACACACACACACACACACACACACACACACACACACACACACACACACACACACACACACACACACACACACACACACCACACACACACACACACACACACACACTTAGTGCCCTTGTGCTCCCAATGAAGACATTAAAGGCCTGAGAGAGGGGAATACAGGAGAGGATGAGGTGATGTCTTTGGTGAGTGGATGCATTAACAGTGAAAAACAAAACTCAAGGTCCCCGAGATGGAAAACTAGTCTTTTGTAGGTTGCAGAGGGTGGGCGATAATGGAGGACTTCACAGCACTTGTTCCATCTTCCATATATTCCAGGTTTGTCATGTTGCGGCCTTTTGTTGGGTAATTGCTGCATTTGTCAGTGTGGCTTTCACTTTTCTTTATTACTGCCTAGAACCTAGAAGCCTCTCTCTCTCTCTCTATCTGTGTCTCTCTCTCTCTCCCTATATCTCTCTGTATATTTTGTTTGTGACAAGCATTAAAAAAGGTTGTGAAGTTGATTAGTCGGTGGGAGGCAGGGTGTACAGCACTTGACGTGTGAAAAAAAAGGGCCATGAAGGAAATAATTGCAAAGATGAGGATGTGTGATTGCCGTGCATTATCCACACAGTCTGTCATCAGCAACACTCTCACAATGTGGGGCAACCTGTATTGAACAGACAGATAGACAAACAACTCTGCACTGTCACATGCTAATAAGGGAGACATTTGCTTTTCCCTTGTAACTCTCAGGTACTTTCCAGCACTCATCTGACTGTCACACAGGCTGTTGTGTTTCTTCTTTTGACAAAGTGCTGCGTGCAAAGCAACCGGTCTGTAAGTCGATCCTAATATAATTTGACAAAAGCAAATTAATATGGAAATACAGTGCATTAACATGATGGCTTTTCCCCACCTCCCCCCCTTTTTTTTAAAGATGATTATTATTGTCAGTTTTTGATATTATTAGACAGTTTGGAGAGACAGAGATGAAATGGGGCAGATAGGGGGATGATATGCAGAGAAAGACCCGGTCGGACTCAAACAGGGGTCTGCTGTGAAGAGGAACAACCCTCATGGGCAAGGCGCTCTAACCACTACACCACGAACACCCCAACATGATGGCTCATTTTGATAAACTGCATTATTTTACATTGTCTCACTTTCTAACATACATGAAATGCAGCATTGTTGTGTTTCACACTGTGGCATAGACGAAAGTCAGCCTTATATCGTAAGAGGCCATAAATAGTTGAACTTGTTTTCTTTTCTTACTTTTTCCTATGTTTTGGGCTCTCTAAAATAAATCTTTGGTGTTTTATTTCTAACAATGTTCCATCATGACCCAAAAGTGATTGTTAGCTAACCAAACTCCTGCGGTCGTAACGTAAAACAGTGCAAGCCAAACAGGCCATTTCATTGTAGGTGAGTAAGGGTAAATTAAGAAGAAAGATGGAGGAAAGAATGGAGAGAACATGAGGAGAGGAGAGAGGAGAGGAGAGCAGAGGGCTTTTCAAACAGGGAGAATCCATACTAGAGCTGACGAAAGAATGGGGACTTTAACACTGTTCTGCCCCTGGCATTGAAAGTGTGTTGTTCTTAACGTGTGTGGCATATGTGTCTGTACCTTTAAGAGGGAATGCTCTAAGGGAGGGGCTGCTAGTTAGGTGACCGGAAGTCACAAGCACATTATTCACGTAGAGAGAGAGCATGCAGGAACAACAGTTGATCAGCTCTTCCATTAAGATGTAGTTCTTCATCTTCTTGTTTGTTAAAGCAACGTCTGTAAGTATTGTCTTTATTTTCCATGTGTTGGATTATAGATTTACCGTTGTATGCTTACTGTTTAGCTTTATTAATACCTGCCTTATGTTTGTACTGTCTTTACAGTTTCACGAAATTACCATTAAACTACATGAGTAATCCTCAACACGCTGTGGAGTTTTTTGGGAAACGTTTAGCTGATTGGAGAGTTAGCTTGCTTGGCTAGCGAGCCCAATACAGTGAAAAGACGGCAACACAGCTAACAAGATAGTCGAAGACAGCCATCTTACAGAGCTAAACTGCTAAACGGCTAACGGAAATAAATCCACCCAGCCTGTAAATCATCCTACGGAGCTAAATTGCTAAGCGGCTAACGGAAAGACATCCATACAGCCTGTACGCCTTCATAGCTGTTGCTGGTATTAAAAACGCACCGTCATTATGTCAGCAGCTAACGGTAAAAACAAAGAGAATGGAGATAATAATTCCGTGAGCTCTCGCTCTTCCAGTACATCGTCCAGCTCAAAGATGTCTATGGCTGTGGCCATGGCCAAAGCAAAAGCCGAAGCAGCACAAGCTAGAGCGGCACATTCAAAAAAGGAAATTGAATTAAAGGTAGAGCAAGCACGGATTAACGCCACTCTTGATGCATTAAACGAAGAGAAAGAAAAAGATGCTGCCATAGCAGAGGCTGATTCTCTGATGGCTGATTTGAGAGAACAGGGTTTCGAAACGGTCAGTGAGGCTTCCAGTAAAGTATCAAAAAAAAGCAAAGAAGAGCGTACTGTTGCTTACGTGGCAGAGCAAGCCAGTATGACTGCAGTTAATTTGCCAGCTAATATAAATGGTAACAATCCCACATTACCAAACCCACAAAGCATCAGCCAAGCCCAAGACACCACTCCTGTTAAAACTACGTCATTCTACGCATCTCAAGTGCATCAGTATAGAGAGACTACACCTGACTACACACCGCAAGTCCCTCATCATATTAAAGCGTCACCACATTATAGCCTAAATAAGCATTTGCCATCCCCTGTACATCAGCCTGTCTATGGAACGCCCTGTGGAGTTGGATGCGACCACTCTCAAACCACCAATGACCTCGCTAAATATCTGGCTCGCAGCCGTCTTGTGACATCAGGACTTACCGTATACGATGAACAGCCAATGAACTACTGGTCATGGAAGACGTCGTTCCATAGTGCTATTGACAACCTGGACCTGTCTGCTGGAGAACAGCTCGACCTCCTTACCAAGCATCTCGGAAAAGAGTCAGCAGAACAGGTTAAACGGATTAAATCGGTCAATATCAAACATCTGCCTACTGGATTGACTATGGCATGGGAGCGGCTCGACGAGCTATACGGCGCTCCGGAGGCCGTCGAACAGGCCCTCTTTGGTAAACTGGAAAGCTTCCCCAAAATCACAACAAAGGATCCACAGAGACTTCGAGATCTAGCAGATCTGTTGTCAGAGCTAGAAGCAGCTAAACAAGATAGCTACTTCACCGGCCTTGCATACTTGGACACTTCAAGAGGAGTCAATCCTATAATCGAGAAACTCCCACACAACATTCAGGAAAAGTGGATCTACTTTGGATCACGATACAAACGTGACCATTTAGTCAGTTTCCCTCCTTTCTCTGTGTTTGTAGACTTCATTCGCAAAGAAGCTAAAGCTCGTACAGACCCAAGCTTCAACCTCTTCACACAGGTTCCAGCAGAGAAAAAGGACAAGTGGGAGAGGCCTATGAAGGCGCCTGTATATGTTCACAAGACCCAAGTCTCTTCAGTGGACAAGCCTGAGTCAACAGTAGGTAACAAACCAGCGGACCCAAGCAAACACTGCCCCCTACATGGAAAGCCCCACCCCCTGGGGAGATGCAGAGGCTTTCGAGAAAAGAGTTTAGAGGAACGCAAACAGCTACTCAAAGAACACTACATCTGCTTTCGCTGTTGCTCTTCCACAGAGCATCTCGCCAGGAACTGCTCTGCCGATGTCAAATGTATGGAATGTGAAAGCACCAACCACACGACAGCACTACACCCTGGACCAGCAACCTGGAAGTCCAAGTCGTCCCCTCCCGTTTCAGAGCATTGCGGGGAGGAGGACAAAGCGGAGGCCCAGGAGGTCACTTCAAAGTGCACACAAGTGTGTGGCGAAGGATTAAGTGCGAGAGCCTGTGCTAAGATCTGCCTTGTCAGCGTGTACCCCACTGGACACAAACAGGAGTCCAAGAAAATGTACGCAATACTCGATGAGCAAAGTAACCGCTCCCTTGCACGGTCAGAGTTCTTTGATGTCTTTAAGATCTCTGGGTGCTCCTACGCATACACTCTCAAGACATGTGCAGGGCTTAAAGAGACAGCGGGGAGAAGAGCCATCGGTTACACTATCGAGTCACTGGATAAGAAACTTAGCTTTCCTCTACCTACGCTCCTCGAATGCAACGAGGTCCCTGATAATCGAGCTGAGATACCTACCCCGAACGCAGCACGCCACCATACTCACCTGAAACGCATTGCAGATGAAATACCACCTCTCGAACCTGATGCTAATGTACTCCTCCTTCTGGGTAGAGACATCCTGAGGTTACACAAGGTCAGGGATCAGATTAATGGTCCAGGCAATGCACCCTTTGCCCAAAGACTGGACCTAGGGTGGGTCGTCATCGGCGACGTTTGCCTTGGAGGCGCACACAGACCACCACAGGTGAACAGCTATAAGACATCCATCCTGGAGAACGGTCGTGCTACCCATCTACAGCCATGCAACAACCAAATCAAAGTGAAAGAGGTCTTCAGTCAAGCACCTACATATCAAAACCATCCAGTACCTACCTTCACATACAGCTCAGGGAAGCTAGCAGAAGACAGCTTAGGCCAAGCCATCTTCACTCGTACTGCCGATGATCACAGACTTGCACCTTCCATGGAGGATCTAGAGTTCCTTCACATCATGGATGCCGAGTTCCACCAAGACAGCTCCAAAAGCTGGGTCGGACCTCTGCCTTTCCGATCGCCAAGACAACGGCTGCCCAACAACAGGAGACAAGCGCATGACCGCCTCCTCTCGCTCCGCCGCACCCTAGAAAAACGACCGCAGATGAAGGCCCACTTTCTAGAGTTCATGCAGAACATGCTTAGCAGAGGACATGCAGAGATCGCTCCACCCCTGACAGTAGGGAAAGAATGCTGGTACTTACCCCTGTTCGGCGTGTACCATCCCAAAAAGCCGGACAAGATCCGAGTGGTCTTCGACAGCAGTGCGTCACATGAAGGAGTGTCACTCAATGAAGTCCTGCTCACCGGCCCTGACCTGAACAACAGCCTGCTAGGCGTACTCATGAGGTTCAGGAAGGAGCAAGTAGCCATTACGGCTGACATCGAACACATGTTCCACTGCTTTGTGGTGAAGGAAGACCACAGGGACTATCTACGCTTTCTATGGTACCGTGACAATGATCCTACCTGCAATGTTGTGGACTACCGGATGCGAGTGCACCTTTTTGGGAACAGTCCCTCTCCTGCTGTGGCCGTGTACGGTTTGAGAAGAGCGGCCAAAGAAGCAGAGGCAGAGTATGGCAGTGACGCAAGAAGACTCATTGAACGTGAGTTCTATGTTGACGATGCTTTGAAGTCGTTCGCTACTGAGGAAGAGGCCATCAGCGTTCTTGGACGAGCACAGAAGATGCTTTCAGCCTCTAACCTCAGGTTGCACAAGATTGCATCAAATCGACCAGCAGTCATTCATGCATTCCCACCTCAAGACCGCTCCAAAGACGTCAACAACTTGGATCTCTTTGTCGATGATCTGCCAGTCCAACGTAGTCTTGGATTGTCCTGGAACATGCGAGCAGACACCTTTACATTCCAGATTGAAAATGACGAAAAGCCATTCACTCGCAGAGGGGTGCTGTCAACCGTAAACAGTCTATATGACCCCCTAGGGTTCGTTGCACCTGTCTCTGTTCACGGAAGGTTGATACTCAGAGACCTCACCACGCAGGCAGAGGATTGGGACTCACCACTCCCAAAACACATGGAGATTGAGTGGGCAAGATGGAAAGAGTCGCTTAAGGATTTACAGGACCTCCAGATACCTCGTCCGTACACGTCGCTCTCTACCGCAGGTGCACAAGTAAGAGAACTCTGTGTTTTCGCAGATGCATCTGTGAAAGCCATCGCAGCTGTGGCCTACATTAAGGTGACCAGCCACGGAAACCAACCCGAGGTTGGCTTTGTCTTTGGGAAGGCAAAGCTGGCGCCTCAGCCTGACCTAACTATCCCAAGGCTAGAACTGTGCGCTGCTGTACTTGCTGTGGAGATAGCCGAGTTGATAGTTGAAGAGATGGATGTCACATTCAACAACATCACATACTACACAGATAGCAAGGTGGTCCTGGGATACATCCACAACCAGTCGAGGAGATTCTATGTGTTTGTGCATAACAGGGTTCAACGTATCCGTCAATCACCCTGTCTTGGCCAGTGGAAGTACGTCCGTACAGACCTAAATCCAGCCGACGTTGGATCAAGAACAGCTACTCCAGCCCTCCTACGCAGCACAACGTGGCTCACCGGGCCGGACTTTCTCAAGAGTGAATCCTCGTCCACGCCTGAAACTGAAGAGAGCTACGGTCTCATCGATCCTTCCTCTGACTCTGAAGTACGTCCTCAGGTGACCACAAGTATCACACACGCAGCCATAGGAATGGTTCATCCTCAACGTTTTGAACGCTTCTCTAAGTTCAGCACTCTCGTCACAGCAGTTGCACACCTGATCCATGTAGCACAGTCCTTTACCCGCCCTGTGCAAGGTGAGTGCCAAGGGTGGCACATCTGTCGTCCTACACAGGAAGAGCTGGCGAGAGCTAAAGTGTTCATCATGAGGAGTGTCCAGAACCACTGTTATGCAGAAGAGCTAAAGTGCATAACCAAAGGGTCCCCCATTCCATCCTCCAGCAGCCTCTGGAAGTTGCATCCTTTCAAAGATGCTGACCAAGTCCTAAGAGTAGGAGGACGCACAGCACAATCAGGCTTAAACATGAATGAAACTCACCCCATCATCATCCCTGGTCAGCATCATCTGGCGACTCTGCTGGTGTGTCACTATCACGAGGCTGTGAAACACCAGGGAAGACATCTTACTGAAGGTGCCATACGGGCTGCTGGCTTCTGGCTGGTGGGAGCAAAACGCTGTATCGGCAGTCTGCTGTACAGATGTGTCACCTGCAGGAAACTGCGAGGAAAAACCGAACATCAACAGATGGCCGATCTGCCAGCGGAACGACTCCATGTAGCACCTCCCTTCACCTACGTAGGTGTTGACGTTTTTGGGCCATGGGAAGTTGTCTCACGCCGCACAAGAGGAGGACACGCTAACTCTAAACGATGGGCTGTGATGTTCTCATGCATGTGTTCAAGGGCAGTTCATATTGAAGTGATCGAGGCAATGAGCACCAGCAGCTTCATCAACGCTTTGAGAAGGTTCTTTGCCATCAGGGGCCCCGCAAAACAGATTCGGTCCGACTGTGGCACAAACTTCGTCGGCGCCTCCCGAGAGCTGGAGATGGACAAGACAAGTCCTACTTTCCAGAAAGTGGAAAAGTACCTGAGCACTCAGAGTTGCACCTGGGTGTTCAATCCGCCCCACGCATCCCACATGGGGGGAGCGTGGGAACGTATGATTGGCATCGCTCGTCGTATACTGGATTGCATGCTGTTGGAAGAGAAGAAATCTCGTCTGACCCATGAAGTTCTCACAACATTCATGTCCGAGGTAACTGCAGTCATGAACGCGAGACCACTCATCCCAGTGTCATCAGATCCGGAGTCGCCTCTCATCTTGACCCCAGCAATGCTCCTGACCCTCAAAACAGGCTCTACTCCTCCTCCTCCTCCTGGCCACTTTGATGAAGCAGATCTCTTCAAAGAGGAATGGAAGCAAGTTCAAAGCCTAGCTGACATATTTTGGAGCAGATGGAGGCGTGAATATCTCAAAACCCTGCAGCTACGTCACAAGTGGCAAGGAAAGAAGCCTAGTCTCCAAGAAGGGGACATCGTTCTCTTGAAAGATAGTCAGGCAAAGAGAGATGAATGGCCCATGGCATCCTCACCAAGACCTTTCCAGGAGAAGATGGACTGGTTCGGAAAGTCGAAGTGGAAGTCATCAAAGGTGGAACCAAGAAGACCTTCTTTCGCCCTGTTACAGAAGTTGTTCTGCTTCTGTCTACAAAGACTGATTCTGTTAATTAATGTGGAGTCTTGTAAGACCCCAAGCGGGAGTGTTCTGCCCCTGGCATTGAAAGTGTGTTGTTCTTAACGTGTGTGGCATATGTGTCTGTACCTTTAAGAGGGAATGCTCTAAGGGAGGGGCTGCTAGTTAGGTGACCGGAAGTCACAAGCACATTATTCACGTAGAGAGAGAGCATGCAGGAACAACAGTTGATCAGCTCTTCCATTAAGATGTAGTTCTTCATCTTCTTGTTTGTTAAAGCAACGTCTGTAAGTATTGTCTTTATTTTCCATGTGTTGGATTATAGATTTACCGTTGTATGCTTACTGTTTAGCTTTATTAATACCTGCCTTATGTTTGTACTGTCTTTACAGTTTCACGAAATTACCATTAAACTACATGAGTAATCCTCAACACGCTGTGGAGTTTTTTGGGAAACGTTTAGCTGATTGGAGAGTTAGCTTGCTTGGCTAGCGAGCCCAATACAAACACACTTTACTATACTCTCTCCTAGGACAGATTGGCTCTCAGAAACAGACCCAGACCCTTCCCTTTGACAATGTGCTGGCTTCTGTCACTGAGCCATGGTGCGTTGCTTCAATCCCTCAGCTGCACGGTATGATGTGGCCTCATGGGGACCAAAAGTATATTTCTAGCTGTATGATTTAGAGGCCTGTTGACCGGAGGAGTATACATAGGCTGCACTTAGTGGATGTTACTATACACACACAGAGCTGTTTAATACGTGAAATGATTTGTTTACTGCTAGGTATTATTTTGACTATTAAGAAATATATTTTTTTAATTCATTGCATTTTCACTTAAGGTTCCAAAAGCATGGTGGCGCATTTATTTGCCTATATCTGACATTTTCCAAGATTTCCCTTTTCAAAACGGTTAATTACGAAAAGAAAATAGTGGAAGTGACTAAAGTTAATGGATGCATGGTTCAAATTGTTAACCTTACAGTGTAGAATGTTAAAACGTACTGTAGCGCTCCGGTGGCGTAGTGGATAGAGCGCGTACCATATTGGCTCCGGCCTTCGTTGCAGTGGTTGCGGGTTCGAATCCGACCCGTGGGCCTTTACTGCAGGTCATCCCCCCTCTCTCTCTGTCTCCCCATTTCAACTCTGTACTATCTAATAAAAGCTTGAAAATGCCAAAAATAAAGTACTGTACTGCACCACCACTCTGAGTCGTGGGTGTCCTTTATTAAACACATAGAACTATGTCAGTCTTGTGTATATATTAAAAATGTCTGTATCAGTGAATCAGACCTTACACTGTCACATGTCTTAACCAGCCTATCACATGCTGTATTGTCTTGCATTTTAACACATTGCATTCCTAGTCTCTCTCAATTAGGACCCCCTTCTCTCTGTTCTGTCTCTACTTGTCTCACTGTCTTTATGTGTATGTCTCTCTCTCTCTCTCTCTCTCTCTCTCTCTCTCTCTCTCTCTCTCTCTCTCTCTCTCTCTCTCTCTCTCTCTCTCTCTCTGGAGAGCTGGGGGCATGATGTGCTGCTATGAATGATTCATTGGCCTCTGTAGTTGTATGTGCTTGGACTAGAAAAACAAGAAAGCAGCGAGAGGATAAGGGGAGATGAGGTCACAGTGGAGAGTTGATAGCCAGAGTATAGTGGGGCAGTGGACGGCAGCAGCAGAAGAGAAGAAAGAAAAATCAAATGGAGAAATAATTTGGGTGATTTTAGATGAAACAAAGGTTTATTTTCTTTGGGACGGTCTTTACCTTCATTGACAGAAGATTCCTGAAATGAATGTTCCCAGTCAGTCTCAGGGGGCTAATTTGTAATTTATCATCCTTGTAAAATCACATCTATATTGTGTTCCATTAATCTAAATACATCTCAGGCTTGTGTAGTTCTTTGTCTCATCTACTTTATCTGTCCTTTTTTTTGAACCCATGGAACATAGAAAAACAAAAACACCCATCTCTTACAGTAACCTCTCAGATTAGTCATACCCACTCCACGGGCCCTTAAAACGTCGAGACCCCCCTTTGAAACGTCGTTATCTTTCATTATCTAATTTCCCACGACCTGGAATAGATTATCAGCCGGATGATTAAGACCTGCTGAATAATTAAGTGGACAATATAATGCTAATTCCTGAATAATATATGTGTTTATGATGGCCAGCCGTTTATACTAGATAGTGGGTTGCTGCATGCGCTGACAGGAAGATTGATGCTGGTGGCCTAGATAGCATCTCTCCAGCGAATGGTGATGCGGCAGAAGGCGGCGAATGCCCATATTCATTAAGCCACTGTCATTGGCTATACCGTGCATAATGACATAGTTATATATAATTTACAGCCATGTCCCAGGGCAGAGGTGGCTTACATGATGCAACGGAACAAACAGGTTTTTTTTGGCACGAGGCATATGGACTTCTTCCACTTTCTTTAATCCTATTTGTTCCCATAAAAGTGTGACCGATCGATTCCTCAATTGGTTATTTCTGTTTCATTTCTCTTTTGATCCTCTCTCTCACACACTCTCTGAAGTGTATACGTGTTTGTGTGTAGTGAAGCATGGAGGAGTAGGCCTATGTCCAGTTTGTTTCTTTATGCCAGCAGTGTGCTTAACTGGTCTGTCATACAAGCAGATGGTGGACTTTTGACAGTAATGTTAAGTGCAGTGCTCTGTGAAATGACATGATGCGGTGTAATGTACACTTTAGACCCTGTGAAGGAATGTGTGTTGGTGGTGATGCATCCAGGTTCAAACACAATGAAACAAAACCTCCTTCCAGCACACCCCCCCCCCCCCATCCTGTTCTAGTCTAGCCCATAGCGCTGATAGGTCTGTAGCACCCTGGCCAGTTTGATTAGATTTGTGACTAAAGCTGGTGGCCAAGCGCTGGTGAATTATGCCTGAGCTGTTACCTTGCAGTATGCTGCCGGGGAAATGAGGCAGCTACACTGCATTTGCCCCGATGCCACTGACCTTGTAGGTCACTCCCAGGAAAGAAGACATTCATCACTCTGACACATGGATGCTGTGGGGAGAAAGTGGGGTGTGTGTGTGTGTGTGGGGGTGTGTGTGTGTGTGTGTGTGTGTGTGTGTGTGTGTGTGTGTGTGTGTGTGTGTGTGTGTGTGTGTGTGTGTGTGTGTGTGTGTGTGTGGTGTGTGTGTGTGTGTGTGTCAACTATTACAAGTATAGGGGGCGCCTTTAGCTCAGTTGGTAGGGCGTCCCCTCCATGGGCCTCGGCCAGCAGCGGACCCGGGTTCGATTCCAGCCCGCGGTCGTTCTCTGCATGTCACTCCCCTCTCTGCCCCATTTTCAACTCTGTCTCTACACTATTAATAAAGCATAAAAAAAAATGCCAAAAAAATATCTTTAAAAAAAAAACACAAAAAAAATACAGTATCCATCCATCCAACCCTTCTGTGCTCCCAATATTCTTGAAGCACTGTAGATGAATATATGCAGTTCTTACATCATGCTGTCATTGATTGAAATTATATTTAGATAATGATTTAGATGATGGTTATTCAAAGACATACACATTCTTTGTGTCGAGTAAGGACATATCTTCCCCTCCAGCTCTTTCTTTTATGTGCCTAGTCTCACTTCATTACTCTGATTCACTCCTGCTTTTCTCTGCATATAATCACGAGTGGCAGACAAATATCGACCATGGCCATTGTTGGCTCAAGTGTCTACTTACTCTCTAGGAAAAAGCTCATTTTGTTACAACAGATTGATATATAGTGTGCCCCCAAGGACTTCAGTTAAATCTCAAATGAAAATACGCATAATCACAGCTGTTGATGGGGCCAATATGAAACACTCTTGGCACTGTATCGCTCTCCCTCCTCTCCACTCCCCACCCCAAACAACAGAGTGACCTTGGCAGGTGCAGTCAGCAATTTGATGTACTGACTTTGAAGGATGACAAACAACAGACAAGCTTCCATAGCATGTTACTGTTTCATCTCTATCTCCCAATTGTTTCCCTCTGTGAGAAAGATGTGCTTCTTATGTGTGTGGTGTGTGTGTGTGTGTGTATGTGTTGTGTGTGTGTGTGTGTGTGTGTGTGTGTGTGTGTGTGTGTGTGTGTGTGTGTGTGTGTGTGTGTGTGTGTGTGTGTGTGTGTGTGTGTGTGTGTGTGTGTGTGTGTGTGTGTGTGTGTGTGTGTGTGTGTGTGTGTGTGTGTGTGTGTGTGTGTGTGTGTGTGTACATATGTGCTTGGCTGATTATAAACAAGTTGATTTGGTGTTGGTCAAAAGAGTAAAGGGAGGGGAAAGGGTCTTCCTAACATGACACAGCCTATTAGCACGAGTGGTGCACGAAAGCTTAATTGTCACAGCATTGAGGAAGCGAATTTTCCCCAGCTTAATTGTTCAATTGAATAAATAAAGGCACACAATTATGTTTGTGCATGTCATAAATCTGATTAGCGCAGAGTGTCGCTCTGCAAACACAACAGAGTCTGTATACTGATGCCCACCCACACAGCTCACATCTGATTACCTGAAAAACACCATCACTTGTCTCCTTGTCTATTAGTGCACAGTCTATGAGGTGAAGTGATGATGTATCACTCTGAGTAATTGCACAGTCTCTCCATGTGACACTCAAACATCAGTGGCAAATGACCACCATGCTGAAAGAGAGACCTTCAGTCTTTCAGTCGCTGTATTTGTTGTGTTTGGTGCAGGTCGTTTTTTTTACAATTTGTTTCTGTTAAAAACATATGGTTATATATTAATTAAAGTTATGATTCAATGACTTTAGTGGCCATTTTTTTCACACTGTCTGGCAATTCATCACTGTGTATTATCATCACTACCTGTGTAATTGACTAGCTTCCTACTCCTTTTCATAACACCAACATTCTCCGTTATCCCAGCTTTCAAAGAGAAAATTCACTAAGGATTGGCTCCATTAGAAAAAATACATATACAGTTAGGGTTGCAAAATTCCGGGAATTTTCAAAGTTGGAAACTTTCCATGGGAATTAACGGGAATTTATGGGAATTAACGGAATTTTGGGAATTAACGGGAATAAACGGGAGATTTACTAAATTTAAAGCCACCCAAATGCACTAAATTCTCCTAACTATGTTATTTCAGTCCAGGCAAACGTTCTAGAATCTAGACTGTAAAAAGCAGTTTTTTTCAACTAAGTTTTAATATATTTATGAATATTTAATTTCAAATCAGATTTTTTTTAAAGTTTATTGAGACACCCAACTTGATATCATATATTGATTTTTACTAGACCAGGTTTACAGAGGCTTAAACTGTGATTTTACATATAGTTGGGGACAATGTATTTTAGCATAAACTTGACTAAAACAACCAATTTTATGCAAGTACACTTGGCAACTTGCACTTAGCACACATCCTACTGCAGCGGTACTGAGGCCATGCCCCTACATGCTCTGTGCATTCCTCCATCACATGGGGGGCATTTGACTTCATTTATTGAATGGTTGGGTTCAGACAGATGACTAATATTTAACTCAACATTCATCTTTTGTTATTCAGTGAAATTATTGATTGTTCATAAAATAATCAAAACTTGATAAAGTTCATCTTACAAATAAATCTGTTCAAATGTAATGTTTTTTAATTGTATTATTTTGCATGGATGTCTGCCTATGACCAAACATAGTGTTTAAATGTTTAGATTTATGTTTGGATGTGGAAAAAAAATCATTTAAATTACCGACATTTAGTTAATTCCTATAATTTCCAATTTTGAATATTCCCAAAATTCCCGAGCGAAAGTTCCCGTGGAAAGTTTCCGGAAACTTTCCGGTAATTTACCGGAAACTTTCCACCCCTTTGCAACCCTATATACAGTATATTAGGTAGGTAAATACATGTTTATCTACCTATTTTGAATGGATGGGATAACAAGTCTTTACTGAAACACTACAGAGATGTCTGATAAGAAGTCCAGCATTGCAGCAGACAGCTGGACTCCCTCTGACGTAAGCAATGTCATCTTACTGTGATGGACATGCTGCAGGCAACTACACTGTCTCCTGCTGTCTCACTACACTGCTCTACTGTATGAATAAAGCATCAATACAGATACAGATGGAAGAGGATTTCTCTGCTCTGTAAAAATTGTATCCTAACCTGCACATTCATTGTACAACACACAACTTCTTGTCTATATGTTTAGAACATAAAACTATTTGACTATGCGCCATTAGGGCAAATTTTCCTCATAGATTTTAAATTCACATTCCAGTCTTATTATTTCTTCCTTATCCTTGACCAATGTGTCCTTAAAAATGTTTGGAAGAAATACACAGATCCTTTGTCCTGACTTTAAAATGTTCCCGAGAGTTAGTCAATAATGTATCAGTTGCAAAATGTGGCAAAAGTACTAAGTAAAAAAAAAAAGATCCTGTGAATTTTATGCTGATCTATCTATCTTTTTAAACTGTCTCATGAAAATTGAATTGACATTTTACTGTTGTTGCTCGCCGAGGTTGACTTAAGTTAATGGACCACTCAGCAGTGTTGACATTTATCATAAATATGTGATGACGAAGCATACACTATGTGAATTATTTATAGAATCTTACGTTACTGTTACATGTTATCTCCAAGAAGCATCAGCCTATTAAGACAACATGTGTACTCATGTGTAATGTCACAAGTTGTGTTTCCAGCTCAGACAATATCTTTAACTGAATTGGAACAAATGTCTCACTGCTCCAAAGAGGTCTCCCACATCTGCCTCCTTAAGACATGACACTTTGATTGACCCCCTTTGCTCTCCCATACAAGGGGCGGGTTGATATGGTAACAGTCTCAGGTTGAACTCTATACCGTCTGCCAGACAGGTCAGCTGGCTAGGATCATTAGATTGATTTTTTTTCAGATTCAAGTTTACTGGATGAGCGCACTGATCAATTGATCCATGCTACTAACGTCCACAGTGGAGACAGATAGGTCTGATTTTTTATTGTCTGTGTCCCAAATAACATGATGTCTTATACACACACACACACACACACACACACACACACACACACACACACACACACACACACACACACACACACACACACACACACACCACACAAACAAACACACACACACACACACACACACACTGTATCTGACCATCAGTTTGAATGTTATGTGGACAATATACCAGCAAGTGTTTTTCCCCCTTAAACTGGTGAGTAAGCAGGTGTACATTGAGTAAACTGCAAAGCATTATTATATTAAGACCAATATATATCACCTGCTGCCTCTGCACTAAAGCTGAAAAACAATGGATGGCTCCAGTTTGACCCAAATCTGCCTGTTCAGGGGCACAAAGCATGGCACTATTTATCACTGAAATACAGTGAGGAAGGTGACAGCTAACAGTGAACCAATTTGCCATCAATATATTCTCGTATGCGGTTCTATATATCGTTCAAAATGAAATGCCATGACCACAGACGTGACAGTCCACATCACTTTAGCTACCACACAACCAGGATAGATTTGTTTTAGTGTAGGTTTGTAAGACAGACACACATCACAGTAGATTATTATGAATAGAACAGCGAAAGAGATATATCACCCATTCATGCAAAAGATTATTTATATCTACTGCCATGATGCACCATAGATTCATCACCATGGTGCCTGATTAGTGCCTCCCCTCCCCTCCTCTCCTCTCCTCTCCCCTCCACACACTCCTCCCCTTGCACTCCATCATCACGTAGATGGAATAATTGTGTTTTGCCACCGCCGCTGTAATGCATGTCTCTGTGATTATCCAGATGTGGGGGACACCATTATCCATATGCCTGAGAGATACCCGGTACAGATGGTTTTGTAATTGGGAGCCCATGCTTTGTAATCAGATGTATGATTTATTTCTTGTGGGTGTTCACCAGTTGGATTTTCTATTCCAAAATGAATTTCCTCATCAGATGCCACTGGAGTGTCATTTAGAGTGGACTTCAGCGTCGTGCTAATGAGAAACAGACAAGATCCAGATCTGGCTCATTGATTGGTTGAGATATTGGCCTGCTGGCACGACATTTGTTTCTCCTCGGTTTGGATGGTGGAGATAAGGTTTCCGCTGAGCCATGTGCAGAGAGAAGTTTTCCCACCTCGGAAGACTAAAATATTGACAGTGGGAAGTGACTGGTCCCACCAACAGTGTATTAAATACAAATTCATTTGGTGGCTTGAAGGCAAAGATAACGCTACTGTACTACATACAGTTTTTGATGCATCAGTTCATTCATTATAGGCCATCATTGGTCGTTCTATTGCAACGAACCAGAAGGAAAGTGTGATCCCTAAACAGAAGTATTTGAAGGTGTTCATGTGACAACAGGTAATAGGCTTATATGTCTTTCTCACAGCTGGTAGACACAGTATTTAGTCAATTGCATTTCTCACGTCAACTCAACTCAGTGTTGTTTGAGTAACGCCGAAAATCACAAATTTCCATCAAATGTGTATAACATACAACACCATCCTTAGTCCTTAGCCTTATAAGGAAAAGTACAACAACCTTAAAATTGTAATAAGGCGAAAACCAAATAGTTAGTGAAATTATACTATGAAGAAATGGACAAACAATTTTAGGCATCAGAATCCAGTAAAACGTCAGGCGACTTCCAGATGCCATCAAACCATCAGCTACTCCTCTTCACCAAGTCCTCTTCATATGTTGCATGTGTTCTGCTCTTGCCCACAGTACAAATATATGTACAGGGCCAGGCTTTGGGGAGACTCTTAACTGTGTCTAAGCCCTGTAATTTACTAAAGGGGGAACCAACCAGCTAACCATGATCCTAAAAGGATTAAGTGGGTTAAGAGAATAAATGGTTTGAACATTGTTACAGTCAGAGGCTTTCACAACCTGGTTCACGGTGCAAACATTCGGAATCAACATTACACAATATCCAGTGAAACCCAGCGGTGGAAGAAGCCGTCAGATCCTTTACTTAAGTATACGTTTCAATACAACAATGTAAAAATACCTAACAAGTAAAAGTCCTGCATTTAAAATTATACTTAATACAAGTGCTATCAGTAACAACATACTTAAATAAAGTAGCCTAAAGTAAAGTAGGCTTAGGCTTACTTGTTCTGCAGAAAAACAAACCCTGTGTATAATATTATTAAGCAGTATTTTACTGTTGTAGCTGGTAAAGGAGATGCTTGATTTAACTAGTTCATGTTCAGTTAGACAGTTTAAACTAGTGGTTCAAAACCAAAGGGGTCAAGCCCCCTGCAAAAGGCCCGGAGATAGCATTCCAGAATCGTAGGCTACAGTAGCCATATTTAAAATGAATGTAGACCTACTCAATTTCTTTCCACCAGTGATATGACATATTCTCACACATATTAGGTCACACAAATAGTAATGACACCATAACAGCAGGGTGATAAATAAACCACCTTTATTTAGGCCTATAGCAGAAAGTGTGCCCTCTATTGGTGTAAAAACATAGCACGGGCAGGCTCCATGTTATAGGCTACACAAAATGCAACCTGGGATAGGCTACTGTCATAGTTATACCAATGGGACGTATCACCTTTCACAGTATGTTGTATACTGGCTTACTTTCTTTTTTAGCTTTTCTGTGCTATAAAGAAAGGGTTAGGGCACGCGGCTGTAGCTCGAGAGCATCGGTGCAGGGGGAGAGGGGAGTGATGGAGGGGCTGCAGTTGTCATGGAAACGCCGGGGTGGAGCATTCAGGAGCATTCTGGGAGGTGGTGGGACGGCCGAGTTTGTTTTGTTATTGAAGGTCACGTGGCAGGGCGACGCTCCTCCCCCCTCCCCCCGGTTACCACCGATTCAACCGTCTCGAGCTGCTGCTCCGGTCAGTTACTACAAAATGGCTGCAGAGGCTCCGCCGCCAACGAGAACCTCCTGAACGCTTCATGGTAGGATTTAATGGTCCCTTTGGGCGCTTTAGCACGACACATTTTGCACCTTGTCGCTCCCCGCTGCCGGAAATATGCAGTTAAATACGACAGCTGTAACGGGAATGAAAATATTTTCGGTTCAGCCCACTTTGACATCAATGTTTTCTTCGCTGCGAGAAGCTCCTTTTCGCAGTTATTATCGGTGACACACACGAGTCCTGATTTCCAGTTGCATGGGCGTCCTTCTTTATAGGTCCATGGTCCTGACATCAGCGTGGATTTTCCTATGTTTTTCACCGGACTAGTTTGCCCTAAAACCCGGCGCAGTGCCTTCACGGTTCAAATGATTCAAGGGCACCCCGTGTTATTGCCTGTTGAGTTGTCGTATTTTGCTTTTACTTGGCAGGCATTGGTCGGACGCTTTGCTGTTGCAGCAAGAGAGTTGACATGGATGTTGTTGCAGTTCATTCGTACAAAAACATGGTCCGTGCTGCAGCCTGGATCTTACACGCACCACCAGCCAGTTTATTTTGCTAAGGATAGGCTATTTGTTGCTTATGCATCCTTATTATCCATTCAGCCATTACTCATTGGACAGCCTGTAGTTTGATAACTGTTGGTCTCCACTGTAAATACATGTTGGAGTTGCTACTTTTTATGCAGCGATTTACAAATGCTGAGATTTTACAATGGACTAGGTTTCATAGCTTTGACATTAGCTTGAGTCGGTTGTTGCAACTGTAGCCACACTGCTTTATATGTATCAGTTGTCACTCTAACTCGAGTCGTCAGTGGCCTCACTTGAGCATCAGAGGGTTGTGTAAACCTGGCGACATGAAGCATCAGTGCTTGCTTCCTGTGTCGCCCCCCTCATTCACCATAGAGACGTCCATCACTGCTGCAGCTTGGTACCCCGCAGTGACACTTGCTCCTCATTGAGGGGGCAGTGTGCACGGACCAGACGGGGAATGCCAGCACCCTGATGCATGTAGAGGGCAGGCTGACGTAAGCTTTGAGGCCCGCTGGTTTTACTAATGTGTTAGAGTCCCCAATTTGGGCCTTGGGCTGGCAAGAGATGAAGAGATGATGGTGGTAAAGGGGAAGGTGTGTGTGTGTGTGTGTGTGGTTGGGGGGGGGGGGGGTATTTTCTGTCCCTTCTGGGTCAGGGGCCCCAGTCGGCACCCAAGCTCTCTGAAAGAGGCAGTGTGTATTCACAGAGAGGCGCCAAAGAGGGCTTGATAACAAAAACAGGCCTACTAAATACTGCGATTACTATAAGGCTTAGGTCACAGCCTGACTTTCAGTTCAAAACTCTCCATGGAGTCTTGCTCAGTGCTGGAAAAGGAGACGGAGGGGCATTTTGCCAGATTGTGTCATTTGGTTTGGCCACTTGTTTGATGCCAGTGATCAGATGCTGAGCTGGAGTCCTCAGTGGAAATGATGAGCTTGCAATCTGTTGAAAGCAGATTACTTCTTTAAAACTTTAGGCACTTCACCTTTTATTTTAAGTATTAAACAAAGTATACTTCTCTGTAATGGAGAATCATAACACTTGGAAGTGTGTTATATTAAGAATGTTTTCTAATTGCCTATAGCAGCACGTGACCTGTCTCACTGTTGCTCATAGTTCTATGAGCTCTCTGCCTTACTGTGGCGTATGCTTCACACACAGAGGCTTCATTTGTTTTGATTTATGAAGACAAATGTGGAAACAGTGAGAAATCCTCATGATTACTATTTAATAAGACGTTTGTTAGGCATGTTCTTTGATCTGTTGGACCAATAAATGGTCAAGCAGACTGGCCAAAGTGTTCCCATTACTCCTGGAGCAGCTTTTGGAGTGTGTCCATATCCCAAGTTATTTTAGGGGCCGGTTCACAGTGCCAGGACTGCAGCATAAGTTTCTCTTTCCCTTGTCGTCAGGCCGGGTCAGAAAGCATTAACATGACCACGCTGAGAATAGCTCCAAGTACTTTACAGAGTGCAATCCTCTTTGCACAAGGACTTTGTCAGTGCTTACCCAGCAGTTTTTTAAAACCCCTAAAACTATTCCACTATTTGAAAGGTAATATGACTTACCTGGCATTTTGTTTTTGTGCTGCGTTTGAGGTTATGCATTTAAAACCTGCCAAACAATATGGCATATCACTTTTTTTTTTTCAAAGCAAGTTGAAAAAGCTGCCTGTGTCCCTGCGGTTGCGCAGAAGAGCATAGTGAGCTGCACATTCTGCCATAGCTCATACTAGTGGCTGCTGCTGCTGCTGCTGTTGCTAGCGAGCTAGCGAGCATTCTCCCCGGGGCTCGGCGTGCTCTTGTTTGGCTTGCAGCGATGGCATTCCTGGCTCCATGCCCAGCGACTGCCGTCTAGCACCCCTTCCCCCATCCCTCACACATACACACAAGCCAGCCCCCATCAGCCCCCCACACCTCATATTCTCTGCTCCTCAATCTGGGGCAGCCAGCCAGGCATTTACATATTTCACAATTCACCTTGCACGCATTGACTCTCTCCATCTTCTCCCATCTCCATTACATTTTTTCAACTCACACCTGCTTTTATTGGGCTGGTCTTGGTCTCTCCCCAGTCAGTTCTGTGTGTTTAGCTTTTTTTTCCTATTGAGTGTCTGGTTTTAAGAGGGACACCGCGCTGTAATCCTGTTGTTCTGACAGGAGGGTGTAATTCCACAACAGAGCTGAGCTCATTGACCCTCGTCCTTCATAGCCACAAGCTGTGCTTCCTCGCTGAAATCCACTGCTACGGGTGTTTTTATTAAGTAGTAGCATAGACTTGGAATTGTACTTTTATTTTGCAAAACATGATCGGTTGTGTATAGGAAAGTCTCTATATACTTTAAATAGTCAGTTTTTAAATATTTTTTGCCAAATTGAGAGGTAATTAACATATCTAAATCTCCTTGAGATAGAGCCCCACTAAACAAACGTATTTGCACAGGGACAGACCGCACGTCGCATATCCACCCATATCAACTTTTGAAGAAGAACGTTTTGTTCTATGCTTATTGCTTGTATTGTATCACTGTATAGCTGCAGAATCCAAATGGACAAAGGGGATACCATAACTGCATCCTCCCCATCTCACGTATCAGTCAGCACAACCCAAAGGAAGCACATCTGTCCAAGCCAGGCAGATGTTTGGATATCAAACGATAGAGACTCTCTCTGTCCTGCTGCTCGGGACCAAATGTTTCTTAAACTCAAAGCATTCTGACACTTTGCTCTGCACAAGCTCTTGTGGTCCGGTTGGGAGGCCGACAGCAGCTCACATTAACTGGAGCATCTCTCTCTATCCTACACGGCACAAGCCTCACTGATGCCTTTGAAAGGAGCAGCAGCAGCTATATTTAGCATGGCAGCTGCAAGCGGCAGGTTCCATATCCAGTCTCTTGGAGGTAAAAATAAGTTAATGATGTGAATGGGTGGATAGGTGGTGTATGCTGGTGCTGGTATGTTTTTGTGCTGAAGCCAATCCGACCCCTTAATCTCAGGTACGCAATACATCTGGACCACGATGCAATTCTGAAGGCGCTCTGTTTACCATGCAGCTACTTTTCATTGGCGCTCTTTTCAACCACCAGGCCTGCTGCTGTGTTGCAGGATTTGGCTGAATTCACTTTTCAGCTTCTGCAAGCATTGACAGCATAATGCTAAGCTAGCCAGGAGGCCCAGTGTGTGTGTGAGTGAGTGGTAATACAGCCAATTCGTTACTGTTGATACTTAACCGATACTGGTTTTGCTTAGTTGATCTTCAGCATTTGTCTTTAAGGATATACTAGTCAGGTTTCTGGTTTGATTTCACTCGCCTATTTATTTGACTGTTTAGGTTTTTCTTTTACTGTGTGATTTGCAGGTAACTGATCCATTGGCCGTTTGAAATGATGCAAAGACTTACTTTTTAACTAACATGGAACCGTAATCTATACAAAAAAAGGAATACAAAACCCTCCCTCTACTGAATGAACTAGTGTACTCTAGTTTGATTGATGACTTAGCGGAATGTGTAAAAAAAAAAATTCCGCATGGGATGGCCGCGTTAAAGAGCATAGAAAAAAGAGATAAAGAAATGTAGTTGGTTGTGATCTTTGCGGTAAAGAGGAGGCTTCCCCCCCATGGTGACCCTCTGTCTGTCACCTGTTTGCCAGCAACTCAGTCTGAGAGCAGAGGTGACCCTGGACTCTGGGAGGTGACGACATACAGCAGCTGCCCCACAAAGCAAAGCTCAAGATCAGATTGGAAACATGTATGAAAGACATAAAGAATTCCTAATTGTACACTTTCAGTCAGGTTGCAAATGTTGTCATGAAAGGCATAACGCACGCGCATGTGCAGAAGTCATCAACATTAGTCATCATGTGTTGGATGATTACTCATACATGTTGTCTTACCTGTTCACATATTAACTAGGCCTGAGGTAACTGCACTCTATATGGCTGAAGGAGTAGCTCATCTTACTGTAGGTTGTAACCATCTTTGAAACCTGATAGGACCAATGACATCACATCTTGTAGAAATCGCTCAGTCATCAACACGGCTGTAAAGTTCTCCTAAACGCTGCTAACTTCTTGTTAAAAAAATAAAGCTTACTAGAAATTCACAGAATATGTCCAACACTGCCATGTTCTTTTGATTATTTCACAAACTTGGTCTTAGAAGCAGTTTCCTCTCATGATATGCTCTTAGCCCTTACTCAATTGCATTGATTTATGCTTTAGTTGTTTAAGCTTTAATGATTGTAAAAGTCCAGCTTTCTTCTCAATTATCTTCTCAGTTCCTTAACAGAACCTCTGCAAAAGGGGTCAACCAATACTGTTTTTTCCCGCGCCGATACCGATAATTAGAAGCTAATGAAACCGATATTTGAAACCAATAAAGCGACGTGTATAGGCATATGGTGTCTAGACAATCACATAGTGTAGTGGGCTGGACATGAAGTGGCTTCAATGTTGATTAGCTATAACTCATATAATATCTAGCCAATCATAAAGTGATGTAGGCGGGACATTAGGTAAGACTCAGTGGTGATGTGAATGAAATTGGAACAGAGGGAGAGACAGCCGTAGCCGAGCCAAAGTAGGGCACTTTTAAATGAATTAAATGATCAGTTATCGGTTGTTTGAAATGCCCATACAGAGAATTTGCAAAATGTCCAAATATCGGCATGATAATCATCTAGGGCCGATAATTGGTCGACCCCCCCCCCCCCCCACACACACACACACACACACACACTCCACAACCAAAGTGATTTCCGTGCAGTGCTAAAGGGGCTGTCTGTCTGTCTGTCTCCACCTGGTTGCACAGCAGGTCCTCTGGGAGTGCTTGTTGCCAGGCAATGGCACACACCACTGTCTCCTGCAGCAGCAGAGGCATGGCAGGAGAAAAGGCTGCTGCTTTCATGTACTATTTCACACTTCAAATTAGAGAACCTGATTTTTATTTTTAATTATATATTTGTTCAGGTCTCTTCCCTCAGTCCTTAAAAAACCCGGCTTAGCTATTCATTTATTAATTTATTTTCCCGTGTAGAGGATTAGGATAGATAAAGAGTAGCTCTCGATCTAGATGCAATTCCACATGAAACAATGGCTCATTGTCAGGTGGTTTTCAGCTTGTGTGTGTGTGTGTGGCTGTGTGTCTGCTCTGGAAGCTTCAGGACTAGGTAGAGAAGGTGCAGGCTATAACCAGGTAGAGAGACTCTGTCAAAGGTGTGCATAAAGTTGACTGTGACCCTGAAATGAGGGCATCGGTTTTGTTTTTCTGTGGTCTGCCCAAACATTAGTTCTGTCAGAATCTGTTGCCTTGGTTGTGTGCGTAGAAGACTGAAGAAAAGGGACCTGCAAGGCCTCGCTAATGGGTTCCAGAGCAAACCCCAAAGACGACCAAAATGAAACACACACACACACACACACACACACACACAACACACACACACACACACACACACACAGACACAGTTGGCACAGTTCAAAACATCAGTTTGTCAAGAAGAATGTGCGAGTGAAGTGCAAAACAAACTCACATTCTTCTGTCCGGTAGTTGTATTGCTGCTACTACGCAATACAAGTGATCTTGTGTGTTAACACAGCAGCCATTGACAACACACACACACACACACACACACACAACACACACACACACACACACACACACACACACACACACACACACACACACACACACACATTGTACCTTGGAGTGCTGTGCAACAATTGAACAATGCAGCATAATAGACGTAAAGTACTCACTTTTGCAGGTGATCATCCACCAAGGCACAATACTGTTATCCTCATATACCTCTGTCTCTCTCTCTCTCTCTCTCTCTCTCTCTCTCTCTGTCTCTCTGTCTCTCTCTCTCTGTCTCTCTCTCTCTGTATTCCAGCTGTGAGAAGAAGCCAAAAACACCAGAAGAGAACCAATTGATGGAAGATAAGAAAAAGAAAAAGCAAGAAGAGAAGAAAAAGAAAGAAGCTGCTCAGAAAAAGGTAAGTTTGTGGAGGGGGAAGTCATTTCTATTCCATGTCTGTCTGTCCCGGTAGAGGGATCCCTGCTTGTTGCTCTGCCTAAGGGGTTTCATTGTGTTACATTAGATTATTACTCAATTAAAGATTTTTTTTAAGGGAGTTTTTCCATATCCAAATCAAGGATGTAAGGATATTGTGTCACACTGTTAAGATTGTAAAGCCCGTAGAGGCAAAGTCGTTATTTGTCATTTTGGGATTAATACATGTATTAATTGTCTTAATGAATTGCCTGTCATTCATTTAAACCAACATGGAAAGATACTGTAACCCTCAGGTCAATGAAAATAAATGCAGAATGACACAGCCCGCACATCCACTTCAAATGGTGAAGTTAATTAATTGCTGTAATTCAATCTGTACTATTTTAAAGTACGCTCAGGTGTTTTTATTGCAGCTGTATCAAATCGATCATGTGCATTTTTTCTCATGGGCATTTCCACAGGAAGCCTTAAGCAGAACTTAATGTATTTTATGATCCATGTTTCCACATTGTAGTCCCCACATTTTCCTTTAGTGGGTCATGTGTGTGTGTTTGAGTGTCTTAACAGATTAACCTGCTGTTCTCAGTCGTATGTTTTATGTATGCTTGACCGTCCTGGAGCATTGTGGTTTATCTCTCTTTTACTCCCTCTCTCTCCCTCTCTCTCTCTCTCCGACTACAAGCCCAGTGCGAACCCATTCACCCCGTAGAGAGGAGTACGAATGAACATGAACCTCTTAGCATTTCAATAGATGAGCACAACCAGCCCCTGAACATTTTGTTCCGATTGCCCTGGCTATAGTTGCTCCAGCCCTGTTGTGCAGCTGGCCAGCCAGTAAATGCAGCTCAGATGTCGATGCAGGCATTAGGCCCCACACACCAGTTACACTTCTATGTGGAAAAGATGCCAAGTGTTTCATCATAAGTCATTCTGAGTCTTCTTGCTACTGCATGCTGATTAAATATATTTTCTCTCTTTCTTTATTTCAGGCCACAGAACAGATAACAAAAGGTGAGTTGTGGCTCTTTTTCTTTTGCCTGTGATGGTGGGTCTTTCTTTGTTTTGTGTTACAATGTCCTGCACTTGCATTAACACAAGACTTATGGGTACAGGAGAAATGATCTGCCATGAACCTTGCAATGAGTTTTGATAAGAATGGTATATAGCCTTGTTGTGTTAAAGTTTGTATCCTCTCAATTAGACGGATGACTCATGTGCATTGCTTTATGTTTTGCCTCAGAACCTCCATTTGCCTTCTGTTCACTGCTGTGGATATGAAACATTTAGCTTTTAGTATACGGATAAACATCTTTTTATGTTTAAACATTAGCAGCAGCCATGCGGTCCGTACTACCTGAGCCAACAGTGGTGGCCAGGTGCCCATACTAGACTAATAAGAGGCTTGGGGACGGTGCAGCTGCTTCCTGAGGCTTCCCAATGGGCTCCTCGGCATACCTAGGAGGGTAGAGGTGAGGAGAAGTCTCACAAGAGAGGGAAACGGAGAGCAAGAACCACAAAATAAATCTGAGAAAGAGAGGTGGATAAAGTTGCTTTAAAGCGTGTATAGAACTTGCGCTATATCAACTCTTTAGTGCCAGACAAAGTCTTCACATTGTCTCCCCGAGATGGCAGAGACGTGGATAGGCAGTTTTTTTTTCTGCACCATGTTAGCCATGACCAGATAACTCCAGGTTGAGATGAGCTGGCAGGAGGGAGATGGGCAGTGCAAACTCTGATAAGAACTTCTGTTAGACTTTGGCAGCGTGCTTTAATGGAAGCAAGAAAATACGAACCTGATTAGAGCATAAATGCCTCGTTTCCACTGAGCAGTGGTTCAGTTCGGTCCCACTCTCCCCCTGAAGGATGAGTTAATTAGACTGTAATGTCACAGAGGTGCTCCCTCCCACGCCTTATTCCTCTAGCCTGAGTCACCATCAGCCCACAGCCCCTCACAGTCCTGGCCTAATGAATGTGATCTGGCTTAGCTGTGTGAGCATTCCCTTTGTCTTTTATCTACTTTGACGAGATCTGCAAATTGACCTACATACTATGCCCTTTTCTTGCCACATTCAAGCTCGCCTGTGATGTGCACAATTATGTTCTCTGCAGTGTGCCATAACCTTGTTTTGTGGTCACATTTGATTTTATAGCACATTATGTAAATGTGTGTACTCCAGTTCACACATACCCGTTGTCTTTAGCCATGTGACGCTGTGGTCGGTTTAGTTCTTGACTAAAGCAGTTCATACTTAGGGATTCATTTTAGGATTTTCTTGACCGATCATTTCAAGGTGCACTTTTGGGTGTGTCAGAGACGTGCAACATTGTCCAAGGTATATTCTCATAACTTAACAAACAGGAAGAGAGGTCCCATGGAACACCGTTTGAAGAGATACACGTTTTGACATATGGTTGATTAGTCAACAAAGAGAAGCAGATTGTCTCCGTACTAGTGCAGGGTGCATTGGGAACCAATTAGGACAACATGGCTGGCGCATAGTCTGAATAAACAGGCATCCATGCACAGGAGGTCTCCCAGAAGAGCCCAGGCACCATAGTAACACTAGACCACCCCCTGTCTGGTCTAGCAGAGAGGCCCACCCTGGGACCAGCAAGGTTTCTGCTTTGGGGGCTTATTACAACTATGTTATTTTACAATAGATATGTGAAGTCAGACACCTCTGGTCCGTTTTATTGAGTTCTCTTCTCTGTCTCTCTGTGTGTGTTGTGTGTGTGTGTGTGGTGTGTGTGTGTGTGTGTGTGACACTGCCTGCACATTAATCAGATAAACATAAGCGTTTAGTTTATTTAATAAAAAAGCACCTGTTTTTGAAAAGAGACCGTATATAGATGACTTCTGTTATAAATATATAAATATAGGCTATATAAATGTTATATATACAATGATAGGGGAAACACTGAGTTGTTGTGCGTTTGTGCAAGGCTGGTAAAATATGGTGCCTTTGGTTGCTTTGAGAGGCAAAGAAAAGGCAGCCATGTGAAAGTGAGAATGCACTGCAGTTTCCTGTTTGCCGGCACAGCTGAGGGGGCCCTTTGTAGGTACTTGTACTGGCTCCCTTCTCTGACACACAGACACACACTAACTTTAGCAGTACCCATATGGGACAGGCAAACACCAGCAGCCTATGTACAGATTGTGTGCCTGTGCAAACACACACGTTTTTTTATCATATAGTTTTACATTGCTACTCATAAATTCATCCCAGACCCCTCTGTCTAGGGGGCTTTCCCACCTAACCTGGTTGCTTCAGTTAAATCCCTGATGCGAATACTTGGTTAGTACATGTGTGTTGTGAAGCTTTCTGTTGAACACTGACAACCAGACGACGTCGAGACAGCCTGAAAAAGATGGTCTCAATCTGCTTCCAAGATTTCATGTGTTTCGTTTTGCGGTTCGAAAGCATAACAGACCAACCAGCAGCAGTACTATAATCTCCATCTTATAGCCATGTAGTACTAGCCTAGCTGGCTCCGCCCGCCTACCTACTTCCGCTCAAATTCATTTTCCTTCAGTAGTCAGTCTGGGTGCGGTGAATTTCTCATTTTTCAGGAAGATCTACAGCCGTCCAATCACGAACAGAGTGAGTGGCTGAACGATGACGTCGAAGTCGCGCTCCGTTTCAGTTGAATGCTGCTTCCTTTATACTCAAGATTTCCGACTGGGTAGTTCCGAGTTCCGACTGTCCAAAACTAAAAAGGCAAAAATGTGCGTGTGTTTGGTGTTGGAACTTGACAACCTTGAACCATTAGTTTCTGTGTAGTGCCACTGACCAAACATCCTCAAGAAAGTACCAGATAGATTTGTATTGACCCCCATATTGTGTCCCACAACAAAGGCCTTCTCTACCAACAAATTAACTTTGGCATTTCTGTTTGTATCCCCATACAATTAGGGCACAAAGTACACACATCAAGGCGCACATTAAAATATGCAATAAAAGATAGCATTGTTATAAAGTAATGTCACAGCAGTCATTTCAAAAGAGATTAATTTGCCGTATTGCTTTCACTTAATTACGCCCAGCGCTTTGTGTTGGAGAGTCATAAATTGCAGTGTGATCAGTGGGGACATTTCTACTGTAATGTGCTTCTTGTCGTGGTCTCCACCTCTTCTACATGTCTTATCCTAAGCAGCAGAGCCTTGATGGATGAAGCAGAGGTGATGATGATAAACCACATTTTAAAGATCTACACTGGTTGCATTCTGCCATTGTGGAGTGTTGCACTATTCATTTAGCATACAAGCTTATTTAATGCTGTTAAATTAATACATTTAATTATAGTTAGTCTTTTCAGGCTACAATCTGTTCTCAAAAAGAGCAGTTTTGATGGCTTTTCCACACTGATGATAAAGAGTAAAGATAGTCGAGTGCCCGTGATTGATTGACGATCGTTTTTTTTGTTCTCTTTGAATACGGAGGTTAGCGGCTCAGAGATGTATGTTGTTAATATTACGTTAAGTGGTTTTGAATTAAAAGGTGTGATGGGGATAGCTGGCTGTAAAGGGAGCTGTGATGCAGAGGGATGATACATTATTTTGCTTATGCAAGAATTAAGCTTGCACAGTGAAAAAAGCCTATAATTTTAAAAAATAATGTATAATAAATAAAACTATTTATTATATTAGTGTATGTCATATGAAGGATGTGTGTTTGGGTGGCCCCCTGTCTCCCTGAGAGCAGCGTGTGCATACAGACAACCCCTTCCTTTTAACCGATGGGAGCGATTGTTGCTGGCGAGAGCTTCCAGTCGACTTGCATTATATTACACCACTCAGGTGTGTGATTATGTCGCCCCATTCAGATTTCTACCAATGCTCCGTACTGTATTGCCTTGTGTTCTTCACACTGTGCTGTCAGGACATTAAGTGCTTTTAAATTACACTTATCTCTGTGTTGAATGTGATGTGGCGAGGGAGGGAGGGAGGGAGGTTTTTTTTCTTCCCCTCTCTTAACTACAGTGTCATATTTATTCCCTTCTAATTAAGCCCTTTAATCTTTTCTCTTGCTGCTCACATTTTAAAGCCCACAGGAGGAAAGAGATGGAGAACCCTTATGACATCATGCCTCCCTTCCTCAGTCGTGATTGGCTGATACTCCTTGTTCTCCTCCTTATTTGATAAGATCTAGGGTTTCTATGTTTCTTTTTGTTTTAACTTCAATTGGAGGAGTGTACTACTTTGGCCGCAAAACCTGATTATATGCTACACTTAAAGAGATAACATGCATGATGAAGAATTTGTAATGGATGAAAGGGGAGATAGGATACATGTGTTTTGTGCATGGGTGTTCATTTTAGTATGGCTAACTAAAATCCCCCCCCTCACCAGATTGCGTCAATTAGTATTTCATTTTTGAAACTGTATTCCGTCGCATTGTTCATACAGAATTTGTGACTGTGCTGCCGTTTCTATTAATCAAAAGGTTTCTAAAAAAAATAGGTATACGTCTGTTTGATGACTCTATCCAACAAACCTGCAACAAGATTCATTCAGGCCTAAACTTGGCCTAATAAAAGGCTCAGCTATGGCAAGTCTATCTGTCTGTACAGTCCACCCAAGAGCAAGTTGGTCCACTTCTGTGCAAGGAAAGCATTATTAAACCTCTCGCATAGAATTGCTTTTGTAGTATTGGACTCGGCTCAATATCCCAAGCCCTTTTACTATTAGTATTGATTGTTGAATGAAAAACCATTCTCTACAAAATTCAGCATAATTTTTTTTCTTAATGCTTTATAAAGTTCATATGAGCAGCACATTTTGTGTAGAAAAACATTTGGCTAAACAGGGTGGTCTCTTCTACTGTCTGTCTTTATAAGGTAGCTTGCTTTCAGTTTATTTTTCAGTCCCAACTGGTGATATTCAAAGACCTGTGTGGAATCAGGAGTGTTTTCATTTTATCAATATTGATGGTTGCATTGGACAATCTACCAGTGATAGTAGTATACGTTTTCCCTGTGGGACCTGCACAGTTGCTATCAATGGGCCTCCACTCATACAACTCACGCACACACAACACACACACACACACCACACACACACACACACACACACACACACACACACAACACACACAGCACACACACAGCACACACAACACACACACACGCACACACACGCAAGGATCCTTATTCTTCAAGGTCATGTGGTGCCTGTTTTCCTGCTTTCACACACGAGGGAGACAGAAGCTCTTCACCCTCCCCCCTCCAAACACCTCTAGGTCTTAAACATGCACGCTATCATAATTTCTCCTTCCGAATATTAAGACTCCCTTTTTAAAGTGGAAAATGGGATATCTTCCTCTGTGTGAAAGTGCACACAGCCCCGAGGCCGCAGTTTGATGTGCCTCTTTGATGAACTGGGAATTCTCCTGTGCACCCACGCAGCTGATGACTCTGTTTTAGCATATAGGCTGTCAGGGCAAGTGGCTCTGATCTCTCTTTACTCCTTTCTTCTCTGCAAAGCACCTCTTTGACACGAGAGGTGTGTTTGTTTTTCTCTCCTGATTTCCCCCCCCCCCCCCCCCCCTCAGCTTGATTCAATCTATGATTTTCATCATCATCATAATTCTATTATTTGTAATGTTCTTGATGCATCAGCCACTTTTAAATGTGCAGGACTTGTCATTCTTTTGAAAGGAAGAATCCAGCACAGCATGGCTACTATGCGCAAACAGTGTTCTAATTGTAAGCGGATTTGGATCCAAGCTGTTTCAGTCAGCGAGACGTGAGCTCACAGTGGAGCGCGCAAGTGGGTGGAGATTGAACTAGAGAATGGTGTATGTGTGTGCACGTGTCTTGTGTGTGTGTATGTGACACTTCCCCTCCCCTCTCTACCTCCTTCCTTTTCTTCTGTACATCAGCTCTCTCTCTCTCTCTCTCTCTCTCTCCTCTCTCTCTTCTCTCTCTCTCTCCTCTCTCTCTCTCTCTCTCTCTCTCTCTTCCTCTGCCTCCTCGTCTCCTCCGTCTGATTGGCTGACACAGCAGCCTGCCTCCCCCTTCCCCCAGCTTCCAGAAGGATCTACGTCACACATCAGAGAGTCCCGAACTGTATAACCACGGCTTTCACAACTACTATTATACAGTGTGTTTACGACCACAAAGTCCTATGTGTTTAAAAAAAAAAGGAAATCACCTCGTAAAAATCAGCGAAGAGAATTGGCAGGGAATGATTGTGTCCATCTGCCGGCCCTAATACAGTAATAATGAGCAGAGGATGATAGTAGATCACAGTGAAGCAAGGAGAAAGGAGAGGAGATCAAAAGGAAGGTGGGGAGGGATGGAGCGCCAGTGCAAATGGAGCAGATGTAGAGAAATCCGATGAGAGGCAAGCTAAAGCTGTAGAGCCCCTCCCCCTCTCCCTCCCCCACCTCTGAAGCTGCAGGGAGAGGGAGACACGCAGACTGATATGGGTAAAACCCGATCAGACCATGCAGTTTTTGGTTGTAGCCCATAGAGGGGCTGCTGTACACTGGGCAAAAAAATGACATAGGGAAATCCCTCCCCAGCCCCCCCTCAGCCCCCCAACACATGCTTGACAGACATAAACATACACAGGAAAATGAGGAAGAGCTTCAGTTTGTTGTTGTCTGTGAGCGAACACGTCCGTCAACCTTTACAAGGCTGAGTGACTATATACCCCACGACACCATCCTGCCCTCTCCCCTTCACTGTGGGCCTCAGCATTACATAACTCTTTGTGTTTGTGTGCGTCGGGGCTAGCCGCATGTGTGCCAGTTATTCATTGCTTCACTGCACACAGACTCGGGGATGGCAGCCAATGGCCGAGCACGGCTCTTCATAACTCATTCAGGCCACACAAAGATTTGCTTTTGCTTTTGCCTGCCGCCTTTTACAAGGATTCTTCCCCACTGTATTTTACTACCCAGCGACAACTACCAATACAATTTTTTTGTCAGATCAGCTGATGTTTGGATTTGTTCTTGTACAAAACGTGTACGATTTTCCACAACCTGTTTACATTGTAGTTTACCGGCTTATTGTATTATGTAATGAAGTGTACTGAGGCGATTATCCAGTGTGCTTTGTGTGTCCCATAATGCATTTCACCCAGCGGCCTGTACGTGACCCTGAGCTCATCATCCTGTTTGACTTAGTGGTGACCTCCTAACCTTAAACTTCCACATTCAACTCATTAGCCTGCTGAGGAGGTTTCACTTCACAGCGCACATGCCCTTTTTTTCTTGAAACAACGTGGCCTCCCTTTTATTACAGTGCACAGATACTCAATCTAGGGCTTTTATTTAAACCGGCTACACACTATCATTCTCATCATAACGATTAATCAAATCATTAGATGAGAGGCTTCACTTGTGGTCATTAACCTAATTTAGAAGTTTAACCCAAGTCCACAGCTTCACTTGGCTTTATTGAGCTCTGGAGTCAGTCTCAGCTCATTGTTTAACCATGCAGCTTGTAACTTCACTGTTTTGGTTCACCCTGATTTGCATTTATCACGTAATTTTCAGTGAACAATAAAAAAAAAAATTTTAATTTAAAAAACCTGTGCTCTACCAGTTTAGCACCAAATGTCAGAAAGACAACGTTAGCAACTTATGCAAAAAGTGAAACATTTAGCATCAACAACCATGTGCCAAATGAAGGATAAGCTTTCTCCTGTTATTGCTGTTATGTTCACAAATAGTTTATGTCGCCCCCAAGTGGCCAAAAAGCATATTCATCGTAATTTTAAGAAAGATGAGAACAGAACATTTAATTGACTCCTAGTCGAACACAGACCATAGGAAATGGCTGCGGGGGCCAAGGTTAGTCTGTCTGTCTGTGTGTGTGTGTGGTGTGTGGTGTGTGGGTTTAGTGTGGTGAAGATAATCGCACTCTGTTGCCACGGGTAACTAAAGCTAGTGGGACATGAGCCACTTTGCTTCAGCAGCTGCACAAGTAGTTGATGGGGCTGAGCACTCTTTACAGTACTAACCCTGTCACAGACAGTAATGCAATAGTTTGATCTAAGTCAATTATCTGGTACTTACTTGACCTCCTTATCACTTCTAATCTGTGACCACAGCGACTGTGTGAGACTTTTGTGTCTTTGCTTTTTAATCTTTAAAACTGAAGGTTTATTACAGAACCACTCAGACATTATTTCAGTCCTCTGGGTCTCCAAAAATCAGCCACTGAGTCAAGCTTCACAAAGCCAGGAGATCCAGCCAATATGGTGCGTTTATGGACATCTCGCCTGATTTTGACTTTCTGAACTTAAAGGTGCTCCGAGGAACTTTCAGCTTGTGTTGAGTCTTGCACCCCCTTTGGACAAAAGAGGTAGTGTTTTTACTACACCAGCTGTAGTTCCTGGGTGAGTGAGTACCCATGATAAAGGCATTAAGAATAACTTATACAAACATATCATTCTTTGCACTGATGGTCTCCTTTGCTGTTACATGTAATTCATGATCATCAGAGGACAAATGAGACTGTTTCAGTCATATTAAGAAGGTCCCTCGTAGCACCTTTTAACATGATGGTCGTCTTCCAAAAGTGACTATTGATCTATAAAGTGACAGAGACTGGTTATATCTGCTATAGGGCATTAACTCACCTTTTTGGGGGGAGCGATGTGTTTTTTGACGATTTGATTTACTATTATCAACTGGTCCATCATTGTTTTGACACTAGTGCTTTGGCTAATGCTCCTTTTACCTTTACCTCTCCTCTTCCTGTCCCCCTCCCTCTCCCACTCTCCCCCACAGTGCCAGACTCTGCCAAGCTCGACCCCGCCCCTCCTCCTCCTCCTCTTCCCCCCGTCAACCCCGGTGCCATCCCTCCTCCGACCCCCAGCAGTGGCAATGGCAAGCGCGCCCCCTCCGGAGCACCCCTCCAGACAGCACCGCAGCAGCCCCCCCACACTCTGCTCCAGCAGCAGCGATACCCACCGAGAGAGGTGCCCCCGCGCTTCCGCCAGCAGGAGCACAAGCAGCTGTTGAAGAGGGGCCAGCCTCTGCCCTCCTCTGGGACCCTGACGCTCACCAACACGGGGCACGTCCTCCTGCTGCCACTACTGACCCTGCAGCAGCACTAGCCATACAGTCCTCTCCCTCCTGCTCCTCTTCCTCCATAGCCTGCCCACACACAGGTCAGCCCACACAGTCACTCTCTATCTCATACTTCCTAGATTTTAATAAAGGGGAATGCAATTCATTTTGATTGCAGGAACCTTTTGAATGTTTCTTTAACATGCTGAGAGAGTTGAAGGTTGTTGTGTGTGTGACTTTCAATGTATCTGGCAATATCCATGACCTGCCATGAAGTACTAGTCATGTGACTTGACTTTCACCTAGAGTTGTGAGTGGAATTCAGTTGGAGATAGGGTGGTTTGAAGCTGGGAATACATTCTCCCTTCATATTTGTCGAGTATGTAAGAAGTGGATGTGTTTTGTATAAACTGGCACTGCGGCCTCTTGAGAGACACTGGCTGTATCTGCTGGTTTGAATTTTATTTATGAGAGAGTGGTTGTAGACATCGCAAAAGCACTCACATCAAAGTTATTGCTAACTGTTGTTTTATTTGCCTTCTGCCCTGGCTGGGTATTTGAAATGGGGATGGAGGAATACAGGGGTAGAGGATGGAGAGTAAACACAGCTCTCTGTCTGGTTGTGTGGTTTGTGTGTGTGTGTGTGTGTGTGTGTGTGTGTGTGTGTGTGTGTGTGTGTGTGTGGTGTGTGTGTGTGTGTGTGTGTGTGTGGTGTGTGTGTGTGTCACAGTACACCAGTTTCTCATGTGTCTTCAAGCAGTGGAGGTCTACTCGTTATTAACAAAGTGCCGTCTGCTCTTTGAAGACGATGCTGAAAAATCTTTCTAAGGGAAGTTTTCATTGTCAGGAAAACGAAAACAAATTTTTACCATAAGTGTTTGTCTGGGCATCATCCAACCCCCTTTGATGCTGCTGTCTGAATGCAAGTCCCGTCTCCATGGCAACCCGATGTTTATCCTGTCCCTCTTGTCATCATTCTGCTGTTCTTCATTTCACACTGCTGACCAGCCCTACAGTATTTCCTGTTTTTTTTTTTTGGAGGGAGGAGCCATTAAACGGAGCGAGCTCATTGGCTGGCCCGCCTCAGTGGGCTGGCCCTGGCACTTATAGAGAGAGAGACAGAGTGAGAAGAAGTAAAGAAAGAGAAAGAAGAGAGAGAACGAGAGAGAGCGAACATGGCAGAGGTCCAGTGTTGTGGGCTGAAGTGACTCATGGCTTACGGTAAAAGCTGCTGTGTCTCCCCGCCCCTCGCTGGCAGGCCTCGCTCTGCACTGATTTTCTGCTCTCTGTGACTTGTCTTTGAACTGGCTGCTTACATTAGGACAGACAAGCAGGAGGACCCTCCAGATATGAAAGACTTGATAGAAGTCGAGTCACAGTGGGAGGTTTGTTTTGTGTTTTGTGTATGTCTCTTTAAATACTGCATACTGAACTTTAACATTCAAAGCAAGTCAAAGGTGCACAGCAAAAGGTTCTTGCACACCTTGTGTCATTTTAACAAAGGTGCAGAGCGCCACACAGGTAAACCCACCTCGGTAACGCCGTCCCTGCAGTCTTCTTGTCTGCTGATTGTCGCCCTCCTGCCTGCTTTCACTTCTTGCCAAACGTTGACAGTAGAAGCACACTAGCTGCATTCATTCCCTCTCCTCTCCCTCCTCTGCTCCCTCCATCCGCTGCCCCCCCCCCCCCCCCCCCCCGGCCTTAGCCCGTCTTTCATTACCCGGTCACATGTCTGCTCTCTTTTAAAAGTAGGGCTGATAAACGTGGTCTGTGTGTCCGTATGTAAACACAAACATTATCTCACTCTGCGGTCTTAGCATCATGTTTCCCTGCTCAACTTGGACTCAAATAGTCTTATTCCGCTGTAAAGGAAAGCAGCACTAACAGCTATAGGGGTGTTTAAATGACCAAGGTAAATGAACCAGAATTCAGATAAATAATGACAGTCAATGAATGTTACACTTATCCTCATTGAATACATTACACAGCAAAATCCCTTTTTTTAAGCACACAGTTTCTCTCAAATGAAGTGCCTTTATTAGCCTCTCTGTGGGCAATAATGCACTAAGCAGGCCCGGACTTGTTTAATTTGACCATTAATTGTAGTCCTTTTTAATTTATAGCACTCAAGATTTATAGCAACTCCTCTTTTCATTTGTCTGATATCCCCTAGTTAAAGACCATTAAGTAATGATCAAGGTGTTATCTAACCAGCAGGCACTGTACTTGCTTAAAAGCACAACAGGGGCCAACACCAACAAAAAAAAACATCTTAATGTAAACTTGCCTCGTCTAGTGAAAACAGTGCAGCTAAATTGCTAATAGCTCGTCTAGTAGAGAAACGGAGGAGAGGGTATGCAATGCTCGACTTGATGTGCTCTTTAAAGTCCACTGATGATGCTGTGAAAGAGCCTTGGGAATCCCCTCAAAGAGGACTGGGACTTCTTATGATGTGATTAAACATCAGGACTCTGTTAACCACAACTGTTCAGCGCGGGATCTTGTCTGGCTTGCTCTGTGTGCCCATGCTGCTCTCTCTCTCTCTGCCATGCATTCACATCCTCCACCTCCGCAATACAAACACCACATCATCATACATGCGCTCATTTTGCCCCAGGCTAGCCAGGATTAGTCATGCTGCACAAAACTATATGTATGTCCTTCAATCTTGACATTATTCTAGCCCTCTCTCCCCCCAGTGTCAGTGTTGCCTTTTTTTTGCCAGGCTAACAATCCACATCCCAGGGCCCGTTTCATGTAGAGAGGAGGTGAGAGCGACCAATCTATTTTAAGGCTTGACGTGCCGGAGAAAGCCCTTGACCTGGTTTATCCTTTCAGCGGGGAGTAGAGAAAGAGGATACTCACAGGCAAACACGAGAGCCGAGAGAGATGTCTTAGATGTGAACTTATTATTTTTTTAAATACATGTTTTGTCCCTCTGTTTTCCTTTTTCATTGAGATAATGTGGAGATAGTATGAACAGCAAAGCAGATGCAAAGAACGCGATCCATAAAGATTTATTTCAGATAGGGGAGAGTTGCCTAAGTTGTGCCGGTGGGGAAGTTGTGCCACCCCTTGTTTCTAGAAAACCTTAGAAGAAATTGGAAATGTGACCACCTATTTAAGAAGAGCCATCCATTTAACTTATCCTGTAAAGAAGGGAGAAACATGGAATAAGATATAAGCACATTTAAGCTAAAAACTATTTTTTGCCTTTCAAAGTAAAATTTCCATGATCAAGGTTTTTTGATTACTGTGTCTGAACAATTATAGACAAGTTTGAAAGCATTTGACATATGTTTTAGTGCTTTAGTATGCTACACTTTGAGTCTATACAGTTATCACAATGTCAGCCCTAAACTGCTGCATCATGCTTATTATCCAAAATTCTGGGGATGGGGTGATTTGTGCCAGAGGGCCTAGGTGAGTTATAAGTAAGTAAGTAAGTAAAATGTATTTATAAAAGCACATTTATAACAGTTTGCACTGTCCAAAGTGCTTTATATAGTGCATTCAGTAGGTAAAAAATTAAGGTAAAATAACAATAACCAAAATAAAAAACATAAAGCCCAGACATCCACATATAAACAAAGATAGTAGTGCAGAGGTAAGATAGTTAATGGGGAGGAAAAACCAGGGTGTACAGATGGGTTTTGAGCCTTGATTGAAAGGCAGAAATGGAGGGGGAATCGCATATGCCAGGTGGCAGTTGGTTCTACAAAGGTGGAGCAGCTAGTGCACAGTACATTTCTGAGAGTTGTGCCAGTGGCATGGCTGTATACGCTGGTCACCAAAAGGAAGTGATTGTCTACAGTAGCTCAGAAGAGACAGACATCTCCATTCCACTTAACGACACCACTGATGAGAGTTCAGATGGCCAGAAAGATGATGATGGTGACTTTGTCAGTGTGACCTTAGCAGGTAAAACCACCTAGATCTGCTAGGCCTTGTTTAAGAAAATTGACCTTCAATCTTTGTAAAATATTTACTTTATTTACTTTAAATAAACCTTAAATAAGTGATTGTCTAATGGATTTGTCTTGCATTACAGTTTATGAGATATATCAATGGCACAATTTACCCCATGGTATTCTCTCTTGTGGTACAACTTACCACACAGGGGGCAAGTTGTGCCACAAGACAACTTTTTTTCCGAAAGCTATATTTCTTCAACAGTTTATTCCAGATCTAAAGTTTTTATTGCCAGGGATGCACAACACCCCGACATTTATGTACATATTTGAGTTGGAGACTTTACTGTCAAGGCCTCACTTTAAAGTCACTTTGAGTAAAAAGTGGCACAACTTAGGCCACTCTCCCCTATCAATTATCAATAATACATTCCAAATAATTTTTCATCAGTCCAATTCAAATCAGCTTATTTTAATGTTAAATCAAAAACAACAACCAGAAGCAATCCTTGGTGGCGATTGTGGTGGTTAAACAGTGTTAGCACATTCCTGTGAGGTGCATGTTCATGTGTCCATGTCTGTCAGAGAGGCTGCTTCATCTGGCTGGCAGTGTGCATTGTCAGCTCTATACCATCCCATCTCTCTGCTCCCTCAGGGACTTCATTAGGCCAGGATCAGTCCAGCTGAGACCCACTCAGCCCTTCTAGATTACTTCCTCCTTCATCCATCCACCCATGCCCTTCACTTTCTGTCCTCTCCTTCTGTGTATGTTCAGTCCTTGTGATTCCTCTAGTTGTTTTCCTTATATTTGGCCCTCTAACACGCATGCACACCTTACTGCACCCACATGAATGAATTACCAGCTCAAGTCAGAGACTGTACCACCTACACCACCTTTAAAAAGACCCTCAAAGAGTGGTTAGTAGCAAGCCAGACCTGTTCTCATGCATAACTTTTTCTTTTTTTCTTCCGGATGTTGTTTTGTTTCTTTTGTCTTTTCTAACCGCCTATACTGATTGGGTGTCAGTGTAAAACTGTATTTTAGCTAGTTGTGAATTAACTGTGTAATATTGTTTCATGTAGCTGTATATTGATGTATTGTATTATGACTTGCCTTAGGACTACGGATGCGAATTAGCATTTTTGCTAACTCCGGCATATTTACATTGATGCTCTGCTGACATGTTGATTAATATGCACTGTCCTAATCAAATAAAACTAAACTAAACTAATGTCATACACAAGTGCACTTGTTATGTTGAAGGGAAAAGGCTAGGAGGCTGAAACAAAGCATGGAATGCCTTTTAATCCGAGCACTTAGGAAGTTGTTTGTGCATGCATCCACACACAGTAAAAAAAAATGCAGTATCTACACTGTGTGTACGTTATCGCACAAAAGAGCAAGTGGCAATGCAGTGGCACGGCATGACCTCACCACATGTTAGGTCTTCGCAGTGGAGAGGCAGAGTGGGCTGAAGCGTAACCATAAAGACACTCTGTTCTCTACCAAACATTGACTTGTTGTGTTGTTACGTGGGCGCCGACATCATTTGTAAACAATACCAGCTTTGATCCAGGGGACTGCTTGCTGCACTTTTTTCTTCTTCTTCTTCTTCTTATGCAGAGCTCCCAGCCCCTGCCGTCTCATTATTTTCCTCTGTTGTCTCTCTAAGCAACCTTGTAGCTCCAGGGCCATGGTAGGAACCAGATCACCGGCCTCTTATCATGCACAGCTTGCTCGTATCATGTCCTTGCCCTGTGATCACAAAGCAAACTCATGAAAGTATGATTGTTCTTCTGTCTGTGTACAAATGCTTGTTACAAGACATAAACAAGCACAAGTGTGACAAAATGGCATTTCAGAAACCAGCGGTGTAGCAGGCTTTTGTGGGTTTTTCTCCTGCTCTCTCTTGCCACTGCTTTTCAAGAAGCGTTTTCCATTGTGGGTGGTATTGCTAATTGCAATGAAGTGTTCTTGGCTAAATATTTAGTGACAGTTTGGAAAGGTTGAAAGACGTCAACAAAGGAGGGAAATTAGAAGAAGAGTCCCCCCCTTTTTTGTTTTGTTTTACCTCATGTCTCGTGAGTGCATAATGGAAGTATCCAGGCTTATTTCACTCAGCTGTTTAACTACTGACCCCCTTTCCACTGCCAATACTCTCCCCAACGCTCCCCTCCCCCAACCAGCCGCCACACAACCGTACAGTGCTTTTCCAGAGAGTGAGATATCCTCCGTCGGGATAGGAATAGAGCACGATATAAATAAAGCCAGAGGGAGGCAATAGATAGAAGAGGAGAGACCCAGCCAAGGCAGTGTTGTGGTGGGAGGGACCGAGCATGAGGGGTGAGGAAGGAAGGGTGGTGGGAGGGAGGGAGGGAGGGAGGGAGGGAGGGAGTTGTCTCATGCCGCGCAAGAGCTGTGCAACTTCTTGGCACAATTTCAGAAACGAGCTTCAGTAGCTTGGCGAGCCGCGCAGACATATTGAAACAAGGATGGTGGCTGCGACACACACAACCTAGCTCTTTGCAGGATGGTTGGGAGGCATCTCTCCACAGGTATTTCACTACTATGTTTCACACGTCCCCTGCTTTCTATTTTCAGTCACCCTTTTCTTCCCTCTCTTCCCTGCTTCTTCTGTGTTGTTGTTTTGATGGTCTGTGTGTTTGCACGGTGCGGAGGAGCACTTTTCTAGACATTAAAGCTGCAGCGACAGTGGACTCTGGGCATGCAGTGTTGAGTTCTCATGGTTTGTGTTTGTTATTGTGAGTGAGACATGCATGCTATTAAAGCAGCAACGGTGGAGAGATACAGACCGAGTCTTTTTGGCTGTGGTTCAGGACTGAGAAAATGGCGGTCCTGCACTTCTCAGCACAGTGACGCTACAGAAGGACAGCGCTGTGTGTGTGTGTGTGTCAGAAACACACTGCCCTGTCTCCCCCCCTACTCGTTCACTGCCTCCTCTCTCTCCTGTACTTTCAAGCATTGAAGTAAGCTTGCAAACAGGGGGTAGTGCACACACGCAGTCATTTCCCTCCTGTAGTTGTTACACTGTCAGTCTAGGCCTATGTGAAGGCACATGAAACAACAAGCTGATGCAGAACGAGGGACAGCAGAAATGAGGCGATGAGGTGGCAGCGGATTGATTATTGCAGCAATCATGATCTGCAACTGGGAACAGTTCAAACCAACACGACCCCTATGCACACTGGAACTCCATGGAGATCGCGTCACTCACTCCATTGGGATCTAAGAGAAAATAAACCAAAGCAGAATACTTTGTCAGTGCAGTTGTACATACAAACAGAGGCTGACGTGTTGGTCAAGAGATAGGCTGCCGAGGGCCAGTGCAGAGTATTTATGTTTGGTGTCAAACAAAGGTCATAAACTGCAGTGGTTAGGAGGTCAGTAGTTAAGGGTGACTCCGCTGCATGGCCCCTGCAACTGTTTGTGTCAGCCATTGTGGTTTGATGACGTAGTTTTAAGCATTGCATGTTGTAATTTCTAATTTGTAAATTTTTGACCCTATTTAGCTTATTGCCCACAGTAGTGTTTTTTGCGACTGTCAATAGTATCAGTGGTGTTGCCTGCAACTACAGTGAAGTCTAAAGGTTCTATTTACATTTTTGGTTTGAAAACATTTCACGAGATTAAATATTTTTGTAAAACCTGAGCAGGAGGTTGACTACACGCAAGGTCCTTCAGACTATGAATAATATGTACTTTGAAGACTCTTGAATAGCTTCATTCATGTCGAAGTTCCCACTACCTTGATAAATTATATATATATAACTGTATATATATATATATATGGACCAATGCCCTCCATGATGTAAGCGTAAAGAGTATATTGTTGCATCTGAAAACTAGTTATTGTTTAAAATATATATATGGGTCAATGACGTGACGCCCATTTTTTTGTGTCCGTAAGGTTAAATTAAATTTGAAAATGTGGATACAAAAAAAAAGCTTACACATTACTTTAACACATTCATTTCTAGAGACCCTATTCAAAAGTTTTTGGTTTTATTCAATTTTGAGAGAATATTTGGAGATAAAAGGCAAAAATGTCTAAGTGGTGTAACCGTCAAAACTTCGTACCACAAAATGTAACTTGCTTAAATACAGTGAATTTCTCAATATAACATCCTATAAACTATATTGGCATTATCCTAAAATGGAGGTCATTATGAGTATATAAATTATATTTAAATATAACTTTCATATTTGTTCTAATGATTTGGGGAATCTCATCAGACGAGCCAACGTCCTGAATTGTCAAGTGGTGTAACCATCATTCAAGGTGCCATTTTGTTCAAATCTTTAAGAACAGTAAAGGACCCCTGATGAACATGACTGCTGCATTCCAAAGTTAAGAGCTCTCCAAGAAATATAAGATATTTGCACTTTTAGGGCATGTCAAGTATCATTTGGGTTACATGTCAAATGGTGTAACCCAAATAAAACGTTGAAAAAATATTTTATTCATAAATAGTATTATTTGTTTTAAGAATTATATTTGATTTATTCAGACCAATACCATGTCCTCAGATATGAGTCCATGATAATGCCTGTCAAAATAGATTTTTAGTCGAAATGTCAGATGGTGTAACCGGTTACACCATTTGACTAATTTGACAAACATCTCGGTTTTTGTCCAATTATTTCAAAAATCACTAGTTTATGATACTGGTTTAAAATGAAATATGAGCTCAATTACTTTTTTAAACCAGTTTTAGGTTATTATTGTTTGTATCTTCTAAAACAGTTGATATTTCCACAACTTTATCACCAAAGCTAGGTACGGCTAGGATAAAATCATTAAGTGGCATGATTTTGTGATTTTTTTAATTCATGCTTATCTTCAATGCATATTTGTATATCATTCCTTTTCATTTTAATGTCACATAATTTCATAATACATGAATAAATTATATAAATGAAGAATGTGAACAGTGACACCTAATGTGGAAGGATGAACAGCAGCTTTAAATACCTAGAACTCCAACAATTTGTGAATAGTATAGAGATGCCAGTATAGAGATATAGATGCCACATTCAAAAGAGGAAACAAGCCAATTACCTTGCAAAAAGAGGACAGGAAAGGTAGTTTTCATGAACAGAAACAAGCGTGCACTCACACTCACATGTGCTGCAAGCTTTTTTCTTAAATGTAGATTGTCAGATCACAAGGCATAACGTCAACCAAATAATACCTTGCTTTCAGATAGATATAACTAAATATGAATTCACTGTTTAAAAGGGAATGCAGGAGCAGGACCCTTAACATACATGAATCTCCTAGTCTCTTCTACCCATCCACCTAGCTCTTTCTCACAAACAAACATAGACACACTTAAACGCACAAACACACAATTTGTTAAGACTTGTTGTTGTTGATTGAATTTTTTCCATAAATACAATCAAATAAGTTCCACCCTAGAACATTTGTCATTCATGGAGATCTTTATTTAAGAGTGTTTTCTTTAGGTTTAAGAGCATATAATTACAAAATCTGAATGTGAAAACAATAAGTCATGCTCTTGAACCAGAAGACCACGCTCGTGAATAAAGATAAAATAATTACTCCATAGTCACCTTAATGGTATTTTTGACTAATGTTTTAAGTACATGAAAACAAAATCCAATGGCAAGTCCAAACACAGTAACTATCTTGACTGTACTGCCTGATTTCAGTGTTGTTTTTTCAACTTTTTGGCTGTAGAAGCAACACCGTCAAGTGGTGTAACTGGTTTGTGTCAAATGGTGTAACCAGTATTTTTCCTAAAAAAATCAAAATGTACCTGTAAATTAATGTAGGCCAGAATTGATTACTCTTCTTAAATGTGTTAAATCATTTTTAACACTTTTAACACGATTGGTCAACAATTATTTAGAAAACAAGATGTTTCCAGCTAACGTCCCACTCAAAATTGCAAAAACGCATAAAATTTAGATTTAGGGGTTATCCAAATAAAATCTTTTTTCATGTGATATTTTGAAATGGAAGTTATTATTCTTATGAGTTACACTCATATTACACTATGGTGGACAAAATAATTAATATTTCTTATTCTTTTGTGGTTACACCATTTGACATTGTCAGGTCCATTTGGGCCTACTTTTAGTAAAAAAATTGTGTAAATCCCATTTCCAATGAAATAAAACTAACAGAAACACGAAATTTATATTTTAACTTGATTCAAGGATGCTTTTAAAATATATTTTTGAAAGATTTTCAAAATAACCATCATGACAACCTTATTCGTCATTGACCCATATATATATATTATATATATATATATTATATATATATATATATATATATATATATATATATATATATATTTTAAACAATAACTAGTTTAACTATAACAATAACTAGTTTTCAGATGCAACAATATACTCTTTACGCTTACATCATGGAGGGCATTGGTCCGTATCTGAGTCAAGGTCTATTTGGAAGCGTGTATAAAAAAATGTGAGTGACTATACATTTGAATTGTTCAAATAGAGTTGTAAAAGTTGCATTTATTTCCGCATTTAAAGCTTCCTAGGCATCGATCATGAAAGTACTATCCACTCAGTGTTTGCATATAATGTGTGGGTGGTATTTATTTTTTATATTAATGAAGTATTCTTGTGAAGACCTTTCGCATAAGTAGACATACATGTTACCATGGTATTTCAACCTTCCTATGTGGGTGTGATGACGTAAATAACTTGTGCCTCTATTCATCCAATTGATCATGCTTATGTCCTTTTGTGTTTTTTCCCTCACATACAGAACTGCCCACACAGAGTGGCCAGGGAGCCCAGTATGAGAATCCCCTCTGGGGACACCTGCCAGCCAACAGGAGTACCACAAGTGCTGCATCTTCTACCAGTCTCAGTGGCTGGGATCAACTGATAATTGACCAGAAGGATTCAGAGGCTTGGCCTTCTATCACACTCAGCCAGAGCCAGGCCCCTCCAGAAGGATGCCCTTTGGACACTGACCCTGGTCGCCTGACCAGCAGCAGCAGTAGTACTAGTAGTAGTAGTTGTTGTAGTACTTTGAGTATGGCCACGGGGGCTAATAGCCAGACAGGCCACTTCCCTGCCAACCACCTTAGCAACAAGGCCAACAGTGGGCCCAGCCCTGCCAATCATACTGGAACCAGCATGCTTTCTAGCCAGGTTGCAGCTAATCGCAGCTGGGGCTCTGGGCCTGGACCCTCCCATCCCCCCCCTCAGTCCTCAGTGGGGATTGAAGGGAAGAGTGACAGCCCAGTGGGGGCAGGAGGCAGCAGGGGGTGGGGCTCTTCATCATCCTCCACCACCAACTTTAACTTGAACCTAAACCCTAATGCCAACCCTTCTGCCTGGCCTGCGCTGGGGCATGAAGCAGGTGGCACAGGGGGAGGCAGCTCAGGGGGAGCCAACACCATTTCACCTCCTCAACCCACACCAAACCTCTGTAATCCACCTGGCCCCCCACCAGCGCAGACCAGCACCTGTACCGGAGCCAACACTAACAGCAACTCATCGGGGATTGGCAGCAACTGGGGTAGCATGATGGCATCTGATACGTCAGAGCCACACTCCTCCCCGTCCACGAATGTGTCTTTCAGTTCAGAACCTCAGAACCTTAAAACTGATGGACCAAATCACACTAACAAGCAGGAACCCCCCAGCCCCATCCGCAGTTTGCCTGACTGGGGTACTGCACCTGTAGGCTTGGGTTCCATGGGCCCAGCCCCACCAGGGGGCCCACAGGTCAACGGAGAAGATGGTAGCCCAGTTTGGGGTAACAGTGTCGACTCAAAGGCACCTTCATCTAAGGAGGCCCCTGGCTGGGACTCTGGCTGGGGCCACGGAGGAGGTGGAGCAGATAACTCTAGTGGATGGGGGGACCAGTCTGGTGGAGGCTGGGGGAAGCAGCACACTGAAGAGGCACAGGGAGGCTGGAATGCTCCTAGCTCTCCTCCCCAGGATCAACAGGCTAGTCCTTGGAACAGAGCTGTGAACACAGCTGGTGCCAGTGAAGGGAGCAGTGACAGCATGGAAGCACATCCCCAGCAAAGAGACGGCTCATCAAGAGATAATCAGGCTCCTCCTCCTCTGCCTGCACAGGATCTGGACCCCAGGGTGTTGTGTAACACTGGCTGGGGACAGACCCCTGTTCGCCAGCACACCTCCTGGGACATGGAGAAGAGTAAACGCAAGAATGCTGTTAGCACTGAATCATGGGGCTCCGGCCCAAGCACTCCCAGCGATGCGCAGGGGCCCTCCAACACTAACATGGGCCCCTCTCAGAGGACTGACCCTGGGAGAAAAAATGATGTGCCTGGTTCTCAAGGAGCTTCAGGTTGGGGTGGAAGCATAGCTGCCACCAACCAGCCTAGCTCTGGTTGGGGTGAGCAACCAAACAACATTAAGCCTCCAGCTGGCCCTAGTGGCTGGGTCAACCCTCCAACAGGAGGCCCTACCACCACTTTACCCAAGAATGGGGGTCAGTCCTGGGGAGAAGAGAAGTCAACTGGGTGGGATGATTCTCACACCAAAACAACATCCCAGGGCTGGGAGAGCAACCCAAAGCATCCCAGAACTGGGGCAATAGTGGAGGGAGCAATAATGCAGGGGACTGGAGAGAACCAGAAGAGAGCAAAAAGAGTCCTGCCACCTCTGGATGGGAGGGAGAAGGAGGAGGTTGGAAGGAAAACCCTCGAGGCTGGTCTTCTTCAGGACCTGAAAAACCTAGACCTGGAGGAAATGGAGGCTGGGGAGAGCAAGTTTGCCAGCGTCCCAGTGGCCCTCCACAAGGGTGGGGGGGCAAACCTCAAGATGGGCCCAGTAGTAGTGGTGGTAGTGGAGGAGGGAACATTGGCTCTTGGAGTGGCTCAGCCCCAGTAAAGCAGCCTGGAGGCTGGAGTGGCAGTAAGCAGGAGTCCACAGCTGAGCCTACAGGCTGGGAAGAGCCTTCCCCACCTTCAATCCGACGTAAAATGGAGATAGATGATGGTACCTCAGCTTGGGGTGATCCCGGTACCTACAGCAAGCAAGTCAACCTGTGGGACAAGAACAATCCAGGAACATCCCAGGGTAAAGTCCCACCTGGAGGCAATAATCCCCCAGGCCCTAACAACAACCACCCTCCCTCTCACAATCACCCCTATCATGGGCCGCCTGCACCTTTACAGAACCACACCCAGAACTCTCAAAACCCAGGGCCCCCCAGTGGGCCCATGGATCCTGTTGTCCAACACCACCAGTCTGGACAATCTCACAACAGGGGTCCCCTGATAGCTAAAGGTAAGAAAAGATAATGATTTGACTAGTGTGTAATAGTGCCACATAGCCCAAAACAGTCCTGTTTAAGCAATTATCAATCATTGGGTTACAGTACATAACGATAAACTACACTGCCATGCCAAAAAAAAGTCACCACCTGGTTTTAATGGTTAAATTGTAAAAATAACAACAGTAGAACACACGGCTATGTTTTATTAGTGAATGTACGGGCATTTCCTCACTCGCAATGCAAAGAGAACTCAAGGGATTGGGACTAAACATCCGTGTAGACTTAAGAAGACCACTTACCAGTAAGGTGAATCACAAAAGAAGACTTCAATTAGCTAGGGAGCATAAAGGTTGGACTCTGGAACAACGGAAAAGGGTTGTGTGGTCTGATGAGCTCAGATTGACCGTGTTCTAGAGTGATGGGTACATCAGTGTAAGAAGAGAGGCAAATTAAGTGACGCTCCCATTATACCTAGTGCCTACTGTACAAGCCTGTGTGGCAGTGTACAGTATGACCAAGGGTTGCTTCAGTTGGCCAGGTCTAGGTTCAGTCACCTTATGTGCCAAATAAAGCTTAACAAAAAGATGCCACGCTAATCTGTGCCATAGTCAAAGCTAATTTGTTTGAAATGAAATATGTGAGTGTGACTTGTTCTGGGGCCGGGCAGTATATGTTGTCATAGTCCAATTTAGATTTTAATGGAATTTGATTGCAGACATTCAAACTGCAGCTCAAGGTAAATGCTATTTTTTTATCTTCGTGTTTAAATGTCATATTGTGATTTTCTTTTTCTTTTTAACTATTCAAAGTAGAGGTGTCAAACATGAAAGCTGGCTTGGTGGTTAGCACTGTGCACTGGTAAGCTCCAATCTGTTGATCCACTTAAAGGTAAAATGACCTAGTTTAGCCCCTCTCTGGATTTACATCTAATCGACTGTCCAATGGAGTTGTGCAGTGGCAGTCCCGTTGCTCCATGAGGCTCCTCACATTTCACAACACCGGACACGTCTGTGTGGGTAACCCTGGCAACCTCTCATGGGTACCCAAAGGAAGCACAAGAATGCTGTTTACAAAGTGCCTTGTGCAAATAGCGTTTCACCACAAACTGTTTGAGACGGATCGGAAGTGTGTGATTATATGGGAGCCGCCATCTGTCAGTAGTTGAATGGAGTAGCTGGAGCAAGTCCCGAGGAGCTGGGCAGATGCCCCCTGCTGTCACTCACTTGACTTTGCATGCTGCTGACTCCACATTGGATTAATTTGCTTCCTCGTAACACCTGATAGTGGCCCCTTTTGCTGGTATGATTGCCTGTTGACCTTTTTAGAGGGTTTAAACAGAGGTACAACTCCTAACTACTATTTATACATGAGGGCAGAAAGTAAGGGAAAGATGAGTACAATTGGTTGTCCCAGTATGCCATATATAGCTCAGTGTAGCGCCTTAGCCAGTCATACCTGAAGGTTAAATGTTAACTGTAATTCTGGAGCAGCCTCTAGGACTTGACCTTTCCCTGTGGAGAGAGCTAAGCTGATCCTGGCACTGCCACAGGCCTAGAGACAGGACTGTCTCTCTCATGCCAAGACAGACAGCTTCGTGCCAAGTATTAAATGGGCATCTTCTCCTTCTGTCTCCCCAACCTGCTAAACCAAGCTCAGTTATCTGCCTACCTCCAAGAGTGTCACTTCACACTCCAAAACAGAAGGATGAACACAGGGATCGTTTTAACCAAATGCTTAGTTGGGCTTGAGACAAAAAAAAAAGGAAAACGCAAGTGGTATGTTTTTGCAGGTCTATTTGTTATAGGCAATGCAATTAAAGCTGTACAATTATTAAAGTAATTCAATGCTCATAAATAAATAAAAAACAGTAACCATAAGTAAATATACCATCAGGTTGGACTGTAAAATAGCATGTGAAAATACGGCTAATTTCAAACAGCTCTATTTGTCAGTGCCTCTGATATTTCTAGAAAAGAAATAACTAATTTGGAAAGGAGTATTTTAATAATAATCGATCCTCCATCGAATGAGAACCCCCATCCCCAAAAACAATGTAGGTACATGAGACAAAAGGCTGCAGGTATTATTGACTTATTTGAGATGTTAGTATTTTTGCAGTGTACTTTTATTGACATGTGCTTTTTTTTCTTTTTGTTTGTCCTACAGGATGGGGGGGAGAGATACCTAGCTCCCACACTAAACCCGATAACTCTTGGGGGGAACCGGCACCCCCTCCGGTCAGCCTGGACAATGGGACGTCTGCCTGGGGCAAACATACCGGGAACAGTGGGGGCTGGGGAGACAACAACCCGGACGGCTACGGAAGGGGCAACCCCGCCATGACATCTGCATCTTGCAAACCTGGTAATATACTGTAGCTTGGTCCTCCACGATTTTAACCAGGAATCCACACTGACCCCTAGTGGCAGTTTTATGCAGTGTTATCAGATTACTTTTATGTAACGTGTAACATGTCACGTATTCTTGCTTGACAATGACATAATCTCCTTTTGGTGTGTTTTGCAGCCCCCAAGCCTATGCAAGAGGGATGGGGAGGTGGAGGTGAAGAGATGAACATGTCAGGGGGTCAATGGGACGCTGAGGAGGGAGACATGTGGAACAACACTGCCTCCCAGGAGAGCAACTCCTCCTGGGGCAATGCATCTAAAAAGGGCCCGCAGAAGGTGTGAAGCAGACATACATACAGATTAGTCCCTTCATTTAATATTTTACCATGAAAATGTATTTTTAAAAGTTAGTATGGTAATAGTAACCACTCTCTGTCTCCACTCTCTTCCAGATAAAGGTCCCGGTGAAGCAAGAGGACGCCTGGATTATGAATCGTCTCATCAAACAGCTGACGGACATGGGCTTCCCTGTGAGTTGAAGTCAAACTGCGCTCACATTGCCGGCAGTCAATTCTAGGAAAATAACATTGTGACATGTCAGAAAATAACTTTGACAGACAGCAAATGCACGCCTGTATCTTTAATACTCATGAAAAAAATGATTAATGTTTTTTCCAAAGATTATTCTTAATGGTTGCCTTTGTCCACTGTATTCATTTGGACCGCCGTTTTAAAAAAAAAAGAGCTACATTTAGCTGATTCATATATTAGTCATGTCCAGAAAATTAATCTGCAAATGTTTTATCATCTCGGATGGGAATATTTTCTGGTTTCCTTTTCTAATTGGTCTTTTAATTGCAATATGTACGAGACCAGTAACCTTACAATGAACTATATTATTTGTATTGGTTACAATAGGGAGTTTTTTTTTTAGCAATGCATTGTTCATACCATGCATTTTTGGGATTGCTTTTTTTTCCCCGTGCAATGCTAATGTTTTTCCTGTGTTGTCCTCCAGAGGGATCCAGCAGAGGAGGCTCTAAAGAGCAGCAACATGAACCTGGACCAGGCCATGAGCGCCCTGCTGGAGAAGAAGACGGAGCTGGACAAGCGGGGGATGGGGATGGGGATGAGCGGCCACGACTACAACAACGGGCTCATCAACAAGCCCATGAGCTGCCCCCGGCCTCCGCTGCTCTCCAAAGACCCCTCCACAGACCCCCGCTTGCCCTACATGGATAAAGTAAGGCATTTCATTCACATAAACTATCTAGTGTTCATGAAGACGTGTTTGGATTGTAATGCTGGTTAGCCCCACGCACGGTGTAGGCAATATCTAAAATGGTTTGTTTGAATGGTATTCCTGGGGAAATTCTTGGATCAAACGGTAAGTCTGTAAGTTGTAAGACTAGTTGAGAGACCCTATCCAGGGCAAGCTGCTCTTAAGTTTTCTGTAAAACTAAAATCAACTGTTTTAACACATCATCAAAAATGTTTACATTGGTGTTCAACACAGAATAGCATCCTATCGTCAAACAAACAACACATCTTACATTTGCCCTATGTATTCAAATTGTCTAAACCTTTATTTAAAGCTGCAGTATAAAATAACTAGCCATTCAGCTCTCAGTAACTGCAGTGGTCTGAGAGTAAATCCTCATCACTGTGTTCTCCCCTGCCTCTGTATGCTGCAGTGTGAAATTTCCATCGCTCGCAGTTCTCTTTGACCAATCACAGCCTCGCTCTGGCTCTCCGCACTGATTGGTTGAGGGGCCGTCCCTTACATCTTGGCACTGTTGTTGTTCTTGCGTCAGTTACGTGAGGGTTCAAAATCATCAGTTAGTGAGTTCTCTCTCTCTCTCTCTTGCCATTTTCTCCAAAGTTACCAACTGCAGCTTTAACCTCCCCCTCCTCTACACGTTGGATATCACATATTTTCTTCAACTGCGAGACATGATACCACTGCCATTTTGTGATACCCCCATCATCTGAATTTGTCTGGTGCAACTTAAGATCAAATAATCAAGACATTTAAAACCCACGATTGATTGATTTCAAGGCTTCTTCAGGCTCTGTTGGCACCTTTCTGAAGATCACTAATAGATGCAAGGAAAATTAACATGAAAATGGATAATTCAATAAACTGTTGTGGATCTAGCCTGTGTGTTTTGGCTGAAGTAGAGGTTGACTGACTATTCCTTTCCTTTGACCATTGCCATGTCCAGCAGATGCAGAGTGGAATGTTTGGTGGTGTTGGAGCAGCACAAGCCCGGGCCATGCAGCAGCAGCAGCAGCAGCAGCAGCAGCAGCAGCAAGCCGCCTCCTCAGCCGCCAGTGCCCCTCCCAGCTCCTCTCAGCCTAGTCTACGTGCGCAAGTGCCTCCGTTTCTCTCCCCTCAGGTACACACACACACACACACACACACACACACACACACACACACACACACACACACACACACACACACACACACACACACACACACAGATACAGACAGACACAAACCTCATCCCTCACTTACTGCACAACACATTAGTAGGCAAAGTGTTTTAATGTATGCAATTATAAATATTTTACCTCCATATTACAGTCTTTAAAAACATCACTCTCTATGGGGTTCTCATTAATTATGAATCACTTTAGACCTCCTTGGACTGAGATATTCCAGTAAATAGGGCAGATTAGTTTTGCTCTGCGACTTCTTGTTCACATAGGGAATGCATAAACCAAACACATTCTCTCTTCTTTCTTTTTTTTACATTTTAATTGGGTTTTTAATGTGTTGATACTTTGCCCCATAGGTTCAAGCACAGCTCTTACAGTTTGCAGCAAAAAATATTGGTCTGAATCCTGCACTTTTAACCTCACCAATAAACCCTCAACATATGACCCTTCTGAATCAACTTTACCAGCTGCAACTGGTGAGTCTCCTTTTGCCTTCTCTCCTTTCAGTTTTGGTAAAACTTGTCGGATAGAATTGCCTGTATTGGACCGCAGACAGCCAATATCTGTGACACCAAACCTACAGTACAAAGACCAAATGCATTGGAGCATGTTTTTGATTGGGCTGTACATGTAGTGTGTTTAGTATGTACAGATTAAGACACTTTATTGCATGCCATTTTTATTACATTTGAGAATTTTTTGAAGTTGTTATTACTGGATACAGCAACATCTTGTGACATTGAAAGCATACTTATACCTGATACACAGGCATACCAGCGTTTACAAATTCAGCAGCAGATGTTGCAGGCGCAACGCAACGTTTCTGGCCCCATTCGACAACAAGAGCAGCAAGTAAGTTTGAACCTTAACCTTGAGATGTTGTTCCTGATACAGTATGTATCTATCACTGGGGAAATCTGAACTTTACTGACTTATAATTATATTTCCTAAAATTAAGCCAATTGAAGAAAAAACTATTGTAAAAGCAGTCAAAAACCTATGTTCATTTCAGTGTTATATGCATGCCACCTGTATATATCCTAAGCCTGTCTCCATTGTGATGTGCTCCCAGGTTGCACGTACAATCAATAACATGCAGCAGCAGATCCAACAACACCAGCGTCAGCTGGCCCAGGCCCTGCTGATGAAGCAGCAGCAGCAGCCGCCTCCCTCCCACTCCGGCCTGCACCCTGGGGCCAAATCCAGCCTGGACTCTTACCCAGGTCACCCCCAGGCTCCAGGCCTCCCTGACCTGCAGACCAAAGAGCCGCAGTCATCTCTCAACGCCTACAGCCCCTACTCTCTCTGTGAGTGGCCTTCACCTTCTGTCTGTCAATGGTTAATACATAAGGCTGTGTAGTGACATGACTCTCTTTCCTCAGCTGGACTGAATCCAAACATGAATGTAAACTGCATGGAGGTGGGAGGGCTGTCCATGAAGGAACCCCCCCAGCCTCAATCGCGCCTGTCGCAGTGGACGCATCCAAACTCCATGGAAAGCCTCTCTGGAAACTCCTCTCCTCTAGAGCCACACCTGGGCAAGCATGGTAAGAAGATAGGGGGCTCATTTAAATGAAGTCCCCACTAGGGAACACTTTGTAATGCCAATTTTGTGTTTGTGATGACTGGTCATTTTCTGTAATAGACGACAACAAAAAGGTACTCCTTGCAAGAAAGATGTTAAGTTATTTAAAATGTAATTATGATTTAAATATTATTAGTCTACTAAGCACTAAGGTAATATGAACAATTATTGATTTTCATCCGGTTGGGGAGAAATCCTCAACAGTTCTTCATTTCACTTATATCAACGATTACACTTTGATCAATGTTTTTTATTTTCACTCCAGGTGTCAACCTTGGCCCCCATGGTAAGCCCCATCAGATGGAGGACTCATACAGCCCGTACAACCTGATGTCCAGCTCCGAGTCTCCTACCAGCCCCCTGGTCCAACAAGACAACTGGGGCCAGGGCAAGAGCAGCAATGACAAGATGGCCAATGGGACCAATATCAACTGGCCACCAGGTTAGGAACACATGAAGTGTTTGGAAACACATTTTCGATTTGGAAAATGAATGCTCTAAATCATGATCATGGCAGAAACAAATAAACATTTGCAAACATTTCATTTTCAGAGTTCTGCCCCGGTGTGCCGTGGAAAGGCCTCCAGAATATTGACCCAGAGAACGACCCCAACATGACCCCCGGCAGTGTCCCCAGCGGGCCCACCATCAACACCAACATCCAGGATGTCAACCGCTACCTGCTGCGGGACAGGAGTGGAGGTGAGAGCACAGGCAAAGGCTTTTAGAGAAAGGCCTGAACATGGGTCTTGGTAAGACGTGTCTGTGTGGGTCGAAGCTTGGCGAAACACAGTGAATCCAAGAATATATGTTGGACATATTTTTCCCCCACAATTTGAGAAATACAATGAATTAGCTGAGGCCCAATGAATTTGAAGTCCACTTAAATAGTCTCACAGTATCATGCTGCTGCCTCCTCCTCCAGATAACATGCTTCTTATTCTTTTCTGTTTTCCATCTTCCTACTTTTAACTGCTTCTGTTATCATTGTCATTACCAGTTTATACTCTGCTCTTCTTGATGAGCTTACTTTCATCATCATGTAGTGCACATTTCCTTTACTCCATTTTCTCTCTGCAATTTTTTCCTTATTTGTTTGTGTTTGTCTATTTGTTTGTGTTGATGGGCTCTGCTTAGGCTCCTCTCCTACTTCATCTCAGAGCGAGGCTCTGCCTCCCTCCTCTGATTGGCCAGTCAGTGCCTACACTAGCTCGTTCAGTCTCTCGTCTCCGGAGACAGACGATGCAGGTACATGGTTTATCCACACCGTTCTCCCCTCAGCAAATTAACCTGATCCTGTCCCTGCTAAACCACTCACTGGAGAAGCACATCTCTCCTGCCCATTCAAGCCACTGCTCCTGATTAAACATGACCCTCATTTGAGCTCTCTCCCCGTCAACCTTGCCTCTCATGCAGCCCATATTTCCTCTGTGGTGTTAGTGTAACTAGTCTATGTCCCTCCTCCTTGTGTGTGGCATTGGAAGTTTGGGCAAATCTGAAACAACCCTTGAGTGGGATCATTTAGCTCTGCAGGACTCCCCTCGTGTGGTAGCAGCTGTCTGTCTGTCCTGTTGTTCATTGCTAACGTTTCCCTGGCTCTTCTTCCATGCAGGTAAACTGTCAGAGATGAAATCTACTTGGTCTCCGGGCCCCATCTCTCACAACCAGGCCTCTCTGTCCCACGAGCTGTGGAAGGTTCCCCAGGGCCCGCGGGCAGCAGCGTGGCCCCTTCACGCCCCCCGCCCGGCCTCACCAGCAGCAAGCCTTCCTCCACATGGGGGGGCAACTCCCTGGGGCTGGCTCAAGGCTGGAGCAGCAATTACACCTCAGGTCAGTCTGAAAGTCAACTGTTCAGGGAGCCGGGCATTACAGTCACTCTATGCTCCACTGTTTAATGGCTTCCGTATGCAAAAGTGAAAGGACTGATCTTACAATGAAAACGGGCATATTTTACTGTTATCTCTCGTTATCACAATAAATAGCTTTAAACACCTAGGTAAACATAAAATCTCAGGCAAAGAAATAATTTCAATGAAAAGCATGTCTTCTTAACTGAGTAGGGGAGAACGGGGTAAGTAGGCACACTTTTTACTCTAGTGAGAATTGCTCATCACCAAAACATCTGTCAATAGCCATTCCTACATTAAATTGAAGCTTAAGGTGTTGGCTTGAAATGTGTGTCTCTCTTTTTTTCCAACTTATTGTAATGAAGAAGTAATTTACCATCAAAGACACTCTGACACATTGTGACAACCAACCCCATCAAGGGGTCGGTTGTCACACACTATGGGGTTGTTTGTCACAATGTTATCTTAATGGGAAAAATCTTAAAAAGAAGGCAATGAGGCAGAACCAAATTTGAAAGTTTAATTGCATTGTCAAGTTGACAAATAGGCCTACATAACTTACTGTAGCCTTGGCAGCTGGTCTAGTTTGGGATGCACTGGGTTGTTTTGATTTTGTTGCCCTTTTTTCTTTTGCTTGCTAGCTGCCTTTTCCTGCTCTATTCTTTCCTTCTCTGGGGTGTCAGTGAGGATACAGCTTGACAATTTCTTTCGTTATTGGGTTCCTTTTCTGGCTGCAGCCTTGAGATAACATGTGACAACCAACCCCCCAAAAAATTTGACGACCAACCCCAACCTGAATTTCTTGCTAGCATCAAGGCCAACAACCATCTGACAACTAATTAGCTTGCTAACAACAATCTAAACTATAGCTTACCCTTCACACTTTCTGAGGGTAACAAGTGTTTTGTTATAAACCCATTGTGTAAAAGCCTAGAAGAAAAATACTGAGAAGCAAAATATTTTGAATTTGACATGAAAAACACAAAACATCCTCTCACCTGAAATGCAGCTGTCTTCCTCCAAGGAAATCTATGTATGTGACCTCTGATCCCAATTCTGGACCTTTTTTATATCAACATTTCAGAGCTAGCGCGCTCTGGTGGCGAGATATAACGAATGTGACATCCAACCCATGTGACAAATTACCCCGTTCTCCCCTATATTACTACTCTCAATACTGTAATATTACTTATTCACAAAATATAATATAACAGGTTTATTAGTTTCTGTTATCAGTGAGTAATAGATTTAAATGTATTGCCATTTTTGTAGACCATTTGGCAGCACAGACATGTAATAATGATGTCAAAATATTTGACATAAGAATGAAAATTAAGAAATGAGTCGAGACAAACTGAAGAGTTCCGACACAGATCTCAACATATCTCGTATGCTGTTGTGTAATTTGAGTTGTATAAAGTTCAGGGTGTGGAACCATAGTGTGTTAGCACGTGAAGTATGGTTGTGAAGTTAACACTATGAGCACACGCGCTTTGATGGGGCATAAAACCACGGGCCAATTTTGAAGGTACAGCATCGACAACATTGACACCAACGTAAGAAGATGTTGTGGTTGAAGAAGTGTCAACTGACAATGGGGTGGTGCATCCTTTATCACTGTAGCATCGACAACACCCATTTAGTTTTGGTATCTGATTTGGTTTCAGGCTAGCTTGGTAAGCATACACTTAAAGGCTAACAGATCTCCACCATTCCATTTAAATATTTGTGTCTTTCCCCGATACAGCCGGTACCACATGGAGCACTGACAGCTCCAACAGGACCAGTAGCTGGCTGGTTCTGAGGAACCTCACTCCACAGGTAACTTATGTCCAATCAACATCATTTCTATCAGCTTGTAAGCCCTTAAAGCCCTTAAAGCCTCACAGAGAAGTGAATTGACCTGCAAACCTAATGGCTTCACTCTTTTCTGCTTTGTGTGCCAGATTGACGGTTCCACTCTGCGTACACTGTGTATGCAGCACGGCCCCCTCATCACATTCCACCTCAACCTGACTCAAGGCAACGCTGTGGTGCGCTACAGCTCCAAGGACGAAGCTGCCAAGGCTCAGAAGTCCCTGCACATGTACGTGTCTTAATAAACAGCCTCAAAGTGTTTTTTTTTATATTTTAAATTGTAATGACAGTTTGAAGTAGGTAGTGACAGAGTGGAAATGGGGGGAGAGAGAGAGGGGGATGACATGCAGTAAAGTTCCATGGGTCGGATTTGAACCCGCGACCAGGACTGAGCCAATATGGTGCGCGTTCTACCCCACTATGCCACGCAACGCTCCAAAAGTGTTGATTTTTAGGACATTTAAATATAAGCACTGCCCAGTCCGTTGACAATTTTAAATCGTTGCTAAAAACCCACCTCTTTGCACTGGCTTTTATAGCAAGTTGAGCTTGACATTTCAACACTTTTGTTTAAATCTTGTACAGCACTTTGGTCAAATGAGGTTGTTTTAAATGTGCTGTATTGACTTTGACTTTGTTTCAACCAATTCTCATCAGTATTTATTTTCCCTCGTCTACATCCAGGTGCGTGCTGGGAAACACCACCATCCTGGCAGAGTTTGCCGGGGAAGAGGAAGTGAACCGCTTCTTTGCACAGGGCCAGTTGCTCGGGGGAACGACCAGCTGGCAGGCCTCACCGGGCGGAGGCTCTAATCAGACCAGGATGGGTGGCTCTGGGTCTGGAGGCTCCCACATCATCTCCATCGGACACTCACCGCACTGGAACAACAACAACAATGGCGGCGGCGGCAATAGCAGCAGTGCAAAGGACCGTGGGGAGATGCTGTGGGGCGGTGTGCAGCAGTATTCCAGCCTATGGGGGCCCCCCAGTGGTGAGGAAGGCCGCATCATGGGGAGCCCCACACCAATCAATACGCTACTGCCTGGTGACTTGCTGAGTGGGGAGTCCATGTAAGAAAACAAAGAGCCCAGGCTTAACAAACACACCAACAGGAGCAAAAAAAAAACCTTGCAAATCATTGTGGAGATAATCAAGTGTGGACGTAGCGGTAGAAAAGAAAGGAGAGAACGAGAGGAGGGCGGGGACACATCCTCGCTGCTCACCCCCCGCCAACCTCCTCGACTCCTTTTTTTTTTTTTTTTTGGGAAATTACATTTCAGTTGCAGTTGTTGTGAGAATCTCCAGTGAGAGATTGTTGTGGTCACACTGTTTCAGTTCTTACGTTTTGGAGACACAGGAAAGAAGTCTTTCGTTGGACAAAGGAAGATCACTTTTTACAGAACTGAACCTTTGAGAGAAAGTGGCCCGCCGCGTGAAACATGTACCTTTTTAGTCAAACTGACACAATGACGAGCTGCCATCTTTGAACTTGCGTTAACAAATCCCTCTCTGCCTTTTTGGAGGCAATCATACTGCACCTCAGAGATCCATTTAAAAAAAAAAAAAAAAAAAAAAAGGCATCATTCCCAAAGTTAAAAAAACCCTTCAATCAGAGTGGTTGTTGAACTTTTCAGCTGGTCTAGACTCTCTCAGCAGCACTAATATTCTAGCCTTAACCCCCTCTCTCTCTTCTGTCTGTCTGTCTCTCTCTCTCTCTCTCTCTCTCTCTCTCTCTCTCTCTCTCTCTCTCTCTCTCTCTCTATCTCCTGCCACTGCTATCCTCACTCACTCTGTACTACGGTGAAGAAGCATACGGACACTTGCACACCCTTATTTCTGAGCCAGTGAAACCTGAGTGGAGAATTCATGATGATGATGATGCTGCTGCGGCTTCACATTAAGCAAAAAAAAAAACCACAGCTCACGATTTCAGTGCATTTTCCCCACACACACACACAACGCTCAAAGGGAATGATGCAACTCTGTTCCACCGCGTTCAAGCCATTTCTTTTAATAGTGTTTTTTTCCTTCCTAAAAAGCATTGCAAACAAATGCTAAGAACTGATATTATTCAAATATGTGTTTGTCAATCTTTCTTGGAGGAAGGGGGGGGGAGTTTTGGGACTGGGGGGGGGGGGGGGTCGTTATATGTACAGTTGAAGACGTGATGGATGACTAAAATGAACCACTGCTATTATTACTATGGAACTGTAAAGACAGAATACTTCAATGCACCTCAACTCACCTTTTGGTTCTCAGTCTCGGACCTTCTCACTGATGTTGTGGACAGAAAGAAACCTCAAGTCGTAAATGTTTCCCCCACGCTGGTTTGTCCTCCGCCTGCAAAAAACACCATTTCAAGTGACGTGCAATATAAAGCCACAGACTCTACTACCGTCCAAGCATCCTACCATGCCCTCTAACATGGAAAGGAGAGGAGATAATAAGGAAGGATTGAACTGCAAAAGCAAAATCTAACCCCCCCCACCCTAACCCCCAAATCCCCCTGGCCCACCCTTAAACTGCCACTACTACCCTTCACCCTTTCCCCCCCACCACAAGAGTGCATGAGCTCAGGAGAGTATCAAGCTGGTCTTCAACCACCCTCTGTCCAAGATACAAGGACGTACAAAACAAAGCACTTCTTCACCAGCCTACTCTCCACACTTATGCCAGTGACTATTTTTGGGGGAGAAGGAGGGAAAGATGTGTGTGTGTGTGTGTTGTTGTAGTGTGTGTGTGTGTGTGTGTGTGTGTGTGTGTGTGTGTGTGTGTGTGATGTGTTGTGTGTGTGGTGTGTGTGTGGTGTGTGTGTGTGTGTGTGTTGGTTTGTTGTGGTGTTTGGTGTGTGTGTGTGTGTATGTGTTGTGTTGTTTGTGTGTTTGCTTGGGAAGAAGGCATCAAACCAAAACAAGAGGAGTCTGTTTTTTTTTCCTTTTTCACCCATAAGACCAGATGACCTTTTTTTTTCTTTTTTTTTTGCCTAAATTTTGCATCTGTAGGAAAGTATGAAGCAAAGATTTTGTCAACAGTTGGTCTATCATAGCACTTAGCAAGAGCGTCGCAGCTCGTTATACCCTTAATGCCAACGTCTAGAAGAAAGGAGAAGCAACACTGGCAAATAAAAACTGAAAAAAAGACAAAAAAGCAATCTGCTTTGTGGCTTCTCTTTCTACTTATTTTTGAACTGAACTTGGATGTGAAGATGTTTTTAGTTTTTTTTTTCCTCAATCCTTCTTTCCCTCAAGTTGCTGGGACCAGGGAAGGATGTCAAAGTTGGTAGCAAAGTGAAGGGAAATGCAAAGAAAGAACTAACTCAAACTGATGCTGGGTGCAGTAGGGGAAGGACCCCCCTAAAAGCACTCATCCTCACCCTCTCTATCAAAGTAAATATCACTGTTACATTGCATACTTTGAAATCTTTAGCCTTGGTATCTGGAAGAAAAAAAGAAAACGCTCGACGTGTTTATGTTCTACTGGGTCCAGCAGGGAGGATCGCCATTTCTTTGTCCTTTTTTCCCCCCTTCCTCTTCTTGTTGTCTTTCTACTGGAGGCCCTGCCAACCTGTGTGATAGTGTGGCCACTGAGTGCCTGCCTGCTGCAGGGTGCAGTCGCTCTGCAGCAGCCCCCTCACCCCTCCCTGCCCATTCCCCACAGACTGGCTGCCCTCCTCTCCCCCCTCCCCACAAGAGCAGCTCTCTCAGAACTGGCCCACCAGTATTCAATTTACTACTACTGCTGCGCCAGAGTCTGTCCTCAGCAACCTCCCACTCCACTCCACTCTCTCTCTCTCTTCCTCTCTATATCTCTCTCTGTCTCTTTCCTGCAAGGATCACTTTAGCCAGAGATGGAGGCATTTCATGTGTATTTTTATTATTTTGCTCCCTTGGTTTCAATTATGGAATTTGCCAGTGTGCATTTTTATTGTATTGTTGTCATGAAGTTTGCTGATATTGTTGCTGTTATCATTGATGATATAGATAATGATTGTTTTTTTTGACTATGATGATTTCAAGGCTCTTTATTTTAAATATTGGTCTTTATGCAGTGTTCAGCTCCTCTCCTGCCCCCCCCCCCTCCCCGCAGTGTGTAGTCTTTAGAGGGACGCCTCAGCCGTGCAGCAAGGCCATACGGAAACACTGCAGATCTCAGTACAAATGGCTGGGGGTGGGGTTGGGGGTGGGGGTTTGAAGAGTCAAATGAAATGGGAAAAGGTTGTGTAGTTCTCCAGGATAGTGCTCTGTCCATTCCTGGGGCAGCCACCACAACTCTACATTGTCTCCTAAACACACACACACCTTTTAGTGCCGATGGGCCTCACTCACACTGGTGCTTTATGTTTAACTCTGGAAGCACTCGGTTACACTTAGAACCACCTCAACTGATAACAGCCTTCCATTTCTATGCAAAGACGAGGAGGTGTTTGTTCACAGCCATCTAGAAAAAAAAGAATCCCAGCCATCCCCGCCACACACATCTGCCAATCCTAGCTTTTTTTTCTCTAAACCTTTTACTACCAGGCAGCTTACCTTGAAAAACCCTCCCGTAGATACAAATGTAAGGGACAAACTGAAAGGGTTTTTAGTCTCCCACTGTGTGGACAGAGCTACTAGATGACACTAAAATGACCTGCTGGGGGCACTGGTGGTTGGCAAACAGTCACTTCTTCAGTCTCGTGCCAACTGGTCTACAAATATCTTCTTCCGCCTTGCCATATCCTCATCTTATCTTAGGTATGATGAGACTTAAGTTTGTGTTATTGCTGCAGGGGGGGTGTACAACCACAAGCTGCAGCTGTACTCGGCTTGAGGAGTAGAAGGGCAGGGCAGATGGATGGTGCAGGGCTGTCACCAACAGGACTGGGAGTTAGATGGAGAAGCAGGCTGCATGAGGAGGAGGATGAGGGGGGGTGGTCCCTGTATGTGTCTGTGCACTGTGTTTATGGGTCACATCGGGTACATCTCTTTTAAAAACCAAAAACATATATATATATATTTTATCATCAAGTTTGTTTGTTTTTTTCCTGCAAAAACTAGAAACTACATCAACAACAAAAAGTCTGTTTCAGCTGTGCACTCCGAGGCTGATTTGCATGATGTGTCCTGTTTGTTCTGCAAGCCGCCCGCCTTCTCACCCCCCTGTCCGGGCTCCTTTCTGTGGGCCACACTGTTGGGGGAAAGCTGTATCCAGGTGGTTTCATTTTCGGAACCTCCGACCTGAAGGTGGCGCCGGCCCATTCACAACAGGACATTTCTGCACGTCTGGCTTAGTGGGGTCAGGGTCCAAGCAGGGACCCCCGCTGTATTAGCAGCAGAAATGGTTGGGGACACACACACCTCAAGTTTGGTACCAAGTCTTAAAACTTTTTTTGGGGATATGCCCTCTTCCAGAGTCGCGTTAGACTCGCCCTCATTCAAACAAAAACAATCACTATTGCCTGTGTAGTCTGTTTTTTTGTTTTGTTCCTGAAAAAAACCTGCATTTACTCCACACTGGACTTGAATCAAAGGAACATGACGTTGGCAGTGGGGGGGCTTATTGTGTGGGAGGATGGGTGACTGGAGTCTCAGATGCCCTGGATTTCTTGGGCACAGCACCAGCACTGAGAGCACCCGGCCCCCTCCCAAACACCCCCCCCCCTCTCTTCTGCACTCTTATCTACCTGTCTAGTGTTGGAAAATCACATGCTCTCTCTTTTCTAAAGTCACACCGACTCAAAGGCAACTGGAGCTGGAGCATAAATGATGCTTCTCAATCATGGATCAGACAAGGGTGTGAAGCCCCCAAAAAAGAGTTGAATTAGCAAATATCTCTTAAAAGAAACAAAGGCCTGGGTTGAATATGCACATGCTAGTTCATATAACACTTTACAACCAAGAGTACTTAATGGGTGTATGTGTGTGTATATGGCTAGATCTCTCTGTTTTCCACTTAGCCTAAGCCCCTCAAAATACCCACCCCCGCCTTCAGCCCTTACCCCGTGTATCCTCCTCCTCCATATTATATTTCCCAGAAGACAAGATCATAAACATATCAGAGTAATACAAAATAATGAAAAACAAATACTTGAATCAAAGGAAGCGCCAATAATGTAATGTGAACACTTTTTGTAGTGATTTTGTCTCATTCATACACTTCAGAGATTTTTGATAGCATCGGTTCAGAGTGAATTCAATTTGAAATACGAGTTGTTGTTGAAAACAAAGATCGATTATAAAGGCAAATTTTTGCATATGTTGTATTTGAGTGTTTGCACAAGGCTGCTTGTACTGTATGTTGTACAAGAATGACATGTTAAAGTGTGTGTGTGAGGTGAAAGTATGAATGAGAGTTGGTGATTATTACAGCGGAGGGATTTCTCCGCCTTGTGATTCTTTTTCGATTCAGTATACTTTTGTTGTCGTGTTTTTTTTTTTTTTTTTTTTTTTTTTTTTGCTTGTCAAAAATATATTCTGATGTTAATTGTTACTAGCCTCTAGCGTTGCACTGAGTGTCAGCCTCACCCCTCATCCAGCTAAAACGAACAACATGATACAAGTACTGAGGGGGAGACGGGGACAGTTCACGTGTAAATGTTTACTCAAGGACTAAAAATAAGTGTGTTTTTAAAAATGTAATGTTTATCTACCTTAGTGGCTTTCATTGTGGAATAATCCAAGAAAGTGTGGATCATAATTGAGTATTGCACCATTTTACAGACTGTAAACCTAAAAAAAAAAATTAAAAAAATACTACATATGTACAAAAAAAATGCAGCAAAAAAAGTATTTTGCAGACCTGCGGCCATAGATTTGGGTAGAAGGACTTCAGCTCTCCCAAATCTGAGCTACGGAGAGAGAGAGAGAGAGAGAGAAGGACAAAGACATCAGACTGAGCCTTGGCTTTCTATGGCTCATTTCAGAGGTGCCTACCTTTTTGGTTTGTTAGCTTTCGTTTTCTCTTTTCACTTTTGTTCAGTTAACCCATGTTGTCATTTTGTTTTTCCTTGCAAGGCCACTGACAGTTTACAAAACTTTATATATTTTTTTTCTTTCTGGAGTTCAGACTAAAATCAGCAACCCAAAAGAGTAAAACCATGGGGAATGTTGGACAAAATAAGAGAAAAATAAAAGGACAAATGCTTCCATTTAAAAAGAGAAAAGACACTTGACAGAATGAAGATTTATTGTGCTACTTTCAGAACTCTGGGATTGAACAGTGTTGTCTTGTTCTGTTTCACCTTCTTTGTTCTGTGTTAATGTTGATTTCATGGACTATCTGATAAAGCCTGTATGTTTTATGTTGATTATAAATATATTTTTCCTTTTTATATAAAAAAAAGAAGAGAAAAAAAAAAGAAGAAAAATAAGAAAAAAAAACATAATTGCTCACTATCTTGCACACACACGAAAAAGTGGATCTTGTCTCAGGAAGGCCAGGGTTCCAGAGTACCAACTCCACGCCATTTTAATGTACATTTTTATGATGAGTTAAATCAGAAAAAGAAGAAAAAAAGGATGATTTAAAAGAAACAATTCTAAGCACTGAAAGTTATGGATTTCAGAAGAAGAGCAAATACCTTTTTTTGTTTCTAAATCCGTAGCAGTTACATAATAACCAAATAATGGACTTTAAATGAAAAATGGAGTGCTTTATATATAAATCTATATATTAAAATTGCTTTACATTTAAAGAGAAAAACTGAAAAAAAAAAATGTAAATGATTTTGATTGTCAAAAAAAAAGAAAGTCGGTGAATAACATGCAAAATGCTGTATGTTTGAATCTTTATTGTGTTTTCTTAATGAGGTCCCGTCCTGACTGAATCAGGAACATTGTGCATTACTCTTTCTTTCCTCTCTCTATCTCTCATTCTCCCACAGCGGGTATTATTAATATGTTTTCAACAACAACAAAAATCAGACTTTTTGCGAAACATTTTTCACATTTTGGATGATGTTTGTAAAACATGAGCTGGTTGTAAAGGATCATGAAACTATGCACAAGTGTTTGGGGAGGGGAGGGGGGGTGGGTGGGTGGTAGATGGGGATGTAATGGCCTACTTGTATGTGGCTGGTCTATCAAAGTTTTTTTTTTTTTTGGGATCCAATGTATTTCTATTTCATTTGGTCGAGGGGGGGGTGGATGAGGGTGGGGATCTGATCCATGTTGTGACCCCACCACCCCCCTGCCCTCCAGCTTCCTTCCCCTGATTCAGAATGACCTAGCGCTACATCGCCATGCTGTGTATTCCTAAAAACCAATGAGCGTCTCACTCTTTAGCACTGTGGGATTCTAGCCTGTCACCCTAAAGGGTTTTCTTTTCTCAGTTACGGTTTTCTCAGAGGGTGGGTTTGGGGTGGGTTTTGGGGGGATATGGGACTAGGGCTGCTTTTTTTTTTTTTTTTTTTTTAAGTAAAAATGTCTGTACTGAGATTTAAATGAAAAGTCAGTGGCTTGTAATGTTTTATTTTATTTCTCTCTGTATATCTCTTTCTCCTCATAGAATGTGATTGTTAAATGACATGCACCGAAAAAAAAAACTTTTCATGAACTATGGAGCTTCTTTCAAATATTAATAAAATAGCTTTTTTTTCTTGGCTGTTAAACGTGTGTCATTTGTTGTTTTTTGTTGGTGTTTGTCTCTCTGCCATCGTTCTACCAAACAGATATTGTCTTTCCCTACATTCCAAATTGCATACTCTTTCTTTTTTCTATTCTACATACTACATCTGACCATAATAATTACCTAGTTAGCATGCTGTAGGCATACAATTGGGAAACACTTTAACTTTACACTTTAAAATTTCATCATAACATGGCGCCTTGATCTTGCTTTTTTGCTTTTACATTCATTGCATCCTTGGTTGTTTTCATACGGAGGCTCCGCAGTTGTGAGGTCACTTCCGGTGCGCACAGGATTGTGGGTCAGACTCGCCCAAATACCGTTCTGATTTCAACACTTAAAATCTCCTGCCGGATGTAGTAGGCATCCGGGTATTTTCAAGCACGCTGAATCCGACCACAAGAATTGGGACATCCCAAATCTTTTTTTCTAACATACTAAATAGCGGAAAGTATGGGTATTGGAACGCAGTCAGTATTTCCCGGGGGGTTGGTGGGGGAAGTCCCTTCTTGTGTAGTAATTCTGTGATGTCATTTCCTCTCCATGTCCTCTCTGAGGGCCAGCTGTCTGGGACAGGCGTAGTAGTTGTCCTGTGGCTGTCTGTGGATGTTTGGGTTGGCGTACACCGGAGAGTTGGCTTCCTCCAGGTGTGAGGAGGGGGCCTGGTGGTTATTCTGGGGGCTTCGCTGCTTCCTGCTCATTTCCTCATAGATAGGAGCAGAAGGTTGTGCTCTGTGATGATGCCTTGCCTTCACCTACAACACAAAGTCATTATTTCTTGCTCAGAAATGCATACATTTTCTTTTTTTTAATATTTTTTGGGCATTTTTATGCTTTATTGATAGTGTAGAGACAGAGTTGAAATGGGGCAGAGAGGGGAGTGACATGCAGAGAACGACCACGGGCTGGAATCAAAACCCGGGTCCGCTGCTGGCCGAGGCCCATGGGGGGGGACACCCTACCAACTGAGCTAAGGGCGTCCCCAGAATTTCATACATTTTCAGTATAGAATATTAACATTGAATATGAACATGTTTTGCCCGGTAGTACTCCTGCTCTAGTATGTACTGTTTCTATTCACAATGTCGCAGCTTTTGTGACTCATGCACTGACATCCCAGCAGTAAATCATAAAGCCTTATTTGACAGGTTGTCACTCAAACACACTTACATGAATAGATGTCAGTCCGTCAGGCCTCTATTCAATCGTGACACGTTAATTGATGCTCAGCTCTATAAAGTGACTTGCTTAGCAGTTTTTTTATTAAGTGAGTCAGTCAGAATTACTGCCAAATTAAGTGACAATAAAATACTGTTTGACACGGAGGGCCTTGGTCACATAACAAACATTGTAAATCAGCCATTGAGTTTTGACCTGCTCAGTGAAATATTAGCTGAAGTGTTAATACTCACACATTTGTCTATGGCCAGCCAGCTTAGTACGAGCAGGAGAAGCCCTGCTGCAGTGAAGATGGTCCATAGCAGAAGAGGGTAACTGGGGGAGCAATGGCATGACCTCCCTGTAACACAAACACATAACAACTGAAAAGGGCCATTGGGCTTTAAAGGTGCACTATGTAAATCAAAGAAGTGAACATTTTCTAAGATATATTCCCATAACTGAACAAAAAAAAAATCCTCAGAAAAAATGAAGTTGAAAAGTTACTGTTTCTCATTTGTGTTAACATGCGTTTGGATTCAGGTGCCTTATAAAATAATTTAGTTTTGATTTATGATGATACAACTATTCAATACTTAGAATTAAATGTAAGGTAAATATATTTCGTAAACAAACTGCAGGCTGTGCAGATGCGAACAAACTCCCCTCCCCTCTGAAAGTGCATATTGCACCTTTAACTTAAAGGCCTACTTCACCGGTTGGAATATGAAGGTGTATTAAACTCGGAGATCCTATTTAGTATAAATGTGCAAAAAAAAAATTAAATCGGATCATCTTAGCCTGAGAAAAGGCAGAAATAGTGTTTTATGGTCTCACTGTCTAACCTTACAGTTTCCTTCTTGTGACACCACAGTAAGGGTTAGGATTAACAGGACAGCTGGGCCAAGGGAAGACTAAGTGAAGACTGAGGGAAGAAAAAGCTCATTCATTATATTATAATAGTTATTTTATAATGATAGGTTCCGTACGCCCACCCATACGGAACGCTGGTTCCGTATGGGTGAAGTATTCCTTTAAGACAAAACGGTTTCGTAAAAGAACCACGTACCTGTCACTTCCACCAACAAGAAAACCTTTTGAGGGCCGAGTACCATCCTATCGGAGCTGTTTCCCTCTCTGTAGCTCATCTCCCACACATATAGTCCCGTGTCACTGGGCTGTAGGTGACTGACGGTCACACTGAGCTCCAGGGCTTCCAGTCCTCCATGGAGCTGCAGACGGCCCCTGTGCTCGGGGTTGACCCTGAGCTCACGGCCCTCCTGTAGGGACAGCAGGGTGGTCTGGCTCTGGGCCCCGCGGTGGTAGAGGTGGAGGCCGACCAGGCTGCTGCTGCTGCCCCCGGGCTCCCGCTGACGAGGACAGGACAGCTCCAGGGACTGACTCTCTGACAGCTGCCTAAAGATCAGCTCTGCATAGGCTGGATGAACAAAAATAAAACACTATAGTCTCAAGTTCTTAAAATGAATTTAATTATTCCATGACCATCTATCTATCTATCTATCTATCTATCTATCTATCTATCTATCTATCTATCTATCTATCTATCTATCTATCTATCTATCTATCTATCTATCTATCTATCTATCTGTCTGTCTGTCTATCTATCTATCTATCTATCTGTCTATCTATCTATCTATCTATCTATCTATCTATCTATTCATCCATCCATCTATCTAAATTATTTGAGAGATTGCCATGGAATTGGCCCACATCCTGGTTCCCTTTAGGATGAACTGTGGTGACCTCCTGACCTTTCTCCAATAGCACAATCCATTCCAATACTCTGGCGTATGACCAATCAATATACTCGTAATCCCGAAAGATTGTTCGGTAAAGTACTTACACATAACCTCAAAATGATACGCCAAATTGAATACTAGAATTTAAAGAATGGTGTGCAAAATAGGTATCACATCTTTCTATGTGGCGAGTCAGAAAGATGGTAGCTTATATGGATTCAAACTCTAAGAGACATGTATTCATTAGAGATGCAGGATTTTTTAAATTAATATCTTGAACCAAGACATTATTATAAAAAGAGATATAATTTCTGGAATGTGAACAAGTCTTCAAAATTTGGAAACCTCCTCAACAAAGTACAGTATATAGAGAACAAATGGGAAAGAGAATGAGAAGGTCTGACTATAACAGAAGTACAAAGTCCCATGAAGTGAAAGAATTTTGCTTGGAAAAATGTAGTTCAATATTTTGTCACTCCCCTCATGCAGGTAGACTACAGTAATGGTCATTTCCAGTGCTGGCAGAACTGTCGCTATCATGTTCTGGAAATGTTCAAATATACAGAGTTACTGGAAGGGTATACATAAAGCAATTAAGACTATTCTTAGTACATATACAGTTAGACTTCAAAACCATTTATTGATTAAGGCTATGTCCCCCCCAGAACTAATAGGCATTGGCAAATATCTATTGGGGCAACGCTGGCACCCTGATTAAAAGATGGGGCAGGCACAAGCAAGGTTAAATTAAAACAGTTCAAGCAGAGAGATAAGACAGCACAGGACAGTTTAAAACAACTAAAAATGTTGTCACTGTAAACACAACTGAATGAGGCTATACTGCTGCAGACTTTCTTCTCTCTCTCTCTCTCTATCTCTCTCTCTCTCTCTCTCTCTCTCGCTATCTCTCTCTCTTTCTTACTCCCCCCCTCTTCCTCACTGGATGTACCTAAATAGTACGATTTAAGATTGGCTAAGTAGCCATATTATCAAAATTATTTTTGTACAATCATTCTTTATTATTTTTTTTTACAAATTGTACTGTTATAATATTTGTAAATCCATTTCTACTGTCAGTGGATTGGATATAATGTTGATTTCCTAATAAAAAGATAATTAAACTAATTAAAGAGTTTGGTGCTAATAAGCTAATGTTAGCTAGCCTGGAAATCCATACCCTGATATCGCAGCAAATTTAATTTGCCAGCGCCTAGTGGCAGGTCTGGGAATGCCAGGCTAAATGTTAGCACAATAACACACTAATCTGAGATGGTACAGTCTCATAAAGCAGCGAGCCAGGCTGCCACCAATGCCACACAACTGTGGGCTCTTCTGAGTAAAGACAACTTAATACTGTACACATTATGCTGGAGAAAAAAAGAACTGCTAATGTCTTCAACACAAGTTTTAATTTTAGTATCACACAAATATTTTTTTCATATGTATTGTAATTGGTGAGTGGAATGTGAATATATCTTACCTTCAAAGAGGTGAATGAAAATGAGAGTGCATGCCGAGCTCGTCTTCATGGCCTTTTCGGTTGTAAAAGCACTGAGATATACAGAAGCTAAGTCATATTGTACTCCTCCTATTTCCTCCCAGGGCACATGTAAGACTTTGTGGCCCCGGCCTCACTGTATTGTTCTTAAAGCAGGAAGAGGACCTCAAAGCAAGAGCGACTGTTAAAATAACTGCCTTGGTTCCACCCATATTGTCAAAACTGAGTTTCTGTCTGACTATAAAGCCCAGTGGATGCACACACCCCTTAAATTAAACTTAAGATAATCTCTCCTTAAAGTTTTTTTTACACAAATATTTTAAGTAATATAAAAAGGGTTCTACCAACAACAGAGTAACCTACAATAATTGTGTATTGTGCATTTCATGTATTGCCATTAACCCTCTGGTAAACTGCACCACTGTACATTGATTTGAACCAGGCAATAGAGAAACTATTTTTAATCAGATTAATCAAACTTTCTTTTGAGAGAGAGAGAGAGAGAGAGAGAGAGAGAGAGAGAGAGAGAGAGAGAGAGAGAGAGAGAGAGAGGTGTGTGTGTGTGTGTGTGTGTGTGTGTGTGCGCCTGAGTGTGTGTGTAGCAAGCTTCTTCTCTTCTCCTCTACATCCAGCGGCCAATTAGTTGCTTTGATGGAAAGCAAGCTGATCAGTGATTGAAAATGAGAATCAGGTGTGCAGAGCTGCTCTGATGAGGCTGATTGCATATAAGTCCAACACTGCTCAGACTGAAACACTTGCCTAGTAGGTCAGACCTAGAGTGTTGTTTTGGGTTCTAGTCATGGATCGGTTATCAATTAACCTCTTTGTTCGACTCTTTTTGTCAGGACTTTTTACAAGGTCTACTTTTGCTTCACCATCCATACAATATGGTTCATTGCAGATGCCTGGGAGCTCCAGACTCCCTGTGCCCCAACAACTAGAGGCTCCAGCTGAGGAACGAGTGCAGGTGAACACCGTCAAAGTGACCTGCCAACCAGACTCATTGGAGATCCTTATCAAAGCAGACATGTTTGGTGTAGGAGCTCCTGTTTACGGGGAAGAGTTGCGCCTTGGAGTGGAGCACAATGACTTCTGTACAGCTACAGTGTCTACAGCAGAGGAGTACATCATAGTTGTTGGACTACTGGACTGTGGCACCCAACACTGGGTAAGGGAACATTTCTTTATCGCAGACATTTGTTTGTTGAACAGCACTACTAAATGTATCTACTATCCATAGATGACTGAAGACTCTCTGGTCTACACCAACCTCCTCATATACACTCCTCTGGACTCTGCAGACGGGTTGATCCGAATGGAGGAGGCTGTGATTCCAATTGAGTGTCATTATGACAGGTCTGCCTTTTCTTAAAGCTCATCTTTAAAGGTAGCTGGGCAATGCCTTACTCTATAAATCTTTTTTTATCTGTTTCTTAGGAAGTACGGTTTGTCCAGTTCTTCACTCATGCCAACCTGGATCCCCTTCATGTCTACCCAAGCTGCGGTGGAAACCTTGGCATTTGACTTGAGACTTATGACAAGTGGGTATCTGTCACTTCATGTTGTGTTTTTTCATCTTATCTGTGTTTACACATTACTATGTTTGTGCAGATGACTGGCAGTATGAAAGAAGCTCTAACGTGTATCACCTCGGAGAGCCCATCGGCATCGAAGCCTCCGTCAGAGTTGGACATCACATGGGGCTCCGTGTGTTTGTGAGCAGCTGTGTGGCCACACTGGACCCAGACATACACTCTGCTCCCAGATATGTCTTCATTGAAGACGGGTGAGCACTTGAAACGACTAAGGGCAACTTAAAGGGGGAAAGTATGTGTTTTTAATGCATTATACATCTTGAAGTAGGGGGGGGGGACCTGATAAGCCTTTGGCTTCTTCCGTCACCCTTCGGACAACACAAAGTAAGATGTATGAAGATATGACAGAGAAAATTGTGTATTGGTGGAATTGTCCGAAAGTAAAATAAAAGTATTGTGGCATATGTCGACGTTAAAAAGCCTCTAGTGGTTCCAAGCCGAGCCTAAAGAACCATCATGAGTCTGACGATTACAACTTTCGTTCCTTAACATGCAGAACTAGACTGTGTAATGAAACAAGTCAAAGTCAAGATATGAGTCTATCAAAAGTGTGTGCTTAACTGCACCTTGGCTTTGAAGATTAGGCACTCTGAACTGTTGCATTATGGGTAATGTAGGCACTAGGTTTATGGAAAGTTTTCATTCAATGTTATAAATGGTGTGCCGCTAACATGTTGTGTCTTCATAGGTGCTTGGTGGACTCTCAGCTCCCAGGTTCAAAGTCCCACTTCTACCCCAGAACACAAGATGATAAGCTCCACCTGGTCATTGATGCCTTCAGGTTCCATAATGAGGACATGGGACAGGTGAGGCTGCTCCAAAAACAGCTTGAGTCATACTTGCCTGTGTTTTTTTCTTTTTACAACGCCTTTCTTTCATTTCTTCCAGCTCTACATCACATGTCACATGACTGCTGTTACAGTCCCTGATTCACAGTCATGGAATAAGGCGTGCACTTTTGTAAATGGAAGGCAAGTGCTATCCAGTCTGAAATGTTTTGTTTTTTTTATAAATTATGCTCAAACAAAATGTGTAAATTGGGAAAAGTGAGACATGACTATTATTTTTCAGATGGCGGTCAGCTGATAGTAATGACTACATGTGTGGCTATTGTCAAAGCCAAAATGAAGTTGGCCAAACCGGCAGTAAACCCAGCATCCCTGGCAAGGTTGGTCCTCGTGGGTTTGGGAGAGTGGATGGACCTGAAGCCCTCAAGAAGAGCAGCCCCACTAATGATGATGACGGTATGGTTCTCTACTACACATGATATGGTGGAATGGGTCAATATTGGCTGGTCTAGGACATGCAGACTCCAGTGGGATGCCACCTGCAACCATTATCAATTAGACTTTTAAGACTAATTCAGTGCAGGTTTTTCACCAATAGATGTCAGGCTTTACAAACTATTTTGGACTTGTAACATTGTAAATATGTATCATGTGTTATCTATTTAAAGTGTGGGACCACGAGGCCAAAGTGGGTCCAATCCTGGTCTTGCCAGCCAAGACAAGTGGACCCATACCTCTGGAAGAGCTTCCACCCGTTCTCAGTAAAATCAGCAGACCTGCACTATATGGAAGCCAATGGAGAAGTGGTGTAAAGAAAGAAGTTGGTAAGAAAATCAATCGCAACATGTGTCGTTGCCAACTTAGAACTTTGTTTAGCCCCTCTATATAATTTGCTGCTTAAATTTGTGTATGTATACTAGATCTGGAACAGGAGCTGGCTCCTGGTCCATCTACACCAGACCAAGGAGAGATTCGTGCTGCTTCTACGCAGAATGGAACCAATAATGAAACCGATATCGAAGGTGACTTTCAGATGTGTGAACACGCATTGAAGGAATTTTAAGTGTCACTTCTGATGTGTTAACTCTTGTTTCTCTCATTGCAGGAGACATTACTGCAGGAGACATTGCTGCAGCGCTAGAAGAGACAGCAGTGTTGGAAAATAACAGCACAGCAGCCGCCAGTGTCTCCAACACTGACCAGATTACCATGGATGTGACCATGCCGACAAATGCAACCGCTACTGAATCTGACCTATCTGATACAAATGACCGAAAGAAATAAACCATTGAAACTATATGCTTGTTTTTGATTGTCTTCTGATGGCAAAAGTGAGAACTGATGTCTGTCTAAATGTGTTGCTGCTCAGTGCCCTGGCAGTGGTTGGCAAAGTTTAGTTTATTTGTTTATAGTTTCGTGGACAGTCCCCTTTGAGAAGGAGCAACTTTAGCCTATTTGGCTAATTTCCAGCTGTAGTCCCCGGCCAGTTGTCAGTAGGCAACCTACAATACATAACAGTAAAAAAAATACATTACATTTATAATTACAGCAGGCCTGAGCAAGAAGGGGGAAAAAGACAAACAAACATTGCACACAGTTGGAGCAAGAACAAACAGGCAGGCACAGATGATGGCAAAGATATCAAGGCAGTTCATGCAACAACAACACAAACACACAGGAGACAAGGGAAAATAGGCCACAAAGATCACATTGAAAGTACATAGGGCAGACCATGCAGGCAGGTACTAGAGATGGAGTGGCAGCAACAATGACACATCAAACACACGCATCACGTCTGACAGAAATTAATGTGTGCAGTTATAGTTGTCGGACAGCCATGTTTTAAGATGTGCTGTAAAGGTGGAATATGTATATCATTGATGGTGGTAGGCAGTGAATTCCAATTTTGTATTGCCCTAAAGGCCAGGACACACCAGCCCGAAAATCGCCGTCGTAGAGTCGATGGGGGGTCGGGAGACGAATCTGTTTGGTGTGTGCCGTAACGTCGGCCGACGTAGAGGTCATCGGGCTTGTTTTGAGCCTGTCGCCGCCGATTGAACATGTTCAATCGGCGGCGACAGGCTGGCCGACCGTCTTTCATTTGGAGCAATTTGATTGGTGGAGGGCTAGCGAATCAATCAATCAATCAATCAATCAATCAATTAGGTTTATTGTCATTGCACCGTTTCCGAGCAACGAGATTACATTTCAGTTCACACTCCACCAAGAAACATACAAAGACAATGACAATAACATGGGTGGACAGGAGAGAGTGTAACTGTAGGGACGTCTAGCATGGGCCGCGCACCTATTCCTTAGAGGGAAAAAGGGAGAACAAACTGGGAAAGACAGGTTAAAAAAAATGCTTATCTCGAACTACGTTCCTTATGGGAGCGCAGTGCGTGATCAGTGAAAAACTACCTTAGCACAATAAGCAACATGATAAAACACCACAAACAATAAGACTCGTAGACATTGCACATTAAAGGAACGGGTTAGGGATTTATGGGACGGTAGGTGTCACATCCCAGGCACCAGGGGGCGTACGCAGCCTATAGGCGCGCCGACCGCCCGCAGCATCCGGTCTGCAACGAGGGAGGGAGAGGGGGTCGGATTCAAGAGGGCTTGAATAGTCAGGTTACTGTGTGCTATGTGTTTACGTGTGTGTGTGTGTGTGTTCCATGAAGCTATCTCTGTCCAGACGTAGTGGGAGTCTGCAGGCGCCAGGTGTTATGAGACAGCCGTGGAGACGACCTCGAGGCCCGGTCACAGATAGAGTTCACAGGAGAGTAGGTGATGGGAGGGTGTGGGGTAGAGCGTCTGTTTACATAGACATCCACGGAGAGAGAAGAGATAGCACCGCGCCAAGGACGGTGTAGGGAGCCGAATCGAGAGATTGTGATTTGTTTTGGTTGAGACTAGGCGCTGGAATGAAGCCTGTCTTAAAGTCACTGGTCTCCGTCTAATAATGATCCGAAATCCAGTGGCCTTTTCCAAGTGCCTACGGCCGGTTAATGGCAGCCACGATCGTATCCACTTTCCGAATAAGTCCAGGAATCACTTCCAGCTTGCGATTCACCTCGCTTATCACTTGAGTCTGTGCATTAACGGCCCGGCACAAACCCTCAAAGACGGGCAGCTTCTCAATGGCCTGATGTGCTGCCAACGCCTTTTTACTGTTGCGGTAAATCAGGAATCCGCCAACTCCAAACAGCAGGAAACCTAATACCATGAGCCCAATGATGTAGATGTCTTCGGCGTCCTCAATGGAGAGTATTGCTAGACACATCTGGTTCCAGCCACTCCACCCGTCCCAGGTGTATCCAACAGTAAAGGTTCCATCCGGACAGGAGGCATCTCCTTTGCCCCCTTTTCTCGTCGAGAAAATTTGGTCAATTGCAGAAAGACCCCAGCTGATCATATCCATAATTTAGGTTTTACGGAGGAATATGCAGAGAGACACTCGAAGAGTAGACAGAGACAGCACAAGACAGGAGAGAGCAGAGCAGGAGAGATAAGGGTTTCGGGAGGGAACAGAGTATGCGACTGCCCTCGTTGAAGTGCAGGAAGCCCGGAAGTGAGGCGGGTAGCACAAACAGATAACAACAGCTAGCCATCGTTTTAATGTGTTTGTTTGTTTCGTTTTGAGAGTACTCACATGCATCAACCCTTGTTGACTGCTCGACACTCTGCTAAAAATTGTGCTCTTATGGTCCATAAATATAAATACGTATTTCTATCTATGTTTATGCTCTAGAGAGCTGTCCCATCATTTCCGGCTTTCGTATTTTTTCGGGCCACAATACAGATTAGCGCCGCCTGCTGTTATGGAGACGTTACGTCCCGCGCAAGCAACAGAGCGTACGGAAAGTCAGCAGTCAGCCGCGACGGGAAGCCTGGAGCTTCCTGAAACGGCCGACCCCATTTTTTGCGTAGTCGGAACAAGTAGAAACAAGTCGGACTGGTGTGTCCTGGCCTTAACAGAAAATGATTGACCAAATGTGCTTTTTCTAAATGGGATTAGAAGGTCACCCCGTGTGGTGCTTCTGGTGATCTGATTGCTGCTGTTACGTTGGATTATGAATGATTTTAAAGGAGGAGTGGTGTTATGCAGAATTTTGAAAACCAGGCAGATGTTTTTATATTTGATTACATCTTCCCAGCTCAGCAGTTTACAGTTATTTAATATAGTACAATGATGTGAGCTGGTAGGCTTCTGGTCCAACACTTTGAGTGTTCTCTTGTAAAGAGTTGCTAATGGCTTCAATGACAACCTGTTAGTTTGTCCCCAGCTTGTCATACAGTATGTACGATGTGACATAATCATGGCATCCATGTAAAGTTTGGCAACATTAAAAGTTAGGGAATTTCTAATATATTTAAAATTGGCTAGGCTAAACTTGACCCTGTTGCACACCTTCTTAATGTGTGCTTTAAAAGAAAGAGTAGAATCAATGATAATGCCCAGATACTTAAATTGTGGCACAATACTTATGTTTTGATATTGTTATGTTCGACACAATGTTACATTGTCTTTTGGTAAAAAACATTCCTACGGTTTTATTAACATTAAGTTGGAGGCAGGAATGGTTTAGCCAATTAGTGATCTGGTCCATAGCTGTGGTGAGTTTAGCAGCAGCCAGATCTTTTGTTTTGGCATGCACATATACTACAGTGTCGTCTGCATACATTTGTATTTTGATATCAGGGCAAACCAACGGCAGATCATTAATATACAGACTGAACAAAAGCGGGCCAAGTATCGATCCTTGTGGTACCCCAGTGCATAAATTAAGAGCTGGTGAACGTTGATTGTTCACAAAAACATGTTGACTTCTACCAGTTAAATATGACTCAATCCATTTGAGTGTTAAAGGTGAGAAGTTAAAAGCAGACAGTTTGGCAATAAGGACCTGATGGTTGACTGTGTCGAAAGCTTTACGAAGGTCTAGTTTAGTGCAGAACACCAAATAATGGTCACACTGGAAGCGCAACATCTTTTACATTAGTATAATGCACATTCTGACACAAAGGATTTTGAGGAGCTGAAGAAATTGGAAACCTAAGTATTAAAGCTTTCACAAATATTCTTGAAGTTTAAATGACTGAACTCAAGGTACTGACATTTTCTTATGCAACAAACTTACACCTTGTTACTGAGACACTACAATGAGTGAAAACCCACATATGGATCACATTTGTAAACCCCCCCCCACCCCCATGTCTAAGTTATTTGTCCTACACTGCCTCCACATGGAGGATAGGGGAAATTACCAGCACGTACACCAGTCAATGCAACAGTAAACGGGTTTCTTTTCATTGACAACTTGATGGAGGGAAGTCATTCCTCTAGGAATGATCAGATGCATACCACTGCAAATGTTTTTTTTTTCTTGGAATTATAGTGTCTGTAATAACTGGGATCTCCAAGTGTGCTAGCTTCAGATTGTAACGGTGAAAATGCAGAGGAACGGTAAGATTTCAGATATGGAAAATCAAATGTACTGAGATCTCATAAACCCTCAAATAAATAGTTCCATCACTTAACTGCTGAAAAAGAGCAGCGCAGAATACAGGTCCTTATATAATTAGCATATTGTGATAAAGTTGATTATTTTCCATAATGTAATGATAATAATTGAACTTTCATATATTTTAGATTCAGTGCACACCAACTGAAATATTTCAGGTCTTTGGTTTTAATACTGATGATTTTGGCATACAGCTCATGAAAACCCCAAATTCCTATCTCAAAAAATTAGCATATCATGAAAAAGTACTCTAAATCAGCTCTTAACCTAATCATCTGAATCAACTAATTAACTCTAAACCCCTGCAAAAGATTCCTGAGGCTTTTAAAAACTTCCAGCCTGGTTCATTACTCAAAACCGCAATCATGGGTAAGACTGCCGACCTGACTGCTGTCCAGAAGGTCATCATTGACACCCTCAAGCAAGAGGGTAAGACACAGAAAGAAATTTCTGAGCGAATTGGCTGTTCCCAGAGTGCTGTATCAAGGCACCTCGATGGGAAGGAAAAAGTGTGGCAGAAAACGCTGCACAACCAGAAGAGGTGACCGGACCCTGAGGAGGATTGTGGAGAAGGGCCGATTCCAGACCTTGGGGGACTTGCGGAAGCAGTGGACTGAGTCTGGAGTAGAAACATCCAGAGCCACTGTGCACAGGCGTGTGCAGGAAATGGGCTACAGGTGCCGCATTCCCCAGGTCAAGCCACTTTTGAACCAGAAACAGCGGCAGAAGTGCCTGACCTGGGCTACAGAGAAGCAGCACTGGACTGTTGCTCAGTGGTCCAAAGTACTTTTTTCGGATGAAAGCAAATTTTGCATGTCATTCGGAAATCAAGGTGCCAGAGTCTGGAGGAAGACTGGGGAGAAGGAAATGCCAAAATGCCTGAAGTCCAGTGTCAAGTACCCACAGTCAGTGATGGTCTGGGGTGCCATGTCAGCTGCTGGTGTTGGTCCACTGTGTTTTATCAAAGGCAGGGTCAATGCAGCTTGCTATCAGGAGATTTTGGAGCACTTCATGCTTCCATCTGCTGAAAAGCTTTATGGAGATGAAGATTTCATTTTTCAACAAGACCTGGCACCTGCTCACAGTGCCAAAACCACTGGTAAATGGTTTACTGACCATGGTATTACTGTGCTCAATTGGCCTGCCAACTCTCTTGACCTGAACCCCATAGAGAATCTGTGGGATATTGTGAAGAGGAAGTTGAGAGACACCAGACCCAACACTGTGGATGAGCTTAAGGCCGCTATCGAAGCATCCTGGGCCTCCATAACACCTCAGCAGTGCCACAGGCTGATTGCCTCTATGCCACGCCGCATTGAAGCAGTCATTTCTGCGAAAGGATTCCCGACCAAGTATTGAGTGCATAACTGAACATAATTATTTGAAGGTTGACTTTTTTGTACTAAAAGCACTTTTCTTTTATTGGTCGGATGAAATATGCTAATTTTTTGAGATAGGGATTTTTGGTTTTTCTTTACTTTTTTGCCAAAATCATCAATATTAAAACAATAAAAGGCTTGAAAACTACTTCAGTTGTGTGTAATGACTCTAAAATATATGAAAGTCTAATGTTTATCAGTACATTACAGAAAATATTGAACTTTATCATAATATGCTAATTATATGAGAAAGACCTGTACACAAATGTAACATCAGACTTCTTCTCTTCTCCTCTACATCCAGTGGCCAATTAGTTGCTTTGATGGAAAGCAAGCTGATCAGTGATTGAAAATGAGAATCAGGTGTGCAGTGCTGCTCTGATGAGGCTGATTGCATATAAGTCCAACACTGCTCAGACTGAAACACTTGCCTAGTAGGTCAGACCTAGAGTGTTGTTTTGGGTTCTAGTCATGGATCGGTTATCGATTAACCTCTTTGTTCGACTCTTTTTGTCAGGACTTTTTACAAGGTCTACTTTTGCTTCACCATCCATACAATATGGTTCATTGCAGATGCCTGGGAGCTCCAGACTCCCTGTGCCCCAACAACTAGAGGCTCTAGCTGAGGAACGAGTGCAGGTGAACACCGTCAAAGTGACCTGCCAACCAGACTCATTGGAGATCCTTATCAAAGCAGACATGTTTGGTGTAGGAGCTCCTGTTTACGGGGAAGAGTTGCGCCTTGGAGTGGAGCACAATGACTTCTGTACAGCTACAGTGTCTACAGCAGAGGAGTACATCATAGTTGTTGGACTACTGGACTGTGGCACCCAACACTGGGTAAGGGAACATTTCTTTATCGCAGACATTTGTTTGTTGAACAGCACTACTAAATATATCTACTATCCATAGATGACTGAAGACTCTCTGGTCTACACCAACCTCCTCATATACACTCCTCTGGACTCTGCGGACGGGTTGATCCGAATGGAGGAGGCTGTGATTCCAATTGAGTGTCATTATGACAGGTCTGCCTTTTCTTAAAGCTCATCTTTAAAGGTAGCAGGGCAATGCCTTACTCTAAAAATCTTTTTTTTTATCTGTTTCTTAGGAAGTACCGTTTGTCCAGTTCTTCACTCATGCCAACCTGGATCCCCTTCATGTCTACCCAAGCTGCGGTGGAAACCTTGGCATTTGACTTGAGACTTATGACAAGTGGGTATCTGTCACTTCATGTTGTGTTTTTTCATCTTATCTGTGTTTACACATTACTATGTTTGTGCAGATGACTGGCAGTATGAAAGAAGCTCTAACGTGTATCACCTCGGAGAGCCCATCGGCATCGAAGCCTCCGTCAGAGTTGGACATCACATGGGGCTCCGTGTGTTTGTGAGCAGCTGTGTGGCCACACTGGACCCAGACATACACTCTGCTCCCAGATATGTCTTCATTGAAGACGGGTGAGCACTTGAAATGACTAAGGGCAACTTAACCCTTTCACGCATAGTGGTCACTACAGTGGGCAGCTATTCAAATGCTGTTTTCTTGAATATGCATGGGTGTAGATCGCCTAGTTGCATATCAGCCACTACAGTGGACTCTTGTGTGTCATCAAATGCATTGCCAACCAGTGGCCAACCATTGTAAGAGCAGCCACAATTAGTCAAAACCAAGATGGCCGACAGGGAGCAGAAAAGTTGAGTAGCTCAGGAATATCCTGTAAATACTTCTAAAATAGGAGAGCCTGGCAGGTAAAAAAAATATGGCAACATCAAGTAACATCTTAGGAGTCATATAGTTGTTCAAATTTCCAATTATTGATTTTACTTTGGGAGGAAATTATGTTTAATCACATGTCCACTAAATTGGACATCATGCATCAAGGACTTCAATAAATACCACTAATTATACATACTGCAGATGTGTTGTGCTTGAAAAAGCTTACTTTGCTGCAACTTTTAGATTTTAAATCAATTGATCTATGTTATTAGAGTGCAACTTGAAGTATTTGTGTAAAAAAAAAAAAAAAAAAATCCAGATTATTCCATTATGTGTAAAACAGTTGGTGTCACTATGATGCCAATTTTCATAATAAAATAGCTTTGATGAAGTGATGTACAAGTCAGTAGGCTGTACTACTGAATTACACCTGAAAAAGAGAAATTGGAGAACCAAGGAAAAAGTTGTCTGTTATTTTCATAGAAAATTGATTGAAAAAATTATTCCACGCTTTTTCATTAGATTGAAGTATTGGAATATGTTAATATATGTGAACAGGCATTGAAAATATATATTATTTTATAGTTTTCAGATAATATATCATTTTTTTCACTGTTTTGTTAAATAAATAATAAGGTCAAAATTGAGAAGTCAAAATGCATGGAGTCCACCCGAGTGGACATGTGTAAAACTCTCTGAAAAATGTGTGTTTAAAAAAAAATTAAGTTATATTTTTTCTTTTCATGCCTAAAGAAGTATAAAATCACTTGAGAAAAAATCCAGACTAAGGATATCATAATTCATGCATGAAAGGGTTAAGGGGGGGGGGGGAAGTATGTGTTTTAATGCATTATACATCTTGAAGTATGGGGGCGGGACCTGATAAGCCTTTGGCTTCTTCCGTCACCCTTCGGACACCACAAAGTAAGATGTATGAAGATATGAAAGAGAAAATTGTGTATTGGTGGAATTGTCCGAAAGAACAATAAATAAAAGTATTGTGGCATATGTCGACGTTGAAAAGCCTCTTGTGGTTCCAAGCCGAGCCTAAAGAACCATCATGAGTCTGACGATTACAACTTTCGTTCCTTAACATGCAGAACTAGACTGTGTAATGAAACAAGTCAAAGTCAAGATATGAGTCTATCAAAAGTGTGTGCTTAACTGCACCTTGGCTTTGAAGATTAGGCACTCTGAACTGTTGCATTATGGGTAATGTAGGCACTAGGTTTATGGAAAGTTTTCATTCAATGTTATAAATGGTGCGCCGCTAACATGTTGTGTCTTCATAGGTGCTTGGTGGACTCTCAGCTCCCAGGTTCAAAGTCCCACTTCTACCCCAGAACACAAGATGATAAGCTCCACTTGGTCATTGATGCCTTCAGGTTCCATAATGAGGACATGGGACAGGTGAGGCTGCTCCTAAAACAGCTTGAGTCATACTTGCCTGTGTTTCTTTTTACAATGCCTTTCTTTCATTTCTTCCAGCTCTACATCACATGTCACATGACTGCTGTTACAGTCCATGATTCACAGTCATGGAATAAGGCGTGCACTTTTGTAAATGGAAGGCAAGTGCTATCCAGTCTGAAATGTTTTTTTTTTTTTTTTTATATATATATAAATTATGCTCAAACAAAATGTGTAAATTGGGGAAAGTGAGACATGACTATTTTTCAGATGGCGGTCAGCTGATAGTAATGACTACATGTGTGGCTATTGTCAAAGCCAAAATGAAGTTGGCCAAACCGGCAGTAAACCCAGCATCCCTGGCAAGGTTGGTCCTCGTGGGTTTGGGAGAATGGATGGACCTGAAGCCCTCAATAAGAGCAGACCCACTAATGATGACGGTATGGTTCTCTCTACTACACATGATATGGTGGAATGGGTCAATATTGGCTGGTCTAGGACATGCATACTCCAGTGGGATGCCACCTGCAACCATTATCAATTAGACTTTTAAGACTAATTCAGTGCAGGTTTTTCACCAATAGATGTCAGGCTTTACAAACTATTTTGGACTTGTAACATTGTAAAGATGTATCATGTGTTGTCTATTTAAAGTGTGGGACCACGAGGCCAAAGTGGGTCCAATCCTGGTCTTGCCAGCCAAGACAAGTGGACCCATACCTCTGGAAGAGCTTCCACCCGTTCTCAGTAAAATCAGCAGACCTGCACTATATGGAAGCCAATGGAGAAGTGGTGTAAAGAAAGAAGTTGGTAAGAAAATCAATCGCAACATGTATTGTTGCCAATTTAGAACCTTGTTTAGGCCCTCTATATAATTTGCTGCTTAAATTTGTGTATGTATACTAGATCTGGAAAAGGAGCTGGCTCCTGGTCCATCTACACCAGACCAAGGAGAGATTCGTGCTGCTTCTACGCAGAATGGAACCGATAATGAAACTGATATCGAAGGTGACTTTCAGAAGTGTGAACACACATTGAAGGAATTTTTTTTTTTTAGTGTCACTTCCGATGTGTTAACTCTTGTTTCTCTCATTGCAGGAGACATTACTGCAGGAGACATTGCTGCAGCTCTAGAAGAGACAGCAGTGTTGGAAAATAACAGCACAGCAGCCGCCAGTGTCTCCAACCACACTGACCAGATTACCATGGATGTGACCATGCCGACAAATGCAACCGCTATTGATGCTATTGAATCTGACCTATCTGATACAAATGACCGAAAGAAATAAACCATTGAAACTATATGCTTGTTTTTGATTGGCCAAATAACTGTCTTCTGATGGCAAAAGTGAGAACTGATGTCTGTCTAAATGTGTTGCTGCTCAGTGCCCTGGTTGGCAAAGTTTAGTTTATAGTTTTGTGGACAGTCCCCTTTGAGAAGGAGCAGCTTTAGCCTATTTGGCTAATTTCCAGCTGTAGTCCCCGGCCAGTTGTCAGTAGGCAACCTACAATACATAACAGTAAAAAAAATACATTACATTTATAATTACAGCAGGCCTGAGCAAGAAGGGGGAAAAGACAAACATATTGCACACAGTTGGAGCAAGAACAAACAGGCAGGCACAGATGATGGCAAAGATATCAAGGCAGTTCATGCAACAACAACACAAACACACAGGAGACAAGGGAAAATAGGCCACAAAGATCACATTGAAGGTACATAGGGCAGAACATGCAGGCAGGTAGCAGAGATGGAGCGGCAGCAACAATGACACATCAAACACACACATCACGTCTGACAGAAATTAATGTGTGCAGTTATAGTTGTCGGACAGCCATGTTTTAAGATGTGCTGTAAAGGTGGAATATGTATGTATATCATTGATAGTGGTAGGTAGTGAATTCCAATTTTGTATTGCCCTAACAGAAAATGATTGACCAAATGTGCTTTTTCTAAATGGGATTAGAAGGTCACCCCGTGTGGTGCTTCTGGTGATCTGATTGCTGCTGTTATGTTGGATTATGAATGATTTTAAAGGAGGAGCGGTGTTATGCAGAATTTTGAAAACCAGGCAGATGTTTTTATATTTGATTACATCTTCCCAGCTCAGCAGTTTACGGTTATTTAATATAGTACAATGATGTGAGCTGGTAGGCTTCTGGTCCAACACTTTGAGTGTTCTATTGTAAAGAGTTGCTAATGGCTTCAATGACAACCTGTTAGTTTGTCCCCAGCTTGTCATACAGTATGTAAGATGTGACATAATCATGGCATCCATGTAAAGTTTGGCAACATTAAAAGTTAGGGAATTTCTAATATATTTAAAATTGGCTAGGCTAAACTTGACCCTGTTGCACACCTTCTTAATGTGTGCTTTAAAAGAAAGAGTAGAATCAATGATAATGCCCAGATACTTAAATTGTGGCACAATACTTATGTTTTGACCTGATATTGTTATGTTCGACACAATGTTACATTGTCTTTTGGTTAAAAACATTCCTACGGTTTTATTAACATGAAGTTGGAGGCAGGAATGGTTTAGCCAATTAGTGATCTGGTCCATAGCTGTGGTGAGTTTAGCAGCAGCCAGATCTTTTGTTTTGGCATGCACATATACTACAGTGTCGTCTGCATACATTTGTATTTTGATATCAGGGCAAACCAACGGCAGATCATTAATATACAGACTGAACAAAAGCGGGCCAAGTATCGATCCTTGTGGTCCCTCAGTGCATAAATTAAGAGCTGGTGAACGTTGATTGTTCACAAAAACATGTTGACTTCTACCAGTTAAATATGACTCAATCCATTTGAGTGTTAAAGGTGAGAAGTTAAAAGCAGACAGTTTGGCAATAAGGACCTGATGGTTGACTGTGTCGAAAGCTTTACGAAGGTCTAGTTTAGTGCAGAACACCAAATAATGGTCACACTGGAAGCGCAACATCTTTTACATTAGTATAATGTACATTCTGACACAAAGGATTGAAGAAATTGGAAACATAAGTATTAAAGCTTTCACAAATATTCTTGAAGTATAAATGACTGAACTCAAGGTTTCCTGCACAGGTGTGTGCAGGAAATGGGCTACAGGTGCCGCATTCCCCAGGTCAAGCCACTTTTGAACCAGAAACAGCGGCAGAAGCGCCTGACCTGGGCTACAGAGAAGCAACACTGGACTGTTGCTCAGTGGTCCAAAGTACTTTTTTCGGATGAAAGCAAATTTTGCATGTCATTCGGAAATCAAGGTGCCAGAGTCTGGAGGAAGACTGGGGAGAAGGAAATGCCTGAAGTCCAGTGTCGAGTACCCACAGTCAGTGATGGTCTGGGGTGCCATGTCAGCTGCTGGTGTTGGTCCACTGTGTTTTATCAAAGGCAGGGTCAATGCAGCTTGCTACCAGGAGATTTTGGAGCACTTCATGCTTCCATCTGCTGAAAAGCTTTATGGAGATGAAGATTTCATTTTTCAACAAGACCTGGCACCTGCTCACAGTGCCAAAACCACTGGTAAATGGTTTATTGACCATGGTATTACTGTGCTCAATTGGCCTGCCAACTCTCCTGACCTGAACCCCATAGAGAATCTGTGGGATATTGTGAAGAGGAAGTTGAGAGACACCAGACCCAACACTGTGGATGAGCTTAAGGCCGCTATCGAAGCATCCTGGGCCTCCATAACACCTCAGCAGTGCCACAGGCTGATTGCCTCCATGCCACGCCGCATTGAAGCAGTCATTTCTGCGAAAGGATTCCCGACCAAGTATTGAGTGCATAACTGAACATAATTATTTGAAGGTTGACTTTGTTGTATTAAAAACACTTTTCTTTTATTGGTCGGATGAAATATGCTAATTTTCTGAGATAGGGATTTTTGGTTTTTCTTTACTTTTTTGCCAAAATCATCAATATTAAAACGATAAAAGGCTTGAACTACTTCAGTTGTGTGTAATGAATCTAAAATATATGAAAGTCTAATGTTTATCAGTACATTACAGAAGATATTGAACTTTATCACAATATGCTAATTATATGAGAAGGACCTGTACACAAATGTAACATCAGACTTCTTCTCTTCTCCTCTACATCCAGCGGCCAATTAGTTGCTTTGATGGAAAGCAAGCTGATCAGTGATTGAAAATGAGAATCAGGTGTGCAGTGCTGCTCTGATGAGGCTGATTGTATATAAGTCCAGCACTGCTCAGACTGAAACACTTGCCTAGTAGGTCAGACCTAGAGTGTTGTTTTGGGTTCTAGTCATGGAACGGTTATCAATTAACCTCTTTGTTCGACTCTTTTTGTCAGGACTTTTTACAAGGTCTACTTTTGCTTCACCATCCATACAATATGGTTCATTGCAGATGCCTGGGAGCTCTGGACTCGCTGTGCCCCAACAACTAGAGGCTCCAGCTGAGGAACGAGTGCAGGTGAACACCGTCAAAGTGACCTGCCAACCAGACTCATTGGAGATCCTTATCAAAGCAGACATGTTTGGTGTAGGAGCTCCTGTTTACGGGGAAGAGTTGCGCCTTGGAGTGGAGCACAATGACTTCTGTACAGCTACAGTGTCTACAGCAGAGGAGTACATCATAGTTGTTGGACTACTGGACTGTGGCACCCAACACTGGGTAAGGGAACATTTCTTTATCGCAGACATTTGTTTGTTGAACAGCACTACTACTACTAAATGTATCTACTATCCATAGATGACTGAAGACTCTCTGGTCTACACCAACCTCCTCATATACACTCCTCTGGACTCTGCGGACGGGTTGATCCGAATGGGGAGGCTGTGATTCCAATTGAGTGTCATTATGACAGGTCTGCCTTTTCTTAAAGCTCATCTTTAAAGGTAGCTGGGCAATGCCTTACTCTATAAATCTTTTTTTTTTATCTGTTTCTTAGGAAGTACCGTTTGTCCAGTTCTTCACTCATGCCAACCTGGATCCCCTTCATGTCTACCCAAGCTGCGGTGGAAACCTTGGCATTTGACTTGAGACTTATGACAAGTGGGTATCTGTCACTTCATGTTTTTTTTTTTTCATCTTATCTGTGTTTACACATTACTATGTTTGTGCAGATGACTGGCAGTATGAAAGAAGCTCTAACGTGTATCACCTCGGAGAGCCCATCGGCATCGAAGCCTCCGTCAGAGTTGGACATCACATGGGGCTCCGTGTGTTTGTGAGCAGCTGTGTGGCCACACTGGACCCAGACATACACTCTGCTCCCAGATATGTCTTCATTGAAGACGGGTGAGCACTTGAAACGACTAAGGGCAACTTAAAGGGGGGTGGGGGGGAGTGTATGTGTTTTAATGCATTATACATCTTGAAGTATGGGGGCGGGACCTGATAAGCCTTTGGCTTCTTCCGTCACCCTTCGGACAACACAAATTAAGATGTATGAAGAAGATACGAAAGAGAAAATTGTGTATTGGTGGAATTGTCCGAAAGAACAATAATAATAAAATAATAATACTTTAAAAAAAAGTATTGTGGCATATGTCGATGTTGAAAAGCCTCTTGTGGTTCCAAGCCGAGCCTAAAGAACCATCATGAGTCTGAAGATTACAAATTTCGTTCCTTAACATGGAACGACTGGTATGAAACAAGTCAAAGTCAAGTATGTATCAAGTGTGTGCTAGCTTTACTGGAAGACGTTCTGGGAAAGTAATCTTAGTTGCAGCTTCCGCTCACCGGAACTTTTTCAGTGCGAATAGGATGGTAGTTGAAGTAATGGAACAAGTAATCATCAGTCATAGTACATAGAGTGCTTGAGTTCGGAATAATGTGGAGATTCTGAGTGTCACCGAGATTTTCTTTCCCGAGTATGTAACAGCTAACTACCCTTGGCTTGAAGATTAGGCACTCTGAACTGTTGCATTATGGGTAATGTAGGCACTAGGTTTATGGAAAGTTTTCATTCAATGTTATAAATGGTGCACCGCTAACATGTTGGTCTTCATAGGTGCTTGGTGGACTCTCAGCTCCCAGGTTCAAAGTCCCACTTCTACCCCAGAACACAAGATGATAAGCTCCACCTGGTCATTGATGCCTTCAGGTTCCATAATGAGGACATGGGACAGGTGAGGCTGCTCCAAAACAGCTTGAGTCATACTTGCTTGTGTTTTTTCTTTTTACAACGCCTTTCTTTCATTTCTTCCAGCTCTACATCACATGTCACATGACTGCTGTTACAGTCCATGATTCACAGTCATGGAATAAGGCGTGCACTTTTGTAAATGGAAGGTAAGTGCTATCCAGTCTGAAATGTTTTTTTTATAAATTATGCTCAAACAAAATGTGTAAATTGGGGAAAGTGAGACATGACTGTTTTTCAGATGGCGGTCAGCTGATAGTAATGACTACATGTGTGGCTATTGTCAAAGCCAAAATGAAGTTGGCCAAACCGGCAGTAAACCCAGCATCCCTGGCAAGGTTGGTCCTCGTGGGTTTGGGAGAATGGATGGACCTGAAGCCCTCAAGAAGAGCAGACCCACTAATGATGATGATGGTATGGTTCTCTACTACACATGATATGGTGGAATGGGTCAATATTGGCTGGTCTAGGACATGCAGACTCCAGTGGGATGCCACCTGCAACCATTATCAATTAGATTTTTAAGACTAATTCAGTGCAGGTTTTTCACCAATAGATGTCAGGCTTTACAAACTATTTTGGACTTGTAAAGATGTGTCATGTGTTGTCTATTTAAAGTGTGGGACCACGAGGCCAAAGTGGGTCCAATCCTGGTCTTGCCAGCCAAGACAAGTGGACCCATACCTCTGGAAGAGCTTCCACCCGTTCTCGGTAAAATCAGCAGACCTGCACTATATGGAAGCCAATGGAGAAGTGGCGTAAAGAAAGAAGTTGGTAAGAAAATCAATCGCAACATGTATTGTTGCCAACTTAGAACCTTGTCTAGGCCCTCTATATAATTTGCTGCTTAAATTTGTGTATGTATACTAGATCTGGAAAAGGAGCTGGCTCCTGGTCCATCTACACCAGACCAAGGAGAGATTCGTGCTGCTTCTACGCAGAATGGAACCGATAATGAAACTGATATCGAAGGTGACTTTCAGAAGTGTGTACACACATTGAAGGAATTTTAAGTGTCACTTCTGATGTGTTAACTCTTGTTTCTCTCATTGCAGGAGACATTACTGCAGGAGACATTGCTGCAGCTCTAGAAGAGACAGCAGTGTTGGAAAATAACAGCACAGCAGCCGCCAGTGTCTCCAACCACATGACCAGATTACCATGGATGTGACCATGCCGACAAATGCAACCGCTACTGATGCTACTGAATCTGACCTATCTGATACAAATGACCGAAAGAAATAAACCATTGAAACTATATGCTTGTTTTTGATTGGCCAAATAACTGTCTTCTGATGGCAAAAGTGAGGACTGATGTCTGTCTAAATGTGTTGCTGCTCAGTGCTCTGGTTGGCAAAGTTTAGTGCAGAACACCAAATCCATACCACGTCATGGTCACACTGGAAGCGCAACATCTTTTACATTAGTATAATGCACATTCTGACACAAAGGATTGAGGAGCTGAAGAAATTGGAAACATAAGTATTAAAGCTTTCACAAATATTCTTGAAGTTTAAATGACTGAACTCAACTGACATATGCAACAAACTTACACGTCGTTACTGAGACACTACAATGAGTGAAAACCCACATGGATATCACATTTGTAAACTCCCACCCCCATGTCTAAGTTTATATTGTCCTACACCGCCTCCACCTGGAGGATGGGGGGGAAATTACCAGCACGCACACCAGTCATGCAACACCAAAGTAAACGGGTTTCTTTTCATTGACAACTTGATGGAGGGAAGTCATTCCTCTAGGAATGATCAGATGCATAACACTGCAAATGTTTTCCTTCTTTCTTGGAATTAGTGTAATAACTGAGATCTCCAAGTGTGCTAGCTCCAGATTGTAACGGTGACAATGCAGAGGAACGGTAAGATTTCAGATATGGAAAATCAAATGTAGGCTACTGAGATCTCATAAACCCTCAAATAAATTGTTCAATCACTTAACTGCTGAAAAAGAGCAGCGCAGAATACACAAATGTAACATCAGACTGCAAAGGTCACACACACGAGACATTTGGATGTTTAAATCATAGCCATACGAGTAATGACGCACTGTTGTGACTTACTAGCTATAGGCTACAACTTAAATACAACATAGCCATCATAAAAGTTATCAGTTACAGATTGTTTTTTGTGAAAAAGGTCTTAGGCTTTTAAGAAAGCCTGTAAGCGTTAGCAACGGGCTATATTTTACAAAAGGGCCTTTAAATGTCTCAATGTGACCCTTTAGTGTGTGGGTGTGTGTTTCTGTGGGCGGGTGGGGTCAGTAAGATGGGCTGGGCTTTCTATTTTGAAGGTTTTCCCCGGAAAATGCATTCAGTTACACAGCCTCATACTGAAACAGTTAGTGTAACTGACTAGCCCACTTGGTCCCTTTCTCTGTTACTTTGACCCAGTCATGTCAAACAACCAGCCAGCCAGCAACAGCAGCCTAGCCATCGCACAGAGGGCAGTGAAGCAGCTTCGTCTGGAGGCCAGTGTCCGTCGGATAAAGGTAGGTTAACACCGCTCAGCACTTGATCTCGACACTATCATATAGGCCTACGTTCACTGCGCGCGTGACCCCCGCTCTGAAGCACCTCGCGACCTTCGATGTGCCGCGTGCTGCCACTCATTAGGCAAGTAGTTCCATCATGTTCAAGGTTTTTAATTTTTTTTTATGAACTCAGAACTCATAATGTAACTAAAAGTTGCATGCCATTGCGCCGACATATTAACAAAATATAGCCTATGGTGAGCTTATCAAATTATTCCTCACATATTTCCTACTTGTGATTTAGTTACATAATTATGATTAAGTTATCCAGCCTTAAAGTTTAGAAAAATGTTCCTTCCCTTCCTGATTAAAATATAGTCTAATAATTGTGTGTGGTGAGTACAAAACAAAGCTTTAATTGTAGGCTACTGTCAGTTATTTAAATTCCAATACACTTAGTCCGTCAGCCTCGTCCAGAAGGAAATAATTTTTTACATTTAGGTTCATGGTTATTAGTCATTGGAAAATAGTTTGATCTCCTAGTGTGCATTGAAATGGTAGCAAACAGACTTGTGTCTGCCAGTGGTGCACAGTGATAGCTTTGTTTATTGTGCTGCTGTGTGACTGGTGTGATTGTTGGGTTGTTACTTATTTTAGAACAGAAGTCTGACTAGTTTCAAGTGTGTCCGTGTTAACCAACCAAGCTGGATACTTTTTCCCTTTTAAAGATAGCTCCAACTTATGATTTTCTACCAGTTTAATCTTCACATAGGCAGAATTTTTTGGTATGACACTTTGTCTTAAAAAAAAGTTTACATATTAGGCAATATCTCATTAGTATGCATGCATACCGTTGGAACTAAAGATTTTCTTAGCTGCTCACAATGTCCAGAATGCCCATGTTTAGGGTGCTAAAGAGGATATGTCATTTGATAGACATGTGCCTATCACGACATGCTGACAGTGGACACAGAAGACGAATCAGGTATAGTGTCTGACAGAGAGAGCTATGTTCATACAACCGGGTCTACAGATTTTAACAAGAAAATATTACTGCTAATATTAGCCTGCTGCATACTGCTATGTACTACATTTACAAATGACATGCCATTCAATCGGCTTATTTATTCTTATTTTTTGGTTTAACATTGTTGGCCTAATACCAAGAGGCCCGGTGGTGTTTGGATCGTGACCTGCTACTAATGTGGATAGCCTACCTTTCTTGCTGTTAATCTCCTGGGTCTGGTTCCCTTGTGGCATTGCACTGTTCATAATTGAATATTCCATAGACTTCCTATGGTTAATTGATAGGCCTGTTGTTTTTCTGCCTGTTCTCCTCTATCTGAAACTGTATGTACCCTAGAGGTCAGTTAACTCAACTAGGTCCTTTCACATTTCTACAATATGAGAATATATCTTTCTCCCTTCACACAGGAGAATCTGGGTCAATCCACACTCCCTTGATTGTTGGCAACTCATCAATAATACCTGGACTGACAGACAGTTGTTTATGAATTTCAGAACGCCAAGAAGTACATTCATACATCTCTGTGGTATTCTCTGGACCTGCTTGACCTGCCAGCAAACCAGATACAGAAGACCTCTCTCTCTGTGTAGAAATGCTGGTAGCAATTTGATGTTGGAGAATATAGATCTATCTCCCACCTCTTTGGTGTTGGTTTGTCCACTTGCTGCCTTCATCGCTCAAAAAGTCGTCACCACTGTACGTTAAAAACACCATCTGTCGCTAGTTTTACAAAACAATACTACAAGGTTTTAGGGATAAGTGGAGATCTCCCCAAGTTGTTGGAGCCATTGACGTCTACAACATACCCATTAAGGCTCCATCCAACACCCAAAAGATGCGCTGCATTTTACACAAAGGGCCCAGTTCGTTTCAACAGAACTAAACACGGCAGGTGTGAATAACCCTAATGTGTCTGGGATTAGGACTATAATAACAAGCTGTGATGTGCTGGTGATTATACTTATTTTCAATTTACTTTTTCAATGACAAATCTAGCTTGCTAGCAAGCAGACTGTAATAAACTACATGGAATGTAGGCTGTACCAAATTAAATTGAATTGTGATACAAATATATTAAATGTATTAAAGTTATATAAATATACAAAATAACAACTCATGGTAATGACATGTAATAATTGTACACGCCTTAAAAAATGGTTATGCCATTGTGAAGGTGATGCCAGTATATCAATGGACAGGTAGGGAATGTAAACCTGGAAAGGGGTTAATAAATTAATTAGATTAATAAATATATGGCAATTCCTGTATCCTGCATTATGTAGTTAGATATGCTAATACATTTACCGGTTTCTTGCCATTTTCTCCCTAAAATATCAAATTAGAATTGGTACAGTCTTCTTTAACCCGTTTCAATTGGCTATTCTGGAAAGGGCGTGGTCACTTCTACACTCATTCTTAGGTTTTTGGCACCGGATAGAGATTTTGGCAAACCTCTCATGTTGTCCATTATGGGTCATATTAGCCTAGAACAGTAGTTTTTTTCTTCTAAATTAAGCTCATACATATTTGAATTTTCTCAGTCGAGACTGTTATGCGATTATTTTTGCGATACTTTTTGGGAAGTGCATTGGTTATTTAGATATTTGGCATGCCTTTGAAAACTCTGTTTTGCCTGCATTCGTGTTTAATCAGAATCATTTTGAGCTTCAATAGAGAACTATATGTTGTTTTCCCTTAATCTATTTGGTTCATAAAGTATGGAATGGTGCAAAGAGAAGTCAAATTGTGCCATCACTTTTGAGTGGCTTTTCCAAGTTATTTATCGTTGGCTGGCTTCAGTGCTCATTTCCGCATAGGCTCCATCCTTCCTTAACCAAATGATGTGACGTATGGCATTGTATACAGGTTTCTCAGGCTGCCGAAGAAATGATGACGTTCTGTTTGCAAAATGCCCACAAAGACCCTCTGCTCACCGGGGTGCCTTCCAGTGACAACCCATTCAGACCTCCCAAGTCCTGTGTCCTGCTCTGAGGTGTGAGTTTAGCTCTATTAAGCTTGTTCTTGAACTGGTGTTATTTTTATATACCCCACATTACTTGGTTTTCAGCCTCTCCACTTTGTTTTCTAATGCACTTCCTTGGACTGCTTAACAAAGACTCTGCTATCTCTAAGAGCACAAGACACATCCCCTCAAGCTCAATCTGTTTTATGTCTTTTTAGGGATGTGAAGGAGTTTCCAAACACCCAACAGACGCCCGGTCAGTTGATTTGTGTCACGTGCCAAGTGCATCTGAAGATCAAGAAGCCAGGAACACACACACGCACTCACACACACACACACACACACACACACACACACACACACACACACACACACACACACACACACACACATTCACAGATTGTCACTGGAGCAGGAATGAAGCAGACAATTTCAGCGAAAAAATTAGTTTAGACCTGCATTTACAACAAAGCGATAAGTTTTTTTTTTTTACAATTAATGTTATTGGATAACATCAACCTGGAGTTGATGACAAGATGACTAGACAAATCCCATAGAAGTCCCATTGGCAATATAAAAGTCTGCACAAAGTGACTTGCATTGGCATTTCCTTTTATAACAGCGAGCCCTGAGAAACAAAATCTGATTGGATTCTTTTTAACAACAGATATTTTTACAGATAGGCCTGCTGTCATCATTGTGGAAGAAATTGGTGCCTTTGAATGTCTGCAGTTATTCATTTTCACATCAGTGTGAGTCATTTATTTAAAAAAAATAAACAACATTTGGTAAGGAAAAATGTGGAAATCTGATCAATTGTTGTGGGATAATGGGTAATTGATACACTTTGGTCCTCGTGGTATAAACACTCACAGTTCTGTTCTCTGTTTTTATAACCTCTCACATGATGTGCACTGTATTATTTTGCCATTAAAATAACCATGTTAGTTGTGGTCATTTGTCTTTGAAGCTCTTACTTGGTCATTGTCCAATGTGATATTAACCATAGCAGTGTACTTTATAGCTTTGCATGACCTGTGTTTGGAACATAAAGCTGTTCTGTGCTCGTAAAAAAGAGCAGTAGGCCTAACTGTAGTAGACATGCTACTGTGTCCACAGTCCCACGCTGAAAAAGAGTAAACACTAAAATAAACTGAGTATGGAAGTAAACGGGATATTTCCTCCTCCTCTCAGAAACCTATAGATGCCTGTTTAATTATGAATTATAGCCTCACATATAGGCTATGAAACCAATATACCAAATATACAATTTACATTTAGGCTATTTAACTGTTGACCCTTATACTGTCGTAATTACAAAAACAAATTCTTGCATCTGTAGCATTTTCATTTTCATCATTTTAACACATTGAATTATGCCTATTTTGCAACAATTATTTTGGCCTTCTTTATTAGGCCTATCCCTGCCGTTTTTATCAGCCTATTTGGGCAGTCATTATAGCCTACATTTGTGTTGGAGAAAAACAAGTCATGAGCTGCCGGATCGTGTTGCGTCTTGACAGCCGTCTGTGTTTACGCCATTCCCGCTTAACCCGCCGGGTGGTGCTGTTGAACCGGCCTATCGTGTTGTTGCCTGCTCTGCCTCCTCCAGTAGAGAGCAGTGCGTGGTTGGATGTGAGCGCCACCGACCGGTCTCTACTTCCAGATCGAAGATGGCGGTCTCGGTGTTCCCAGGCGTGCGGCTCCTGTCCATCGGAGATGCGAATGGAGACATACAGCGACATTCAGAGCAGCAGCCACTGCGGCTAGAAGTCAAAAGCACGCAAGATGCTGCTCTCATCAATCTCTCCAATGGTGAGTTGACCTTATCTGCAGCTGCTCCTCGGGGGCTCGGCCTTTCTTAACTGCTAATGCTATGCAGTGCTAATGCTTATAAAGCGAACCTGGCCATACGTAGCGTTAGCCGCTAAGAAGCTAACGCATCTTGAGAGACCACGTCGCCTCCCCCTGCTTCTCACGAGGAGAGCCCTCCAAAAGCCCACCTTTTATCGTCGTCCGGTGGTGCTAAAGGCTCACATATTAACCCAGAATTATCAGTTTCCATACAAGCTCACCGAGTTTGAGACCACGGCGCAAATAAACAGTTGTGTCGTAGCGTAGTTAGTCTCATTACTAAGCTAAGTAACGTTAGCATGTAGTTTAATGCCATTTAAACAATGCCACTAGCCCGGTCCCAGCACTGATGCGCTAACGTGCGTCCCGCTCTCATCCAACGTTAAAAGTATTTTGCCCTTGATGTTTTCACCAGCGTTACTTTTGCCACATACTGATGCTCAGTGGTTCTGTAAATGTTTTCCGGTTTGTCCCCAAGAGGCTCGGGTAATGTCATATGTCAGTTTTAGCTTGTGAATTAGCATGTGTGGTTTGTTTAGCAGCCGAGAGTAGAGGACACAGCGGTGCTGGCGGCTGCCGTTGCTACAGCGCGGGTTTTAGCCCGTTCCCATTATAGAACAGCAAACACTTCAACTTTCCTCGCTTTTATTTATTTTTTTGGGGAAGGCGGCCTCGGCTTTTGTTGAGTGGCGTGGTTAGAACAGGCCCTCATTACTTATGCATTCAGCTTTGTTCTCATTGGAACAATAGCCGGGTTCCCCACCGCCTACTTCCCTCCTGCGTGGAGGCAGCATCAGAGCCGCTCCGCAGCTTTCTCTTCTTCAATGGGATGTCCCGCGGAAAAGTAGCCGCCGCGCAGGCCTCATCCGCCGCAACGCCGAAAGTTAAACGGCACACGGGAATCCATTGTGGACCTTTCAGCAGCAACACAGCTCATCGTGCAGCACACATTGAAATAAAAAGTTAAATCTATTCCTGTGGGAATTGGGCTATTTAAATATGATTTTAATTAACGTGATTGGATGAAGGGAAACACAATGCATTAAAAGAGAAGTTAATCGGCTACAAAGATGAATGTATTAATTGCAAAGAGTGTATGTTAAAATCCTTACAATGTTTTCTGAAAATGTACTATTGTATGCCACTGAAAACGACATCGATTTGAAGATGGACTGACTGCCTCTGAAGCGGCATATGTTGGTGGCTCAATGGTATAATTGAATAGCATTGGATATCAATAATAGTATATCAGACTCTCATGAGTGCCATATGCCAGTTAATATATCCAGCCAGTCACCTGTCTCTTTTGATGCCTTGTGGTCCCTGCTTAGACACATCTATTGCTTCTTTTAGATTAGAAGAGCACTCACTCAATGGATTGTTTGCATTAAACTGATTGTGTACTCTAAAGTCTATTTACGGGTATTTGGAGTACAACATATGTGTGCATAGGGTAAAATAAATAATAAACTTCTTGATGGTCAGTGCCCACCACCACATTTTCAGCTTTTGTCTGATGGCTTCCCAAGCATGGGCATCAGACAAATGGTAGCAGTCCATTCCCTATGGCTAATTCTTTTTTCTTTTTTTAATGCAGAGGTTAAGTCACGTTTTGAGGTAGGGGGAGGGCAGTGTGGATATTGACTGAACATGATGTTAATTGGTGCAGGTCATTATGTTAAGCTGAACCGTATAGTTGCTTGTGCCTTATATTATCCATGGTGCTTTAAGGATGGGCCGAGGGTGCAGCGAGATGAATTCTGTTCATATTTTTATTAGAATTTATTTTTTTGGTTAGGTTTAACTGCATGAAAAGAAATAATTAAGTGACATTTAACTTTTAACAACTTTTACATGTAATGTAACATTTTGAAGACATCCCCAAATGTATGCTTTGCTCGTGACATGATAGTGCCAGTGCTTATAATAACATATTACAGCAAGAAAATTGAGTTAATCTCATCCTTCAAGATAACAGATATGAGCCAATCATTTGCAATTTGAACCCCCTCTACATTTTAATTATTAGCATTATTGTATATTATATGTTACTTTTTAATAAAGTGTATTACTTATCATCACATCGCCTGTACCTACACTTATTTTTCCTCGCGGGCCTGTATGTGACTCATGTTATATATCAAACTTATTTATTTAATAAACATGTATAATAATAATATAATACCATTTCGTTAAAATATATTTTCATAGCATGCATCCTTTTTGTCACTTTCATCTGATTGCGTATGCTTGTTTTGTAAGTGGACGTGGAGTCAGTGACTACAAAAACATTGTGCACGGCCACGGGTGCCTTGGTTTAAAAAAATCTAATTTATTTCATTTACACACAATACTTAAATTAAGCTGACAGCAGCAGGCCGGGTCCATCATGGAGTATACTGATTATTATGTGGCAGCACAGGCAATCACAGCGTCTGTCTTATCTGCGCGACAGCAATAGAGAGGACATGCCATAGTGAAGAAATGAGCTGATCCTGATGGAACATGACAGCTGCACAAACTAATTTACGCAAGGTTCAAAATATTGCCAGAACAGGAGCCTCGTTACTCTCACTGCATTGCTCAACAGAGAGAGAGAGAAATGTCAGCTGCCTGTGTGTGCTGGCCAAAGCTGTAGGACTATGACTTTAATATAAAGTAGGCTGGTGTTTTGATCTGGGTTTAGCAGAAGAGCAGATATCCTACGTGGTCATCTAAAGGGAAAGTCCACCGATTTAACACAAGCGAACGGACGTGTCGCGGCCCAGTTGTAGTTTGCGTGAGAAAGCACTGGCAGCACATAATATCCTCATTGGCTCTGGAGGAGCTTTGTCTAATCCCAGGGAAATGCACGCTAACTATCACATCAGGTCTGTCTCTTGATTGGTCTTTGGACTATGGATCTGCTACAGGAAGCCGAAGGTCGGACAGCTCTAATGTGAATCTATCAATGTTTAGTATTAAAGGACATGTAGGAGGATCCAGTATTTATGAAGCTCTACCCACAGTTGGGGAATAAAAGCCAGGATATCTCGGCCTCTGCTGCTTTGGTTTAAATCATTTACATAGAACGTTATGGGAGTGCAATGCTACATCCCTGGGGAATTGTATTGTTTCGGCTTTAGCCTACCGGTACTTATTTTATAAAACGGTTTCAAAAAACCTTTGCACTTTTCGAAATGCTCCCAACTTGAACTGCCAATGTTTTAATACTCTGATATTTCTTCAGGATTTATTGAACAGTGTCAGTGTGATGAGGGGAAATGTTTTGCCACCTCATTTGTGCCCCGTGTTTTGACGAGATTAATCCTGTGTCTGGGAAACAAACACCATTAGCCTCCTTGTACCCAGAATAACTCACCTGCAGCACTGGATCCTCTCTGTTTGTGTATACATGTTATCTCACATCATGCCACGTGGTCAGCAGTGTTAGTGGGATCGATGGGAGGACTGAGGTGCATGGCTGGCTCTTTACCAACAGGATTGCACTTGCCTAAATCTGAAGTGTAAATCCCATTTTACAGTTGCTGGATTAGCTCAATCTGCATAATGAGTATTTACTTGAGCCGCCCGCAGCACAACTCTGTTTGTTTTTATTTCGCCTTTCCTCCCAGTGTTAGATCAGAAAGTGGAGGAACCTGTGGTTTCATTATAAATAGTGGGATCATTACCACACACACACACACACACACACACACACACACACACACACACACACACACACACACACACAACAAGCCTGTGTGCAAGATAGATCCTCTTCACATTTTCCTAATTTAGTAACATCTGCCAAAACTACAATGATCATCTCTCTGTGATGCGAAATGACTCAACTTTAAAAATAACTTATGAAGCTATATTTGGGATCTGTTTTCAAAGCTTCATATCTTCAGAAGTGGTCATGGAGCTGAATAGGAAAGTCAAATGTATTCCCTACTCAGTTCAGACTTGGTTTTAGGACGGTTTAATGGGATTTGTTGACAATATGAAGCATAAAAGAGCACATTTTATAAAAAAAAAAATTCAAATGTGCTATGTATGTTTTCTCTCTCAGGAGAGGATTCGAGTGTGTTCAAGTGTTCGGTTTCCAGGGAGACAGAGTGCAGCCGCGTGGGGAAGCAGTCGTTCATCATCACACTGGGCTGCAACAGTGTCCTGCTGCAGTTCTCCTCACCTGCAGGTACACACACACACACACACACACACACACACCCTTGCTCCTCCAAAAATATGCCTAACTAGCTATAAAGTAGTTTAATTAAATAAAATCAAATATACAGTATGTGCTCATGAAGTTATTTAGACTAGTAGTCACACAAGAGCCTACAATCTTAAAGGTGCACCGGGAACGTTCAGTTTGTGTTAATTCTTGCACCCCTTTGGACAAAAAGCGGTAGTGTTTGTACTAGGCCAGCTGTAGTTCCTGGCTGAGCGTACCCATGAAAAACTATATAAACTACAGCATTCTTTGCACTGATGATCTCTTTTGCATCATCAGAAGAAGAATTAGCTGTATATTTAAAAGTATTAAAAACTCGTAGCACCTTTTTTAAGTAGCTTATACCTTTCCCAGTAGGCTCTGTGTGTGTGTGGAGTTGTGAGCCTGGGCTTCCCACTCATTTGGTTCACTTTCCATGAAGTGTGGAGCAGGTGTAATGAGCCTCACCCCACGCTAAAACACACCCACACCCTTTTATCCCAGGAAATCAGTTAATCTTTTGCTTAATCCCTCCACTAGACCGTGTCTGTCCCACCAAAGCACAGCACCTACAACTAGAACCTTCAGGCTTTAGATCAGTCTAAGTGTGTAATAAAAAGGGCATTGTGTGTGTTGTGTCTCTCCCTGCTCCCAAATTTACCAGACCACAAAGAGCAGATAGTTTATGTGAGGACCCGATTAAACTGTGTGTTTATGTGCTCCAACATAAGCAGTCTAGCTAAGTATCTTGCTACCTACAGTAGCAGGTCAGTGTTACTTCCCCTGTCTGAGAGCACATTATTCATTAACTGCATTAGCATGTGGGGTTTGCAGGTAAAGAAAACAACAACTGTTCACCACTTTTCATCCATTATGTTGTATTTGCCCACTCACTAGACGTTATCGTTGTTTTTTTTGGCTAATCTAAGCTAAGATTCACTTAGTCCTAAAATCCTTTTCTCATGTATTGTTCAAGTGAATATATGGTTCGAAAATGTAAACTTCAAGGCATGGATCTAACCCCTACATTGCTTGAATGCTAGCGCTAAGCAGTCTTTCCACATACGAGGCTCATACATTATTTAACATACCTGTGAAGTGGAATCAGGTGGTGGCCAGAGGCCTTTTCTGATTCCATCAACATCTAAAACTAGAAGGAGAAGTTAATATCTACAAATAGACATAGGCTTATCGTATGTGCAACAACAAGTCAAACACATGTCCATTCATGGGCGTTTCCGTTCCTTTCTATGTGACCACAACCTTTAAAAGTGTCTGCTCTTCAAACTCTATTTCCACCACACCTGCCTTTCTACTTTCTGGCTGTATGTATGTAGATATCATTATTGTTGTCTTTTGTGTAATCTAGGGTCCAGTGTAAGGTTTGACCTGTGACTTCATTTTTTGCATTTTCTGTTTGTGCTTCAGACTTTCAGTCCTTTTATAACGTCCTGAAGAACAGCCGTGGGCACAGCAACGAGCGCTCAGTCTTCAGTGACAGAACAGAGGAATCCTCTGCTGTACAGTACTTCCAGGTGAGAGGGAAACACACACACACACACACACACACAACACACACACACACACACACACACACACACACACACATACACATACACAACAATTTATGTATAGTGATTTAATACTTCATCTATCATAGTGCTTTATTTCTGTCTTTGTTCTTCACTGTTTCAACTGTATATTTTTTGTTTTGAAATAGTAGCGGAAATTCAGCTCAATGGATCATCAAAAGTATCCAACTAAAATAAACAACCAGCCACAAGAACATTTCACAGACTAGATAGCTAATGAATTCTTAGTTATGGAACAAATAAAAATTGTTTGTTTCTTTTCAGGCTATCTGGTGTGGTCCTCCTCCTTAATATTCCTCTTGCTTGTCTTTGCAGTTTTATGGCTACCTCTCCCAGCAACAGAACATGATGCAGGACTACGTTCGGACAGGGACTTACCAGCGGGCTATTCTCCAGAACCACATCGACTTCAAGGATAAGGTTAACCTCAACTACAGTATAGATTTTATCATTGAATTCAACTTCCAGTTAGAATTGGACTCAGGGTAGTTTGTAGTAGTTGAATGAGCAACATAACCGACGCTAAAGATATGCTTAAACTTGCAGAATGCTTATTAGTACAATTGCCTTTTTCGCTAAACCCCTCCTTGGCCCCTATTGTCCAAATGTCCTGCTAACTACCTTACTACCAACAGTAGTAACTGATCGATCCCTTTCAAACTACGGATTTCTTTGTGGGGGTACAGGTTATGTTAAATCCCCTTTCTAACCCTCACCTCAGAGTATTTCCTCACTGCATGGAAGCTAGTCAATGATATGTTCACCAAACACATCAGTTAGTTAGTAATGTTGCTTAGTCAGCTATTAGGTAAGGGAAGGGCATGGTTACCAAAATACCCATTTCATAAATGATTGATGGAATTTCTTTCTACGTCGTTTGCTTAATTTCCTTCTACATCATCCGTCCAAAGTCCATCTCCCATTGGCTGAGCATTCAAATGGAAACATCCCAGTAGTAGTTGTTTCTGATGGTGACGTCAGGTGTCCTCTTCTCCCTTGTATCCAGGTGGTGCTGGATGTGGGCTGTGGCTCGGGGATCCTCTCTTTCTTTGCGGCCCAGGCTGGAGCCAGGAAGGTGTACGCTGTGGAGGCCAGCACCATGGCACAGCACGCAGAGGTCAGCACTCGGCACACTCACACAGATCTGGGATAATTAGGCCTGTGACAATATGCGCATCGAAACCGAAATGGCGATACACAGAAACCACGATCCACGTTTTTATACTCCTCGTCTAAAAGCAGCTCCGAGTAACATTTAAATATCTTTTAAACAGCCTCATGTTTCCTCTGATAATCATAAATCACCTTTAACAGCAAACGAGACCATCAGTGCAAAGAAAGACGTTTTTATATAGTTTTTATTACTGCTTTTGGTCTGGTCGCACACCCAGTCTGATTTTCGGTTCACGTGTGCATGCTCTATGGTCACATATCCGTATTGGTCGCAGATTTCAGTGTGGCGCAGCAACGCGATTTGAGAAGCCTATCCCGCCAGGTGAGGGAAGGGGAGCGGGAGCCTTGTTTGAGACAGTTATTTGTCATCATAATGACTGATAACGGGGCTGAACCATCAAAGAAAAAAAAGAAAATGCAATGAAGAAAAGCTAAAAGGGAGAGATAGGCGCGCGGGAGGGCGTTGCCAAGCAACGTATACACAATTTTACAGGAGCGAACTAGACTGCAGTGTTTCCTCCTAAATGAATGGGCGGTAGCCTACTAAAACAAAGTTTACTTTGCTTCACCATCATCAGATGACCATTCATCTGAAATAGTCATTATTTACAACAACATAAACACATTACCTCATCGTGATCCATACTAACTGCCGTCTCTCGTTCATTCGCTTTGTGTGAGGACACGTAATCTTTCAGCTCCGTGAGAGGTGACACTGCATCAACTCATTGCAATCAGGTGTGTGTAGCACTGACTGGCATTAGTTGATGCTGTGTCACTAACCACTCTCACAGAGCCGAAAAGAGTCCGGTGCCCTCACACTTTCAACACACGGACATGCACTATATTGCTTCCTGATCATTTGAATCTCGCACGCCCGGCACGAGTTAGAAAACAGCTTCACGACAGCTGGCGTCGTAAACTATATACCTATAAACTGTAATACTACCGCTTTTGTCCAAAGGGGCCGCCGACGTGCCATGTTACTCGTAGTGTCTTTAAATCAATCAATCATGTTTGGTGAAGGAAGCTGTTGAGCTTTATTTGGTTTTCAAACTTGATTTTTGGTTTACAGCACAGTTCAATTCTTTTTTATTTTTCAACAGTATTATTTTGTTACAGAGAAGAGATAACATGTTATATCTTTGGTTATTTATTTATTTATTTTAGGTTATCTGTTATAAAATGTTACATTGAGTTAAATGTTATAATAAATGTTATTTAAATAAAATGCTTTTCAAATTTAAAACAATCGTATGTATCAAATCAAATGGGTCAAAAAATCGTGATTACAAATGGATTCGCGAGTTGGTTTATCGTTACAGCCCTAGTGCTATCATACTGTAGGTTCCCTCTCTCTATGGTTTTGAATGGCCCTGGTCATTAAGTGTGCTCTGTCTTCCCAGGTGCTGGTGAACAGTAACCGTCTGGGTGAGCGCGTGGTGGTCATACCGGGGAAGGTGGAGGAAGTGACGTTGCCCGAGCAGGTGGACATCATCATCTCAGAGCCCATGGGCTACATGCTGTTCAACGAGCGCATGCTGGAGAGCTACCTGCATGCCAAGAAGTTCCTCAAGCCCAACGGTGAGGAGCTGTGTGGGACACTATGTTCACTGGTAAAATGCAGGGTGAAAGACCTCTGTCAGCTGGCTACTGTTAGTCTCAAGTATTGTATGATTGGTAACATGGCAAGGCCTCATGAGTGCAGATATACACAAATGTGTATATATTAGTGCTGTCAGTTTATCGCGTTATTAACGGCGTTAACGCAAACCCATTTTAACGGCGTGAATTTTTTTATCGCGCGATTAACGCTCGTCATGGTCTAGCAAACGTTGTGGTTTTTTCTCATGCTGTTGCATCAACTAGTAATGTTAGAACAACTGAAACACCACAAACTATACACCTGGCTCGCAGGTAAGTTACTGTTAATTCAAACGGAACATGTCCTATAGCGTAATTTCACATTAAAATAATTTAACTGGCAAAACGACTAAACGTCAAGTCAATTCTGACTTTTATTTTGAAGCAGAAACCGGAACTTAGCACTTCCTAGCTCAGCTGCTTCACTAGTAGCTTCTTCCGTGTTGTGACTCTGGGACTTCGCGGAAAAAGAACAGTAAAGAAAGCTTGTCATTTGCAAAAGTCTTACTTTTAACTCTGCGCGCACACCAAAACCTCCATGAATGTTGGTGGCAGCCAGCAGTCATTCATTTTCACTTTATTTTTCGCTACGAAGGGCGACTGCCTCGGCTGCAGCAGCGCCATGGCAACCACCCTGCACCCACCGGCAGTCCGGCACACAAGCGTATAGCCTAGTGTGTCCACTCCAATAAGCCGTGCGTGGATGAAAGACTCCCAAAACATTTAGGCCTACAACAACAAGTTTAATTTAGCCTAAATACTAATTTGTTTGATATAGCCTATGTTGTTTTATGGTTTGGTTTTTAAATAAAAAAATTAGTTCCAATTATGTTTGTGGATGCTGTTCTAGGGGTGGGGGGGATCTACATTGTGGGCTATTTGCACTGAATTGCAAATTATGATATTTTAGAAGAAATACACTGAATTACAAGGGTGTAGAGAATGGGTGTGATAAGAGCATTAAAATGAGAAAAAATAATGGGACAAAAAGAAATCAAGTGACATTTAGGCTAGAATAGGTAAAAATGCGATTAATCGCGATTAATCGCGAGTTAACTATGACATTGATAGTTAACTCGCGATTAAATATTTTAATCGCTTGACAGCACTAGTATATATATATAAACTAAGTGGTGGCTGGTATTACATCTACGGTGCCCACCATCTCTACCATTGTGTCCTTGAGCAAGGCACTTGCAACCCAAAACTGCTCCAGGGGTGCTGTAAAGTCTGACCCCCTTCGAAGTGTGTTAACTTGAGAGGGGACGATATGCGAAGAACGAATTTCGATGCACCTTGTGTAAATTGACAATTAAAGTAATTTAACAAATATACATTGTTATTGATTTTTTTTCTTTTTGGCCTTCTTTGTGTGTTTCAGGTAAAATGTTCCCAACCCTTGGTGACGTCCACCTGGCCCCCTTCACAGATGAGCAGCTCTACATGGAACAGTTCACCAAGGCCAACTTCTGGTGAGGAGCGATAGAGACCATGAGGGAGGGTTAGGATTACAGGGGCTCACATTATTTATTTCATAGTTTCCTGCAATGGCAGGCATCCTATAAATCCCATCTACATTGCACTTCAACCCCTCCTGTAATCTACACTCTTAAATGATAGGGTTGGGTTTTTGTGTCTTTCTTAAAACCATTGTGAACAGGTGAACATTTGAACAGGTTTTTGCTGTTGTTATTCCTGCAGTTCATCAAAGATCCCTTCCTGATTCACATTTATTGTAAGTGACAGGAGTGTGATAATCCACAGTCACCATTACGTGCAAAAACCTATCAGTTTTTAATGGTGATGACTCAGTAAACTGATATTATTGCAATGGTTACTTGTTATGTTGTGGGGTTGGTGGCGCCACTGAAGGACACACAAATACTTCATTTGTCATCTTAGAGCCGCTACATGTTGACACGGCAACTGCAAAGTAAACATTTTAAACCTGCTCTTTCTATACTTGTATAGAGTCTTATAGTCCTTTTTATATACTCGTCTTTGGCTGCCAAATTGGTGCCATTGCCTTCATTAAGTTTTATTTAAAAATAATATAATCTTTTTTAACTTAAGAGGATATGTGTGTGTTTTGCGTAGAAAAAGCTTCACAGAGTTGATACTGTAGAACTGTTTTCTTTCCTTTACATTCCAGCAAGAAATGTTGGGAATAACGTTTTTCCTTTTCACACTTTGATCGCTTTCAAAGTGGAACCAATGAAAACAGCTCATCATTGACTTTCCTTCTTGACCCCACAGGTACCAGCCTTCCTTCCACGGCGTAGACCTGTCCGCCCTGCGGGGGGCAGCAGTGGACGAGTACTTCCGCCAGCCAATTGTGGTATGTTATGCACTGAACAGACACGGACACACACACACAGATTATTCAAATGTGATAACACAAAAAATGGACTAGCAAATCTGAGCGTGGTGTTGCATGCAAAGTCCAAGAGCAGCGTTCAATGTCTTTCCCTAGGATGCTTTGGCATGTATGACAGTCATTCAGTCTCCCTTGGTTGTATTTGGTGTTATGTGAGACTGGATTTGTTGTGCCTTTGTCTTGTTTGATGAGCTCCCATCTCCCTTCACAGGACACATTTGATATCCGTATTCTGATGGCCAAGTCGGTCAAACACACAGTCAACTTTCTGGAGGCCAAGGAAGATGATCTCTACAGGTGTGTGTTTTGTCAATGGACATATTGAATGCATGAGTCATTGTCATACACCAATGTAATTCAAATGTCTCTGCTCTTTTCTTCTGGGTTGCAGGATAGAGATTCCCTTTAAGTTCCACATGATGCACTCAGGCCTGGTGCACGGCCTGGCTTTCTGGTTTGACGTGGCGTTTGTAGGATCAATGTAAGTCACCCATAGACATGTGATAACTTTAGTTTGGAGTGTGTTATAACTGGAGAACTGCCCTTTAGTTGGTATTGGCCTGACACCACTGCTCCTCTTGCACACTCTCTTTAGGGTGACAGTATGGCTGTCCACTGCACCCACAGAGCCTCTCACCCACTGGTACCAGGTGCGCTGTCTGCTGCAGTCTCCTCTCTTCACCAAGGCTGGGGACACGCTGTCCGGCACTGCAGTGCTGGTGGCCAACAAGAGGTACGATGCTCCTTCTATGTCATGGTTCATCTCTTCATATTGTGCTCATTCTGAACATCTAATGAAGGCAAGAATGCCCAAAGAATAACAAAAAAAAAAAAAAAAAAAAAAGTACTCATCTATTCATTCATTTAAGTCTATTTTAATTTGAAGCTTGTAATGCATGTGATTTTAAGGCAAGTCAACATTACCAGTGGCAGCAAAATATATATATATTTTTTCTTTTTAGGGCTGTCAAATTAACACGTTAATTTCGATTAATTAATCACAGAAAAATTAACGCGATTAAAAAAAATTAACGCAGATTAATTGCACTTTTATAGTGCCCTTTGACCCGGTGCAAAAGGGGTGAGATGATAGCACAGCTGTACCTGTAGTTTGCGGACACGGCCCGCACAGGATTAAAGAGTAAAGAAAGAAGCATAGAGAGGGCTCTATGGACGTTTTATGGGAAGCTTCGGTCAAATAAGCATGAAGGTAGGAAGTTATTTTATGTTATTCTCCGCAGTGTATGTGCATTATTGATTTAGTGGGTGCCTAATTAACAATGTAGGTTCAAAACTCTCAGTATCTCTCAATCTTCCGTCTCACTTTTGTTTGCTAGCTGCCTCGTCTCCCCCATAAACGGACCCCTTCCCCCCACCCCTGTCACTCTTCCTAGCATATGCAGCCTGCCTTTTTCCGTGTGTGTGTGTGTGTGTGTGTGTGTGTGTGTGTGTGTGTGTGTGTGTGTGTGTGTGTGTGTGTTGTCAATATTTTGGCTATGAGTAGGACGATGGTAAATGAGTCGGCGTAGGCTAAGCGAACCTGTGGCAGTGCAGCGCTACCTGTTGTGGGAGATAGACAGTCTTCATTTAGCCTGCTTGTTTTTTTGTGGTTTTAAGTAGAAAATTCAGCGAAGTTCCTAATTTTATTTAATGTAGAAAGCTGGCTGAGGGGAGGAGACAGAAGTTACGAGAGAGAGGAGAGAGAGAGAGAGAGAAACTGTAGGCTATACAGCTGTTTATAAAAGTGTCATATAAGTATGCGATTAATTTAGATTATTAATCACAGAGCCTGTAATTAATTAGATACATTTTTTTAATCGCTTGACAGCCCTAGTTTTTTTTATTAAAAAATATTTAGAAAAAAATAATAGTTTTTGGCAATTTATGAATCGATTTTAAAATTGCAGGAGATGGGAATCGCGATTTTTATATGAATCTTTTTTTTTCACCACCCCTAGTAGGGGAGAGTGGCCTAAGTTGTGCCGGTGGGGAAGTTGTGCCACCTCTTGTTTCTAGAAAACCGTGGAAGAAATTGAAAATGTGACCACATATTTAAGAAGAGCCATCCATTTGACTCATCCTGTTAAGAAGGGAGAAACATGGAATAAGATTCAAGCACATTTAAGCAAAAAAAAAAAAAGTAAAATTTCCATGATCAAGGTTTTTTGATTATTGTGTCCGAACAATTATAGACAAGTTTGAAAAAATTGACACATGTTTTAGTGCTTTGGTATGCTACACTTTGAGTCTATACAGTTAGCATCATGCATCATGCTTATTATCCAAAATTCTAGGGTTGGGGTGATTTGTGCCAAAGGGCCTAGGTGAGTTATAAGTAAGTAAAATGTACCTATAAAAGCACATGTATGACAGTTTGCACTGTCCAAAGTGCTGTACATAGTGCATTCAGTAGGTAAACAATGAAGGAAAAATAAAAGACATAAAGCCCATACATCCACATGTATAAACAAAGATAGTAGTGCAGAGGTAAGATAGTTAATGGGGAGGAAAAACCAGGGTGTACAGATGGGTTTTCAGCCTTGATTTAAAGGCAGACATGGAGGGGGAATCACATTTGTCAGGTGGCAGTCACAAGCACGGAGCAACTAGTGCAAAGTACATTTCTGAGAGTTGTGCCAGTGGCATGGCTGTATGCGCTGGTCACCAAAAAGAAAGTGATTGTCTACAGTAGCTCAGAAGAGACTGACATCTCCATTCCACTTAACGACACCACTGATGAGAGTTCAGATGGCCAGAAAGATGATGATGGTGACTTTGTCATTTTGAGCTTTGCAGGCAAAACCACCTAGATCTGCTAGGACTTGTTTAAGAAAATTGACCTCAATCTTTGTAAAATATTTACTTTATACCCAGGGGGCAAAGTGATTTTATGGACATGGAGCGTTGTAAAAGGTTGTTCACCAAAAATGACATCTAGGACCTTCCAGGATCACAACCTGGGTGGACAACCTTGTCAACAAGCTGCTGGAAAGCTACAGCGGGCCATAGAGCAAATCAGAACCACTGTTTAAGTGAATGGGGTGAATGGGGATGGGCTAATGGGGAATTTTTTAGACTTATAGATATCATTATGAAACTTTGCCAGTTGATTACTGACATTAAAACAAAAACTTTTTGTATTACAGTATTTTCCAAAATGTTTAAATAAATATGAAAAATCATCAATATCTTACTAATGATGCGTACATTTGCATATCTGCAAAGCCCCAAAATCTAGATGTTGGAAGAAAACAAAGTCAATTTGTTTTTAATTTGAAAAAAAAAGTGTCCAACTGCCTGAATCTTTCCTAATCACAGTTCAATTTGATCAATAACCATAGAAAATAATTTTTTTACAGTTACATTTCATGTGCCATGGACCAAAAGTGTCCTTTTGGAGTCTCCAGCTGGTATTTTAGGAAACGGCTAGACATTCCCTTGGAAAAAACAGTGTAAAAAATTAATTTTCTATGGGTTATTGATCAAATTTGAACTGTGATTAGGAAAAGCTTTAGGCAGTTGGACACTTGTTTTGTTTTCAAAATTTAAAAAACAAATTGACTCTGCTTTTGTCCAACATCTAGATTTTGGGGCTTTGCAGATATGCAAATGTACGCATCATTAGCAAGATATTGATGATTTTTCATATTTATTTCAAACTTTTTGGAAAATACTGTATTACAAAACGTTTTTGTTTTAATGTCAGTAATCAACTGGCAAAGTTTCATAATGATATCTATAAGTCTAAAAAATTCCCCATTAGCCCATCCCCATTCACCCCATTCACTTAAACAGTGGTTCTGATTTGCTCTATCGGCCCGCTGTAGCTTTCCAGCAGCTTTTGCAGGTTGTCCACCCATGTTGGGATCCTGGAAGGTCCTGGATATCATTTCTGGTGAACAACCTTTTACAACACTCCATGTCTGTTTTTTAAAAAAAAAGGGGTTTTGCCCCCTGGTATTATTTACTTTAAATAAACCTTAAATAAGTAATTGTCTTATGGATTTGTCTTGCATTACAGTTTATGAGATATATATCAATGGCATAATTTACCCCATGGTATTCTCTTGTGGCACAACTTACACCACACCGGGGGCAAGTTGTGCCACAAGACAACTTTTTTTCCGAAAGCTATATTTCTTAAACAGTTTATTCCAGATCCAACGTTTTTATTGCCAGGGATGCACAACATCCTGAAATATATGTACATATTTGAGTTGGAGACATAACTGTCAAGGCGTCACTTTAAAATCACTTTGAGTAAAAAGTGGCACAACTTAGGCCACTCTCCCCTAATATATAATAGATTCATATTCATTTGTCAACTCATACCAACTAGATCTCCCTCCCAACAGACAAAGCTACGACATCAGTATTGTGGCCCAGGTGGACCAGACAGGATCAAAGTCCAGCAATCTCCTGGACTTGAAGAACCCCTTTTTCAGGTGAGTTTGATGTCCCGTCCCCCACAGTAAAACACTTGGCTCTAGATTGCGTCCTTAAAAGGAGGTGGGGAGCGCTGTCGTTGAACGTGTGTGTATGTATTTGCAGGTACACAGGCTCCACCCCAAACCCCCCTCCTGGCTCACACTACACCTCCCCATCAGAGAACATGTGGAACACGGGGGCGGCCTACAACATGGGTCAGGGGATGGGTTTATCAGGTGAACACGCGCATAAACACTGGTAGATGAAACCAGGGCCACCCATCTTCAGATTGTCCAACTGTAGGGAGGTTTCACTAACATCATGGGAATGTAAGAGATGGGGACCGCTAGGCTATTTGACACTTTAAAATTTGGGGAAAATCAAGTTCAATTCCAATTGGTTGATCTAACAGGAGTGCCGAGTAGTGCATTTTCAAACATTTGTTATTTGTGAACTACAAACATACCCCCCCAACACTGTGCACCCCAAACTCCCTGACAGTGCTTCCTTTGTCCTGCTTTATTACCCACTGTGTTTGCCATGCGAACCAGCTATTGCACACCGTGCCCCCAATAGAGCCTGGAACGCTAACCCGCTTAGCAGTGCTGAAATGAACGCTCAGCAACTCAGCCCTTAAGTGTGGGGGGGGGGGGGGGGTACATGACATTAGGTTCCTGTTGTGGAATGGGCTTTAATACGTTGATATGCATTATACTCACTTAGGGCCCCAGGGCAGCTGTGGCTACTATGGTAGTTTACCACCACCAGTATGACTGTGTGTGAATGAATGGAACCTGGAACCCTGTAAAGCGTCTTTGAGTGCCTTGAAAAGCGCTATATAAATCCAATCCATTATTATTATTATTATTATTATTATTATTATTATTATTATTATTATTATTTAGAACCGTTGCATACACACACAAACACAGAAGGTGAACTGAACCGAAATGCCAAGTACGATAGCTGGGAGGGTACGGAGGCAGGCTTTTGGCAAGACTAGTTGCCTTTATCACAATATTCACTCTGAACCAAATTACTAAAGGGTACATATTAGGGTTTGTTTTGTTCCTACTGTTGATTTAGAATTTGAAACAACATTACAGATTATTTAATTTAATTCCAAAATTCCAATTTAAAAAAAAAAAAAAAAAAAAATCAATCAATCAATGTAACCAGTATATTATGATCCATCATTAAGGGGCTGGTGAGTAAAAGACAGTTGCTTTCTCCCAAGGCAGCTGCTGTTGAACCAAGTCACGTGGTGTCACTAAGTGTGTGTGTGTGTGCGTGCGTGCGGAGAAGAGCTCTGGTTTCTAAAACGAGAGAGCTGAATATGATGAGCATGTGTTTCTCTGTAGTAAAACGTCTATCGCTCTGCCTCCCATCTCTGCAGGGATGCCTGCAGCTTATGACCTCAGTACAGTCATCGGCAGCGGCCCGCCGGCAGTGTCCCACAACAACCTCATCCCCCTGGGTACGAATCACCTTCCTCACTCCTGGCCTGTCCACACCTCAGAGACCTTTAATATAGCAGGGGAACAGACATGGGAGAGCGACAGGGGGAAGTCTGCAGAGCTGCATGAGGGTGCAGGCCTGTGCTGGTCTGTAGCGACAACTGCAGCACTCTGTGATATGTGGAAAACGACAAAGCAAAAATATAACTATAAATAAATATAAATGTTTCTAAAGAAGGGCGGAAAACCTATTCTCTGGATAGTAGGAGTGCTACAAAATGACACCTGCTGTCACTTGATGTGTGAGCTCATGAGAGAGAGAGATATGGTCGTTAAGGGGATTTGAAACCTGTGAGGTTCAGGAGATCATATTTTTGGCCTAATCACTGTAATGTTGAGTGTGAGATACGTAAATGTTCATGGCTCATGCATGCTTGTGTAGATTTCATAATACCTCTGCGTAACTCTGTAGTCGATGGTATTCATGATCTGATCGTATTTTTCTACAATAACTGAATAACAGTCTATTGTTGCCTCTTTTTCCTACATTTTTTTCCTTTTTCTCCATGTAAAAAATAAAAATCAACCTTTTCTTGACACTGCTTTCCCACTTTCATGTCAGCCGATGTATAGAATGTGTGCATGTCTTTCACTTTTTATGACACTGTCAAGGTCTCAGGTCTTTTACCCTGTAAATAAACTTCATCGGCTCGTGTAACTCCACTGTTTTGACACAATTTTGCTCCTACTGCTTTCACTGCTTACACTTCAGCCCACACACCAACTGACATCATCTTTCACGACTCCTACTCCTACTGATACCTCAAGTTATCACCTACGCTCCAACAGACATTTGAACTACTTTTCCTAGCGTCCAATTAACTGACACTAGCACTTCTTTAACCCAGGGATGCAGACAGATTCTATGGGTTCAGGGAATCTTATGGCATTTATATTGTGTTTTTTATAGGACAGGACGTAACAGGCTAAAGTCTGTTGTAGTGCTGCACACGTCATTAACTATGCTCTCCTCTCTGATTGGTTACAGTGAACACAGGAATTGTAAATCACACGCACTCCAGGATGGGCTCCATAATGAGCACAGGAATTGTCCAGGGTATGTCCAACTGCCAGCTTTGAAATAAAAACTCTACGTACAAAAACCTCAAACATTGAACTCAGCATTGCTTTTGTTCTTGCTTCCAGGAGCCACTACGGGCCAGCCTACAGGCCCCAGCAGCAGCGGTACTTACTATCCTGTCACCAACCAGTTCACCATGGGGGGCGCTGCCATCTCCATGGCTTCACCCATGGTCATCCCCAGCAACACCATGCATTACGGCAGTTAAGACGAAGAGCCTGCCAAACCCTCTTCGTCCTCCCCGCCCCTGCATGAAAAGAGATCCCCCCCCAAAACCCAAACCCAATGGAGCCCCCTCCGTCTAGACCCCCCCGGCTGACCCACCAACTGCAGCCAAAAACCGAATATACCAAAAGCAGTGCTTTGCCTGCACTTCCTCATTCTACTCCGTTCAGTCCCTTACTATATGAACGCTCGAACTCTCGTATCCGTCCAGGCTTTTGTCTTCGCAAACAGACGAAAACCTCCTCCCCCCCCTCTTGGATTATTAAGGGCCTGTAACACATGCACAGCTGAGATGCACTGCAGTTATCTACCTGTTCCCTGGGTGTCCACCCTCCTCCTCACATGTATCTCACACTGTAACGTGACTCAAGCTCCTCCTCTCCCCTTGCTGTTTTTATTTTTTATTTTGTTGACCCCATGATGACCCCTACAGTGTTTCTTCAAAACCCCTTCCCTGAACAGCAATCAGCCATGTACCAGCATAAGTCCGTTCCTGCAATTCTCCACACCCATATGCCGGGCTGACACTGACGCTTTTTCTTTCGTAGAGTAAGACACTATTATCATTGTCGGCACCCATGACTGGGAGGCCATCTTAGCTTTTCATATCTGATCCAACTTCAAGGCCCCCCTCAGCACTACTCGAGAGACTTGACTTACGCCTGACAAAACCGTTCCTTCAAATCGCAAAACAACACATTTTCCCCACCTACCACTCGGTCTCTCTTATCAGATAGTTGTGCTTTGAAGCAGACATATCAGAAGCTTGATGAAAGAGTATGTTGGAAAATATGCTTTTTTTTGTAACTTGGACAAACTGCCCCTCTACGTTCTTCTCCTTACCCAATGGTGTGGTTCTACTTAAAAGAGTGGGTTCTGATGTATTTCACCAAGATTCATCCAAAGATCAAGTTTTTGGAGAATGGCACCCTGGTCACCACTCATGTTGAATCATGAGATCATTGGACACCGCAATCATCCTCGTGTCTGCTTAGATTTGATGGTTTCAGTTCCTCGCTGGTGATATTTTCGCATAAACTACAGTGTGACAATGCTAGCATGTTATCACACTTCAAATGAAACGCTGGTTGACTGAACCCAGTGGTTATGTGCTCTTGCGTAGGAACATTTGTGGTATTTATACTGTATTTTTTTTTAAAGCTTCATGAATTGATATTTTTGACCAACTGAAAGCATAACAAGCTGTAAAGACAGCACTGGTCACATTATAAAGTTCTTATGGTGAACATGCTAGCAAGCAGTTATTTAGTCATCTAGCACACAGAGCATTTTGCTGATCACCAGACAAATATAAGCCTCCCAAAAACGCTAAAGCTGTATAAACATTCTATATTGTTAATTTCAAATGTAAAACTAACACAGTTAAAGCAGTAAGTCAGAGGCCATTTTTAACAGTAGCTGTTGGCTTAGTCTGCATGCAGAATCTCTAAAGGCCTGTCCTCATAGTGGGGTTGCCAGGTTTGAGCACCGTCCAAAATAAACAAATAGCCAGGCAAACACTTACACAACTAATTATTAAGAGGAGTTGTTGGAAGATGTATTTTGTCTAGGCTAGCTTTGTGTTTACCATCAATCTTAGCACTGAGATGGTAATCAGGCATATTTTCATATTTTTTATGTGTTGGATAGTTTCGAGCTGCTACAGTTAAGAATGAGCTGACAGTTGAAGTGGGGTTAAGGCCTCGTGTGTTGTTATGAGGTGTTGTAGGATCACACATAAAGGGAACCGTGTTTATAGCTTTGCTGAATGGGCACATAGCCAACAGTCTCTCCTCGAGAGTTGTTGATGTTGCCCTTAAACACACTAAAAATGACACTATCTGTATATGTACGGATAGTGAAAAAAGAAAAGTACAACCCCGGCTCTCACAACTTTGCACAATCCGGCAAATTGCTGTTTTTGCGTGACCGTGCTTGTCGGAATTATGTGTTTCAGAAAGTTTTTAAAAAATGAGACGCAGCCACTCTTGGACGATCTGACAAGCACCTTGTTTTGAGGCGCACAGAGTCGTACTTATCGGTCGGGCAAATAAGACGAGACGCCAAAACTTGTAGGGACGTGGATGATAGCGCATTTCAGTGTGTTCTTGATACCCAACACAGAAGGTGACCAATGGGGACTGTCCTCCAAAAACTTTATCTTTTGATTAAAGCAAATCCCTTTTAACCTGGAACACACTCCTGCTGCTTCCATCGATGGTTCTCTCTCACCCGATTCATCAGTCTTTGGTTGAGCCAGACTGCTGCGGCACAGATGGAGGAGAAAGAAAGGTTCGGAGAAGGAAACGAGTAAGGACCAATGACCAAAGTGGCGTCTGCTGGCTGCCAGAATGCGGAAAAAAAGCTGTGCTGGATTGGCAGCGTTCTAGTTTACATTTGTTCGCCCTCCTCCCTTTAACCTCTCCTTCCAACCTGCTTGGAGACTGATAGACTGTCGCAATCAGACTTCAATGTCAAGGCGTGGGATTCCACCCACTCCCCTTTGTTCACTATGTATGACCAACATATCATACCCCCGACACACCGACTCCCTCGCCCCTCCCTTTTTATCAGTAAAGGAGACAAAGACTGACACAAGTATGCATTGCCTCCAGTGACAACTACTGGACTACTATTGGAATTTATGAGTTAGCTATTTTCAAGAGAGCTGGGAAATATGTCTCTTTGTAGGATAAACCTTTTTTGTTGTCTTTATTTTTGTTTTTTTCTTTCACAAAAAAACAACAAACTGAAAAAAGAGAGCAAATTAAATGTGTTGGAATTGTTCCAAAACCATCCTGGAATCTGGTGTTGTAGTACTTTTAATTTGTTCCTTCTAGTTTATTAAATAGACTGTGGACAAACCAGATGTTTGCCATGTGGTAGCTATAGCCTTATGTCCCTTTTTTTGTCATGAAATCAATGCTTTGTTTGGTCAGTACTGCCATCCACTTTTATGATGGTAAAGTGTTTGAGGAAGAATGTGTGTCGTGCTGTCATTTCTGTGTTGACCAACGAGTCATCACACCTTTCTTACTGTCTTGACGTCGACTCTTCTGCTCCCAACACAGACAGAGAACTCTGAATACTGTGCTGAGATTTTCCTCTTTCCTCAACTTAAAAGCTTATGTGAGTCTTTGTTGGCCCTTAGTGTAGTGAAGTCATGTCCTTCAAATGCTGAGAACTTTATCCAACATATCCTGATGTCTTCTCTCTGTAAAGAAGAAGCCATTAAGTTAGCAGAAACTGGTGCAAACTAGTAATAGCTAAGAAAAATAGATGGAACTAATAAGAAGACTTAAGAAATACTTAATTGTTGATACTATTTTTTCAAAGATTCTAATTCTACTGTGTTCTTTGGCTTTCTGTCCTCATCAATTGGTCTGTGTGGATGGACAAGACACTGAGAATGATCAGTCAAGAGTTTAACTTGTAGGAATGCTACTACTACTAAATCAGCACAACCCAAAGTACAACTAAAGCCCAGTTCAGACCAAAGATTCGCCTTGCAACTGCTTGCAACTGCAACTCCTTGCGACGAGACCGCCGAAACGTTCTAAAACTGGACCTTGCGATTTGACATGTTGAATCTTCTGTGACGGCTTGCAACGCGCTGCAACGAGCAGTTCACACTGCTGCGATTTATCCCCCTCGACGTTCTAAAACCGTCTCGTCGCAAGCAGTTGCAAGGCGAATCTTTGGTCTGAACTGGGCTTTAGGCTGTTTGGAATGTGATGTATTGAGTCAGAAACCAAGGTATTGGAAACCATTTTTTAAGGTTTTTCTTTTTGGCATTTTTATGCTTTATTGACAGTTCAGCGAGACAGAGTTGAAATGGGGCAGAGAGTGGAGTGACATGCAGAGATCGACGCGGGCGGGAGTGACATGCAGAGAACGACCGCGGGCAGGAATCGAACCCTGGTCTGCTGCTGGGCCCGGGGGGGGGGGGGGGACGCCCTACCAACTGAGCTAAGGGCGCCCCGTTGGAAACCATTTTTAAATTTAAATCTGATGAAGGCACTAGATTCAAAGTTAGGTGACAACTAAAGTTATTTCAGTCTCTTTTGAGAACATGTCTCGACCAAAGTGATTGACCAACCGACTAAAAGTCCCTTTCACATGTGGAATGAGCTGAAATGGGAATATAACAGCACAAAGGTGAATACTTAGCTTTCTTGTTAGAGTTACCTTAGAAGATCAATACCACTCTGTCCGTTTTGAAGCTACTGCCAGCAGTCGGTTAGCTTAGCTTAGTCCAGAAACGGCTAGCCTTGCTCTGTCCGAAAGGTAACAAACTCCCTACCCATACTTCCATGCTATTCAGCAATTTATGATGTCACATGCCCAAAAATAATCGATGTCCACTACATCTGGTCGCAATTTATAGTGTTTCATCAATCCAGCATACTTTTTTGGTGGTTCTGACCCACAATCCACTGCGCAGTCACATTGACAGAGAGAACAACCATCAATGTGACACATAAGCAAAAGGGTGACGTGCCCAATTGTATGCATACTGCATGTAAACTGAATACTTGTTCTGGACAGCTGCATAATGTAGTATATAGTAAAAGAGAAAGTATTGTGATTTTGGAACACAGGGGGTGATGTCCAAATGCAGTTTGGCCACAAAAATATACCTCATGTCCTACTTTCTAGTTGTATTTTTGCAGTGTGCAAACCAAGTAAGTTGATTACTTACTTTATTTGTCAAAAGCTACATTCAAATTAGTCTTTTCCCATATCCCCTCTCAAGATACCACACTTCAAAGGGGGTCCTTGTGCAGGGCCAGCCATAGTACAGCGCCCCTGGAGCAGTTCTTGGTTAAGTGCCTTACTCAAGGACACAATGGTAGAGATAGTGGGCCCCGTATACATTATATCACTAGCAGTACAAATAACAACCCACCGGGGATCAAACCAGCGACCTCAAGGCCGGCCCCTTTCTCTTTTGCTTTTCTTTTTTCAAACTCACTTAAATATAACTAAACTTGCCTACAGCATCTTCAACAATGAAAAAGCTAAATACAACCGTTGTAGAACCAGTCGCCTCTGGGTCCGGGCAGGGGAAGAAATCTTATCTAATGTAACCTCCCTTTGTAGACCTCTTGTGGATGAAAAAGGCAGACATCCACCGAAAGGCAGTATGGTGGAGTCTTAATCCTTATTTTAAACACACCTTAGACTGACTCGTATCATAACACGTTATTCTTGAGATGAAGTGATGAAACTAATTGCATCAAGTCTTCCCTGAGCTTAATTTCCTTAAATGGACTTAACCTAATAGCTTCTGTGTATGATCGAAAGGTCATTGTAATGTTTTAAGAGTTGCAATACCACTGTGCAATGAGGAATATTGTAACTGTAAATCAATCCAGACTAAATGTTCTAGATTTGCAACACATTTCACTACAGTATGGACAATGTTATGCATGATACCCTGCCCAGCTGGTCACAATCCCACCACTTTCTTTATGTTCAATACAGTGCAGGGAATGCTAGTCAATCGAACAATTATTTATTAAATAATAGCCTCGGCTAAATTATTTTTATCGAAGTCGAAACATTGAAAGTCCCACTTAAGTTTAGACAAGTCAGATCAGGTGAAATCTCTCATCAGTCAAGTCACCTGTCAGTCAATCTAAAATCTCAAGTCCTTATGGCCAAGACCAAGTTAACTAACAAGTCTTCATAGGTAATGTTCTGTTGCGGTCCTCAGGTCTCAGAATAGGGTTGATTCAGACCATAGTTATCTCATTAAAGTGCTTGTCATTATACTGGTAATAGCAACAGTTGTTATCCCTAGCTGTGAATGTATAGTTACTGTTGTAGAATTACATAATAACTGTTGAATACTCGAAGTACAATTAGTAATTGCGGAAACACAGTAGGGAGTGAGACTTTACGTTTATTGACAAACAAACAAAAAAAACATCAGCATCATGGTAGGTAATAAATAGTTCTGCAGATATAAACCACATTCCTCAACTTACATTAAACCAAAAAAAAATTTCAATTAAAGAAAACCAAAGTCATTTTGTAAGTGAAGGTCAATTGGCTGGCTTTCTTCAAACACATTCAGATCCCTGCACCAACATTTGGAATAGTTTCCTTTCCCCAAATGATTAACAATACATACGTTTTGACTTTGGAACAAAACACCTTTCAATGTTTGAATGATTTGCTGAAAGGTACTGCTGCATTGTGACAAGGTTTCGCCAGTGCCAGCATTTCATATCAAAGTGATTGATTAAGAGACAGAAGAGAGTAATTGATGTGTCATTTATTAAGCCACACTAGCATCTCGGGGTTGCTGTACTAAAACAACTAAGCTAATGCTAACGTCTGCGCATACTCACAAAAACTAATGTAAATGAAAATGCTAACATGCTGATGTTGAGCAGGTACATGGGTCATAGCCTCAGTTTAGCATGTTCACATGCTAATGTTGGCTAATTATCTCTAAACACAAAGCAGTATTGGACTAATGAATTTGACATTGATGGTGAACTGGTGAATAAATGTTTCACAGACGGTATTAGGAAGTGAGTTCTGCGAATGTTATCGGCAATGCCTTTCTGACATGGAGGCATGCTGCATTCATGCATGTCAGCACAATGGAATAAGGGGTTTTTCAATTGTTATTTCCCTAATCTGAAGAAACTGTTGTTGTCCATGTGATATTCTGTAAGACGGAATGTGTGGTAGCGAAACTGTTTTGTGATTGTATTTGGGTATGAAGTTTCCTGTCTTCTCACAGTGTTAAGGAAGCCATGCCAGACTAATAAGATGGCCCCACATCCTGAACCAACCGTCACAGTAAGTAAAAAAAAAAATCTACAATTATTGCAGTAAAGAAAGTGCTCCTTCTGTCACAGTAGAAACACCTCCGGATAAATTAGACCAAACAAACAACAAACACATACCCATACAGCCCTTCATCAGGCGAGCATTCACCACATTGCCTCGACCGGCCTTTCTACATTATACATAGTTGTATGTCTGCACGTGATTCCACACACAAACAACCGAGACGTCCTTTTAATTTCCCTCCCTGCCAACGCGCCTCATTCTGCCTGCTGGTCATTGGGAGTGGGCTGCCAGTGTTGTGTGTGGTTATGTGAGCTGGGGGGCTGTAGTCGCCGGCGTTGGTGCATGGACCGCTGTCTGGAAGAATAACATCTGAGAAGAAAAATTGAAAAAATAAATTAAAAACTGTCGAAAAGGTTCTCACTTTATAAATGATTAAAAACGCACACTGTGCAAAGTAAACACACCACCACACATTCTAGTGATGCAGAAGTGATAAATGACTCGGATACTTTTTTTAAAGATGCTTTTTTTGGCATTTTCCAATCTTTATTTGAAAGTACAGAGTTAAAATGGGGAGACAGAGAGAGAGAGGGGGGATGACACAGTAAAGGTCCACGGGTCGGATTTAAACCACACCACTGCACGAGGCCTGAGCCAATATGGTACGCGCTTATCCACTCACCACCGAGCCAATCGGATTGCTTGTGTGTGATTTGTGTGAATCTAGACTTGTTTAATGAAATGTTGCATAGTCAACCATTCAACGCTCAATGTGTACAACTGATGTGAGGCCACGACTAACAGCTGACTCACCTTACAGCCGATAGCCAGCAGCGTGTGCAGAACCACGATGGTGGCCACCGTAGCCACCGCCATCGGCTTGGTGTCGTCGCGGACAACGGGCCAGAAGGTGAGGACCAGGACAGAGCCAGAGATCACCATGGCAACCAGGATCAGAGTCCAGCGCAGCCACTCAAACGGTATGATCCACAACACCTGGAGACAACAGGGGAACTCACGTGTGAGGGGGTTCTTAGACAAGAGAGTGTAAGAATTTGTGCACAGTTTCCCTCTTTGTGCATGCTTTGTGAATTTGACGCTACCTCTTTCATTCGCACAGGTTTAGTGCCCACAAAAAAGCAACGCAATACTTTTTCTTGATTTAGATTTTATGTAGAGAGCAGTCTCATTAAAAAAGGTTCATTCCGTAGCCGTTTTGGAGCTTTCAATCATATGGCATGATCAATATCATTAAGTGATGAAATGTAATGAAAAAAATAACTTAATGTGTGTGTGCGTGTGTGTTGTGTGTGTGTGTGTGTGTGTGTGTGTGTGTGTGTGTGTGTGTGTGTGTGTGTGTACAATCAAACAATGTTAAATGTTTACTGTTTTTGTGGGGATACAATGGGCAAAGCAAGCCTTCAGCCATGGTGACAGGTTTAGAATTTAGAAATGACAGGAAAGATGCAGTGACCCCTTGAGGCAGTTCAAAATAAACCAGGGAATTAATATATAGAACTTTATCTTTACACACACACACACTGTGCCATGTACTGGGACCTGTTGAGACTCACTGAGGTGGGGATATAGATGAAGAGGGAGTAGCCATAGACGCACACAGTCTCCAGGAATGAATAGCCTCCGATCTGCCTCTCAGCCCCTTGGCGCCAGGTCAGGAAACCCCATAAAGCAATGGGCACCAACCAGGCATACAGGAAGATCACCACCGCAGCTATCGTCACTGCACCACAAGAGAAACAAAGCACACTTCAGGAGGACTCCTAAGACAAACTAACCAGCTGGTTTAATGAGAGACGGTGTGGAGGACTGACCTCTGTGGAACTGAGGTCTGTAGTGGTAGGCGGGGTTTCCCATCTCACTGAGGAAGGTGGACACGTTGCCACTGATCGCTACTGAGAACACTAGTGTGACACAGATCCAGAACGGGCCTAAACAGACAGACAGACAGACACAGACACACAAACACACGATCGTTTAATCCACATTACCACAGAGGGGTATTTAACTGTGTCGTACCTCAACTACACTCTCTATGGAGGTGCTCATGCTCATATAACTGGAGTTACATCCAGTTAACTTCACTATCGCCTTGCCTCTTCACTGAGAGGCAGTTGCTTTCCTCCGTTCACAAAGACAGACAAGCAGCTGACCAATCACAGCTCTTGTCCCCCCCATAGCATGTCCTTAGCCACTGTAGACCCTTAGTGTGATTCCATATTTGAGGAAATCCTCATCGATGCAGTGCAACTTGGCTTTAAAATCTAATATGTCTGTACATAGGGCCTCTAAATAAGAGAATTGATTAATTGAACAGGAGACCGTATAATTAATCTTCCACGTCTCGGGTGGCTTACCATATAGATCAGGGTTGTTCCTGAGGTTGTGCTTAATAAAGTTTCTTCCAGGTAACGGCATCACCGAGCCCTTAACTCTGTCCAGTACCTGCGTCACATGACGGGGTGCAAAACATTTTTTTAAAAGAAGATCATCGCACAACAAGTACATTTATTTATTTGGGCTGGCTTTTGACGTACGTACGTGCGTGCGTGTATCTTTATTTATTGTACCTGCATTGTGTCCACATTGAAGAAAGACTGATAGTACTCAAAGGTCCAGAAGCCACCAGCTGCTTTCTGTCCTCCTAACAGCTGAAAGTAACAGACATGTTTTTTAGCTGCTGTCCACTCAAACCATCTAAATCTGTGTAGTGATGGTGACATAAGTTGACTGAGATACTTAACTGACCTCTGAACTCTCCTCCTGACCCTCCTCGTCCTCTGACAGGTTTAGTTTCACATCCTCTCTTCCTCCTCCTGATGCTGCTGTAGTGCTGCTGGTGGAGGCAGTCATACTGAGGGTGGAGGCCCCAGGGTCTGCAGACAGCAACTCCTCTGCTTCCTCAAACTCTGCACACACACACACACACACACACACACACACACACACACACACAAACAAACAAATCAGGAAACACCAGGAGATCAATAGTGATAGATTGACACATCGAAACTTCACTGGTTCAATTTTCAGCCAGGGATCTTTGTCGCACGTCTGTCTTACCCAAATCCCTCTCTGCCCATCCAATAAAAAAAAAACGTGAAATAGCCACACAATACATCTAAAATAAAATGAATTTAAATGTATCGCCGTCATTTCTACCTCAGTCCTGTGTGACACCAAAGATCTTTTTGCATCTTTTAGGAACCGGATATTGATCAGAGATGTATTTACATTACTGAAACATTGCCCTTTGCCTAAAATAGCTCAAATATGACCCACAGATTTCTTCAAATGACCAGACATTTTCTAACATGAATTATTTACATGATTCACATTACAAAATACAAAATCCAGACGCAAACAACGAATAACAATATAAATACATAGATATTGTTATTTCTCATGTGTAGCCTATTATAGACAGTTGTTGGACGGATTTACTCTCAGGGTAAAGGACTACAGTGTGCAACCCTGCATATGTTGGCTTCACTGTGCCACTATAGTGAAAGAATGACATTTTTTTCACAGGTTTTCATACAGGCTTACAGGGGGTTATACAAGGAGCAGCAGAGCCAGACACACTATAGAGGAGTAAAATAGCTTCCTCACCTTGGAAGTGTAGGTCATTTGGACTGGCCATCGCTTCAGTGGACAACGCGTAACCTCATGCACGACCTTTGACAGGACGAAACCCTTGGAGATGAGAGGTCTGTTCCCACCACACGGCTCCCTGCAGTTGATAAGGGGGCAACTCAAGTCATGCGTCTACACATCAAACATCTGTTCGTGTATCGGACAGAGTGAGCTAACCTTTCAGGGAGCTCTCTTAAGTAAGCCTACAAAGTACAGTTAAAATAAAATTGTACAGTAACCCAAGTCATTCCCAAACTTCATCGAGACAATTTCCCATCCTGTAGCCAAAATCATAAAGCTTTTTTTTTGTACAGTGCAGCTACGTGTCACGAGCAAGCAAAACGTCGGTTAAACCCACCTGTCCGAAGCAGGATGTCCCTTGTGGTGACTGACAGCTAACAGAAGCTAGGCTAAATCAACACCGGCACTCTTGTTTCCCATTCGTTTGAATGTAGCTAACGGAGACGCATGACAAAACAGCCCGTGTAGGTTTAATAAAATGTCATAGAAAATATCACAACACGCTGTAGCTGTCAGACTGTCTAGTTGGTCTTCTTAGCATGTCTTCCGGTACACGTCACTGCGTAAACAAAGCTCTTCTTCTTCTTGTTTTTTACTGGCGGCTGGCAGGAATGTAGATAGCGCATTACCACCACCTACTGCTCCGAGTCTGAATTAGATTACATTTGGCCCTGTTGGCAAATTCATCAAATGAGTTAAATTCATAACATGATGCACTCCATTTAGTCTGAGCTGGTCCTGCATGTGCTGCCTCTCTTGATTGAATTTCCTACACTAATTGCATGTCGGCTATATTAACTGTTTCCTCGTTTTTCACATTAACCAGTTGGATGTTTCCCCATTATTATAAGTGTGTTATTTAAATGTGAATGACCACATTTTATTCAGTTGCAAATTGCCTCTTCTTTCCTTGTCCTATGTTCCTTACTGTTGAATTTACATTATTGATCATTAGGCTACACTGTACACAAACCTCCCCCTTGTCTCATGACTGCTCCACCTTCTTTGCCGTTCTTCCACTGATTCATTCCACCCTATTGCCTTAACCTCTGCTTTGCTAAACGGGACGTGGAAATCTACAGTGTCTTTTTGTTAAGCTGCTTTGCTAATGCATCCACCTCCTGATTACCCTTCAACCCTTCATTTAACAAAGCTCTTCTTCTTCTTATGATGATGATTTTATTGGCGGTTTGCAACAGGCATTACTGCCACTACCGGAATGGAACACAAATAAAATGATCAAACAAATAAATAAAACTAAACTTAACTCTTCATATACACCCTGTTTCCTTTAAGTAATTAATCATTTGATGATGCATGCATGCTGCATCTCCAAGTCCATTTCTAATTGTGAAACGTATAGCTTCTTTTAAAGCCGACCTCAATTCCTTCCACCTTTTCATATCCCCTACATTCCAGCAGAACATGTTGGACAGAGTTATGATGTTCACAATGAATATACATATCAGTTGGATCAACATTCTCATTACCCTCCACTGGCAGGAACTCAAATAAAACAAACGTCCTTATTGTGTAAACTTTATAATAATGAATGTCTTTCAAAAACTAAATCTTGCAGAGATTTGACAGTGATTTGTTCGCATGTGGGCCCCACTTTCTGGGCCTGGCTCCAGACGGGGGACCCAGGCTATACCACTGCACTGGGTCACGCTTATTTTGACCTCAATTGTCCATGCGGCCTTTTTGAACCATTCTTAGTCATGCCCTTCACCAGAGACCAATTTGCCTTGGGTGATCCTACCAGGAGTCTATTTGCCTACCAGGAGTCAATTTGCCGCAATCTCTGTGTAAAAGGGGCTATAGGCTCCAGACAACACAGCTCTTAGGTTCATAGGGACACACAAACCTCTTCACCACGATAATGTGATGGTTCATTGAGAGCATATCTTTGACAGTTAAAATCCCAATTTATTTGTCCATTCTTCCACTTTGTCTATATCAGCTTGCATTTAGTTGAAAAACAAATACATTTAAAATGTTTACCCATAACTCAAAGTGCCCCGTCATCAGCAAACATGTAGATCCAACCTCTTCACAAATGCCATAAATAATTATATTAAATAACAATGGGCTGCACACACACTACCCTTTGGAATTCCATATGTTACTGGATATTTATTATATTGTGAGTATTCTGTAATAATTCCGTTTTTACACAATATCTGGACAGGAATAACATTTTGCATTTTTCACGACAAAAAAGTAAGAAAAAAATAAAATATACACCTAAATAATAATTTAAACTTAAAATTAAATTAAATAGAAACAAATAAAAGTAGGCTACAAGAGATAGTTTTTAAGTTAGCCTACATCCTCTTCATGCCCAACAGTCTTTGTTGAATAATGTATTCAAGTCCTCAGCTGGACACAGCCACAGTATCACTACATCACATCATGTAGAACATTTAACAAAACGTACACAAATGTGCTACATATATCTAGCCTACTTGGCTACATTTTGTCAGAGAGGGACAGCAAGCGGAACGTTTGTGAGGTAGAGCTTGCTTCCTGTCGGAAGACAAAAACCTGAGTGACCTCAGACGCCATTTTGGCTCCATGCGAGCAGTATGTCCGAAAAGTAGGATGTTTCTCCTGCGTGAAGGTGACAGCCCCAGTGAATAAAGCCTGTTATTTCAAAAATGGCTTTATTCCGTATAGCGAGGAGAACGCTGTGTGCCGCGGCAGAGGCGGCAGCAGCAGCCCCGCCCCAACCCCAGCCCCAACCAGCCGCTTGGAGAGGCTGAAGAACAGCAAGGCGGTGAGACATCGTTCTAGTGACACCTCAACTCTGTCATAATGTTTAGGTTGATCTACTATCCAGTTTAATGCCTATACCACGTCTGTTCAGGGGACCTACTTACTTAGCAACTGTTATGTGTCGTTCTTTTTGTCAAAACCATTGTAGATGTAAACGACTGTGCCATGGTCACACCGTGGCCAAAAGGTTCAAATTGAACTATAGACGACAACTTGGTCTATCATTCTAAACAACATGAATACTAGGCCTAACTCTGATACACACATGTCCCCCTCTGCATTGTTGGAAGCATTAGGAGTTGAGTTTGGCAGCTTGTCATGTTACAGTCCATGCATGTTTACATTACAGTAGTTAGTTGCTTTTTAATGGGACAGTAGGCCTACATGTCTCCTATAGTCTTGGCAGTCATTTAACTTTAATCTAAAGTAGCAATGAAGTTTATTAAATCATTATGGTGGTCATACTCTGATGTAATAAATATAATATTTGAAACTACTAGTTAGTAGTTACAAAAAACCTAAGATTGATTTAGTGATTAAGGAATACCTGGTTGCAACCTAATTCTCCCAGTGTGTTTCAGGAGATCACCCAGAACTAACTGTGTGTGTGTGTGGTGTCTGCAGGTGTGTGGATTCGCGGCATGGCGACTGACTACAAAGAGGCGTTTCGGGAGCTGTTTGTGGGTGCGCGGGAGCGTCCTCTCAAAGCCTCGGTGTACGCCACCCTGCTGGGCGGCTCCGTGGCTTGTTTCTACACCAAACCTGACCGCTCTCCTTCGACACCGCCGTGCTGGATCGCTCCAACCAGCTGGGCCTGCTGTCGCCGTGGATACGCAGCGCCACGTCCGACGGCCACGTGCAGAACCTGCTGAGGCTTCACAGCGAGGGCCGCCTGCGCCACATCAGCCTGGCCTTCCTCTCTCTGGTGTACCGCGCAGACTACGACTCTGACGTGGAGCTGTACGAGGCCCAGTGCTCCAACGTGTCCGTGCCCTGGAAGGAGCTCCCTCAGCGGGTACTGGACGTGGGCGTGGCGGGCCGCTGGTGGGTCCTGGACTCAAAGATGAAAGACTACGACGTGAACGAGGAGGAGTTCAAGGCCCTGCCGGCACACATGCAGGCCACCTCGGTACCCAGCGTCAAGGAGGTGGAGACCAGCGAGAGGCTGCATAAGGAGTCGGCGTTCCCGCTGGCAGAGAAAGCGGAGGAAGAAACCAAAGCAGGGACAGGAAGGAGGAGAGTGTGGCTGAGGAGAGCCCAGTCATAGCACTGGAAGAGCAACAGAGTGAAGCCTGAGTGCTGCTGCTGGGTGTGGACCAGACCATTCACTCACTGCAGGACACTAAACTGTGTACCAGGGTAGTTAATGTCCTCTCCACACAGAGGATAGGATCCATCAAACCACTTTTAGCTGACATTATTCAAGTATGAACTGTCCCCAAAGCGCCGCAGGAAAGAGGGAAGCATTTGCAGCCTTGTTTTGTCAAAGTAAAAGTAGCCCTTCAAAAGTGGTAGTTTTTTTTATTTATTTCTAATTGTGTTTTGATTTACAGAAAGTATGGCAACGCATTTATACCATGAACCATGTGTCAATAAACCTGTCAATTATCACTATCTACTTATGTCTCACTGTTGGTGTTTTTGCAAGTCTCAACTCCAGTAACACAGTTATTCAGACTCAGCCTTTTACTTTTTTTTTTTTTTAAGATTATTTTTTGGCATTTTCAAGCTTTATTGGATAGTACAGAGTTGAATGGGGAGACAGAGAGAGGGGGGGATGACCTGCAGTAAAGGTCCACGGGTCGGATTCGAACCCGCGACCACTGCAACGAAGGACGGAGCCATTATGGTACGCGCTCTATCCACTACGCCACCGGAGCGCCCCAGCCTTTTACTTTTAATATAATAATAATTCATACAAATGTTTTCTTTTGTGCTGGTTGGAAAAAGTCTCCACTTATACGTATGTCTCCTGCTCTAGGAGGCCTTTCCCATCTTTCTTTTTTCTAAAGGAATTTACACCCAACATGATATTTCAAATGACCTAAATGATTTATACCATTAAATTGAATCCCATTTCTAGCTGCAGTAGGGCGTGAACACCATATCATGGTTTAACGGTGTTAAACTCTTAGAAACCTGCTTATATTTCTACTCATTACTGTTTTTCCTCCACTTGAATAATATCTGAACCAGTGGTGGAAAAAGTACTCCGATCCTTTACTTACAGTAAGGGTAAATGTTTTCATCTGAAAATGTGATATGGGGTCCTGACTAGAAGCGTTTGTGTTTTATAAAATTATATATAGCTTATTATTCCTAAAGTAACCTGCATATACAACTCTCAAATAAATGTAGTGGAGTAAAAAGTACAATATTACTTTCCTGAAATGTAAGCAGTCCATAAAATGGAAATAGTCCTAGAGAAGTCACTTTCAATTCTAGTGGTGTCATAGATGGTTTTAGCAGACTTACTCCTTGCTGCTGCTTCACGGTCAAGTGGCTACTTGATAATTGCGTACATTAATTTTTTTTTAAATTTTTTTTTACCTTTATTTATACAGGTTTATCCCATTGAGACCGAAGACTCTTTTGCAAGGGACACCTGTTTTCCTTTCCCACGTTACCATTCACACACCGATAGCAGGCAACTATCGACATTCACACGAGGCAAGGTGGGTGAAGTGTCTTGCCCAAGAACACAAACTATGTCACAGGTGGCAGGGCGGGGATCGAACCTCCAACCCTTTGATCATCGGCCGACCCACTCTACCAACTGAATCACATAGCACCTCACTGATAGGTATTGTACAAGGGAGTCTCACATTAAACCATAATGGGGTCAAAGGTGACTCATCATGTCACTAATGCACTGACCGAGGCTATCGGGTGTCAAATGGAGGAAGCCATAGGTCAGGGGCCAGCCTGCACTTTTCAATAGGGAGCCGAGTTAGCTGCCACTGGATATGTTCAGTCAATTCAAGGACTAGTGGTGTTTTGGGTTTGTCCACCAGAGGGTACTATGGTGCAGAACAATGTACAGGATCAGCCTCGGCATGTTGACCCTAACCCAACCACAGTATCATCCCATCAGACATAACATGAAACAGTGACACATATCAAACAGAAATTTAAGCCACTTTATGATGCATTCTGGGATTTTGTTGCCATGAGTTTCACCATCTGATAATGGAACTGCAACATTTCTTACACGTCTACTCTCTGGCGTGGGGAGACTAGTTTGATAGATTTCTGCAAAAAAACGGAAAGTAGCAGTTATTTGACAAAACAATCGGACGTCAATGTCCATTCAGGAATATTCACCTGCATTTCATTATGATCCTGGTTAGCATGGAATTCAAGATATTCCTATTTCCAAATTGACTGAGCGACTTAATCCTCAAATGAAGGCAGTGAGATGTTAGTTGAAAGCTATGGATATAGCTAAAAGGGCCGTTAGTGAGATTTGTTCTTGTGTTTTACACTGGAGTGGAGACAGATAGGCACGCTTCACCGTTTGCACTGAGAGGTAAAATGTTCACGGTGACCAACACCTCTGTCAATGTGCAGCAGCCCCTACAAGTGCAAAGATAGTCATGAGAAGAATGAGAACTTTAATGTGCAAAGTTTAAAAAAAAATTGTACAGGGCATCTTTTGCACTGGGGTCCAGATTGGAGCAGGACAGAGTTGTCCTTGCTTTGATCAAAAGGTGTAATCGGTGATTCTGGAGAATGCTTGTTTGAAAATCACTTTTTTGTCTAAATCAGTGAATTCGCTACTTGCATGCTCTGTGTGTGCGCTGAAGTTTAGTGAGTTAAGTTTAACCTCTCGCAGCAGTTGAAAAGGAAGACCATTCATTAGCGTTAAGTGGTCATTACTTCAGTCTCCCAGTCTCAGAACAACCATCATGTTCCTCTTTAGGCATATTCCTTTGGTTAGCCACTAAGCTACATGGGTCTGACTTAGACAGCTGCTGTAAACCGACCTGCCTTGCTGAAACACTACCACACATGTTGACCACATCCGGACACATGGAGATGGAGGCTAATGGTTGCTATCAGTTTGAAACAATACTAAGAAGTCTCCCGCTAGGCAACGCTGTGCAACTGCACATGAAATCACTGCAGCAGTCAATGCAAGCTGACATGCTGATGCTTAGCAGGTATTATACAGTATTTTCCATGTTTAAAGCTAGTTTAGCATGTTAACATGCTAATATTTGTTCATTGGTCCTTTTAGCTAACTTCCTGTCAGTGACTGCAGTTAGCAGTCCCCTCCCTCGTCCCTACGTCACCACCACATGAACACACAGCCGTCTTCGTCAGATAGAGCTGCGATGGAGAGCAGTGAGTCATCGTTCACAGGCACAGAGACCCGCCTCTTTATAGCGCTTTGTCTCCTAATTGGATCAAAACAAGCAGGATAATAAAAATTGTATCCGGCAATTACTGCAAAGCTGAATGACTGGCAGACCTGTGTTATGAACTGCACATACTGTTTAAGTGATTGATGTATGAATATAGCGTTATTGAACATGTATATTAACACAAAATATCGCTTACTTCTCCTTTAAGCATTGGTTCAAGACTCTACTGTCATGAAATAAAAGGAAAGATAACTATCCAATGCACAAAAAGCTGGATGGCTCTGCTGCTTTGTTTCACCCATCTGTGTTGCTCCCTTTCAAGCTTGCTCTGTGTGCATATCCCTCCATCTTTGCCTTGTGACCTCTATCGACCCCTGTGCTCCCATCCATCCTGCCCCCTCCTCCACACAGACAGCCAGTCCGTAGGGCCGGAGGGGTCAGGGAGGGCAGTCACTGTCAGGTAAATGTCTGAAAAACAAGACACCCCCCCCCCCCCTCCTTTTTACGTTTCAATAAAAAGACAAGATTGGTGACTTGAGGGGCATCACCTGATCCTCTTTTTGAAGAACAAACCCAAGGCCTGGTTTTGATGATAATATATCCATCTCTTAAAGGTATTGCGTTTTTGATTTCACATAATAATAGGTTCTGGAAACTCATGGAAATATAGTGGGTGGGGTTTGGACGATTGGACTGGGGCATTACTAAACGACTCCAAGGGACCTGCACCTTTATCGCCCAGTCAGATATTACTCTCCCCACTTCAACCCACCAAGTTCATGGTGTGACACACCGCGGTGCACATTGCAAGCCAAGCGCATTCACTTCCTGTCACATGCCATCAACTGAGCTGTAGGCTAGGTTCACGAAGGTCGTTGTCATTGGGACGCTTCCTCTACTGTGCAACTCCACACGCTAACCCTGAGAAAGGAGAGCATGAGGTGGAGGAGGAAGCAAAGGGGGGGTGGTGGGGGGGGGGGGTGGGGGGGGAGGGGGGGGGGGGACAACACAAAAACGAAGGGGGTGAGGGTGTCTGTCTGGCCACCATGTTGACCTCATTGACCACAGCAGGACCAGACTTGTATGCACACGCACACACACACACATGCACTGAGCAACCTAATCAATATGTAACTAAGGAAGGAAGGCGATGATGGAGAGAGTGGGGGATAAGTTGCAGAAGCAGGATGGAGGAGGGTAAAGAAATGGTGTGAAGGAAAATGCAAGCACGGAGAGTATAGTGTCCAGGTGGTGTTAATGGTTGCATATACGAACACAGGTATAATACATTTACTATAGATAAAGATAATGCCTTCTTAGCTATCAATAAACCGGTCAGCCACTATGACTATGTGACTGTTACTGTAGTTTCAATTTGCCTGGATTAAGGAACGTCCTGCGAACTTCTGTGAAACAAAGCAAGCAAGAATGACGAATGAAAGTGGCCAATCAAATATTAAAAGCATGTAGCCATAAAAAGTCAATCTTGATTTAAATGCATTTTTGGACGTCTTGGTAGAAAGATCTTTTCACAGAAGCTTTTCTAGATAGATTCAGACTTGTAGCACATGTTAATTTAAACACATTATTCCCGTGAGATACACATGTACACGATATTCACGTGTTACAATTAAACAATTTACACACACACACACACACAAATTGTTACAGAGCCCCCCAAAATATCTTCAAATCCTGTACATGAAATAACTGCACATGATAATAATACCAATAAATCTTGTGCGCCACACATTTCCCATTATTTTGAGATATGTAACATACTCTATGACAACTGAGAGATGATGTTGATTGTATGATGTCACATGTTACAGTCACATCATGTGCTTTAAGATAGACTCCGCATGTACAATGTAAGACCACTTTCACATAATTATATCACATTTGGAACGTGCATGTGACAATTTCAACCAATAGGCCTGTTCTATCATTTTGAAGTTCAAGTCTAAGATGTACAAGTGCACGATGTAAGCACTTGATTTTGAACAATCTGAAATGTAGCGTCAAATCATCAATTTCACGTGATATCAGGTGTGATGCACACTTCACATGCAATAGACTCGTATGTCCGTGTGCTTGATCAAATCTTGTTAGAAAGATGTAAAAAAAAACATCTTGCAGACAATAGCAAACTGCATTACCCACAGAGATGCACTCACATGATCTGTGCACTTCACTGTCAGACTTGACAATAGAAAAGTGCACAGACACACATTTAGATATACTTCACAAATTGGATGCAAACGTGGTAAATTCACCTAATTGTACGTGTGGCTTTTTTCCACTTCCATTGCTCATGCGAAAAATGTGAATTTGCATGTACCCCTTATTATTGTATATGTGTGTAGGACACAATAAAATTATGAAAAAGTATATACTTGAAATGGGATTTGATATGAAAGTGCACTTGGGAAACATCATCTATTTAGACAATGCTAAATACAAGCAGGCAGGGGTGTGCAGCCGAATCAAAAGGGTTAACTGTCTGGGTCCAGGAGGGAGATAACTGTGTGTGTGTGTGTGTGTGTGTGTGTGTGTGTGTGTGTGTGTGTGTGTGTGTGGGTGTGTGTGGTGTGTGTGTGTGTGTGTGTGTGTGTGTGTGTGTGTGTGTGTGTGTGTGTGTGTGTTGTGTGTGTGTGGTGGTGTGTATGGGGGGGGGGGACTGACATTACTGCACTTACTGACCACCCGGTCAGTAAGTGCAGTTCTATAATGTCAGTCAGTCTTGGAGTGTGAACATGTTGGAAGCGAGGGAGCAGGAGGAGGAGATAGCTAAGGAGGCAAAAGCAGGAGAGGAGTGGAGGAGGGTGTCTAGTAGACCGACAGAGGAGGGAGGGAGGAGGGAGAAGGGGGAGGAGGAGGAGAGACAAGCAGAGTGTGCACAATATTCATCAAACTGACAGAGGCTGTGTGTGTCCTGGTTTGCACTTCCAAGTGCTACTCGGTCTCTCTCGACCTCGCTTCCCCCTCCCCTTTCTCTCTCCCTCTCTCCTCTCCTCTCTCTCTCTCTCCCTCTCTCTCCACCTCTCTCTCCCTCTCTCTTACCAGACAGTCTGCAGTTAACAGCAGCAGGAAGAAGACACCGGAGAGCCACCGGAGAGGAAGAAAAGAAAGGCAAAGAGTGTGTTAAAACGACAGACGGACAGATAGACAGACAGGGAGAGTAGGAGGAGAAGAAGACACCAGGAAGGCAGAAAGGAAGTGTGGAGGAGGAATGTGGATTTGCAGAGGAGGTAAGGAGTGAAAGATGAAAGAGAGAGTGGTGGGTGGCTTGGCTTTTTCAATGGGAGGGGTGGATAAGGAGGTGTAGAGATGGACGAATGCAGAGAAAGAAGGGACCAAGACACTGCTGCTCCAAAAGGAGAGGATGCTGCTGGGTAAGTCAGTTTTGCACCTTTTATATCTCCTCTACATTTGTTCCCATGGCTGGCTGGATGCTGCTGTGCATGCGCCGCGGCTCTGATCCCAGCTCTATACTTTCCATTGTCACTCTGTGGGGAGAGGCTGCTTGCGGCCAGACATGAATGTGATGTGACAGTTTGTCAGCGCATGTTTGCCAACAGTGATGCAACGCCAAGGAGGGACGCTCCAGAGAGGCAGAGTGGAGCATAGAAGTGGATGTAGTAAAGGACACCAGGGAATGCATGCTATTTGTAGCCATGAGCGCTCACACACAATGGGGATTTTCATTCATGATTTCTTATATGATTGGCCTTGTGTGTGTGTGTGTGTGTGTGTGTGTGAAGGATATGCATGTTTTTTTTATGCATGTGTGCTTTTGTTTCTTAAAACTATGTGTGTGTCTACATGAGATAGCTTGTACATACGTGTGCATTGCATGTGCTGAGTGTGTGTGTGTGTTGGTGTTGGTGTTGGTGTCATGTGTGTGTGTGTTTGGCTTTCCCAGTGGAAGGAATGACAATTAGATTAAAGTATTGATCCAGTCTGGGCCAAGTAGCGGCTTGCAGACTTGTCACACACCCAGCAGCAAAGGGGGCTGGGGGGCATGACAAGTCTCATTACCTCTGATATCACACACAGCACATGCACGCGCACACACACACACAAACATGCAAACACACACACAATTAAATATTGATATCCATTAATAGGATTATTGATAAGTAGAGCCATAGTCTTAAGTCACTAACCTGGTTAATAAAGGTTGTAATAAGAACTCCCATTGAAACATTTCCTTTTTTAATAAAACTCAGGTATTTCCGTCCATAAACACACTTAAAGCCACACTGCCACAAAGAAACACACACACACACACACACACACACACACACAGCAGCGAACTCGGCTCAGGAGGTCACTGAAAACAGCTCCCTCACATCCATTCACACACACACACCACAACACAACACACGCACAAATGCACACACACACACACACACACAACTAATATTCATATGCATTAATGCTGCTAGCCTTGAATGAAGGAATTGTTTATTCAGAATCCTCATTGTAAAAAAAATCTACTTTTAAGAAGCAACAGCAAACTCAACTCAGTTCATTTCAAAACACACTCTGACTCACTCACATGCACTCACACATAGACCAGCAGTTTCTCCCAGTAATGGCGGTGCCTCCCTTGAACTCATTCACCGAGGGGTCACAGGTTCAAGTCCCAGGTGGGGGAAGGGAGCAAGTGAGTGGGAGAGTGAGCGAGGAGGAAAGAGAAGGGGGCAGGGCTGCCACTCACTCACTCACTCACTCACTCACTCACTCGTCCCCCACTCCATGTCCATGAGTCTCCCTTAGCCCCCTCCCTTTATTTACCCCACAGTCCGGTCTGTCATAAGCTGTTTTCAGAGACACATACATTCACACACAACCATGAAACACACACACACACACACACTGACACAGATGTGACCTGGACTCAACACTCGATGTATTCATGTTTTGTTGTAATCCATGCATGTGTGGCATGTTTATCCAAATGGTAACTTGGTGTGTGTGTGTGTTTGCTGTGTTGTGTGTGTGCCTATGTGTGTGTGTGTGTGTGTGTGTGTGCGCGCATTTGTGTGTGTGTGGAGGTCAGCGGTGTACAATGTTTAGTCTGGCTGCTGCCACCTGAGCCGTTAGTGATTTCTATGGGCAATGAAAAATATCAAAAGACAAATATGCTCCATAAATTGAAGCTGAGCCACACACAGGTGACCGGATCCATCTCTTGTGTGAGGACGCATTGTGTGCAGTGTCATCACCTAGTCAATGCAGAGTAGCTGTGTAAGCCACAGCCACAGTCAACACAAACAGACCGCCGGGCAAGTGACACACACGCAAACTCAATGTGTTGTAGGGCAAATGTGTCCGATTTTATTCCAGCAGCAGCTTGGATTATTTTTAGATTTTTTTCCCCTATGTGCCCTTGAGCAAGACACACAACCAGCTGCCTGCCAATCGGTGCTGCTGTTGTTAGTGTTAGGAGGTGCTGTTGAAAGTTTTTAACACACAACAACAGTGAATAGTGTGCACTAGGGGGCGAGTACAGCGCAGGACAAGCTTTTGAAAATAAAAAACAGAAAGGAAAGATGGAGATTAAATACTCAGGAGTAAAGGATTGTGTTACTTCAAGGTATTTAACTAGAAGTAAAATTGGACGGATTTGTTTTTGTTCGTTGTAAATCTTATTATTGATTAAAACTTAATATAAAATGATTATGGTCAAAACAACTATAGACACACAACACACACACACACACACACACATACAGTACATGACACACACACACACACACACACACTTGGTTCTTTTCACTTGTAGGGCTTTGCACGTCGAGTCTGTCTTACAACAAAGTCGAGCAAACACGCATGCACATTTGCCACTGCACATGAGAATAAGAACACACAACACACACACACACACACACACACACACACACACACACACACAGCCTCTCTTTCATAGGAAACAAGAGCAGCTAACCTTTGACCTTTACCATTCAGCCTGTCTGGAAAATACCAAGCCTGGAATCGATCAACACTCCTCTCACCCAGACAGACCCCTCCCCCTCCAACATCTTAACCCACCCACCACCATTTCCATTCTCTTTTACACACACACACACACACACACACACACACACACACGCCGTGTTAAATATTTAAGTAAGAAGACAGTTCACACTTTGGTTTGAAAGGCGCCACACAAAATTAAATGTGCACATCTTTGTAAAAATGTTGCATTAGCGTTCTATAATTAGCAAATGTTTCGTTAAAAAAAAATGCAGAGAAACTAGCTTTGCACCGCACTGTGTTCAACATCCAAATTTGGATGGAATATAGATAATAAAAAATTCATCAATCAATCATACGTGTCATGATTTTCTTCTATATTAACACAAATGTATTACACACTAGTCTGTATTATTCGGATACAGTGCATTGCTAATAGTATATATTTAATGGCAGCGGTACTCATATGTACCTTTTGTTCTTCTTAATAAGAGTAAAGCAGTGATGGACTGATACAATGAGTAATACCTGCCTGTAATGACCAAACATCTCTCAGTTCTTTACAGATAGTTCTGGTCACCGACACCACCGAGCCCTGTGGCATCAGCTGTTGAGTGCAGGTAAGACAGTCTCTAAGCTAACCCCCCCCCCCCCCCCCCCACACCACCAACCACCCCCACACACACACACACACATGATCTAGTGGTAAACTTACACTTTGTTTTTACTGATTACCTGATTATCATTAAGAACAAAATATGTAACAACTGGTTTAATTGGCCCTGCTGGTTCAAATGTGTGGCTGTGCACCTGCATAGCTCTTGTCTCTTTGTGTTTAGCGTCCTCCTTGTCTGTCCACCCCTCGTATAGGGCTGGAGGACAGGCTGTGCGTTAGCGTGCTGTCAGCCTGAGTTCCTCAAGTCATGGGGAACATTCAACGCTGTCGGTGAGTTTTGTGACTCAGAGAAAAACCATCGAGTGTTGAGTGTACCCTTCCACTTGAGCTCACATCGGTCCTGAAACACACACACACACACACACGCACACACACGCATGGACGCACGCACACACACACACACACACACATACACACACACCATGTACAAGTGCAGGGCTTTGCACTTGACCTTCCACATCTCTACAGAATTGAGATACTGCATAGCTGTAAAAAAGGAGGGCATTTTGACTTGCCAAAACATAATAATAATAATAATTAAAACTGCAAGCAGTGATGACCGGGCCCTCGCCCACACATGCTGCACGCCGGAAGCGCGGAAGCGTCGGCGACGCGCTCGATACGGACGCGAGGACGACCTCAGGCCTGGGCTCTATAATTTGACCTATTTAGATATAGTCAATGTGTTTGAACAACACATACAATAAAACAATATAAGGCAATATCCTTGAACAGATGATCAAGTAAAACAATACAATAAACTATTTGAGGATGTGTGGCTTTCTCCACTGTGAGAAAAATAAGTAGTCAAAATGCTACAATTCTCTCACCCAGGATTAGAATTTAGCCTGCCTGGTTCCTAGTCAAATGCATTCACTATTTCCCTGTCAGAGCATAATGAAAGCTTGCGTCTTCCTACTTGTAATATAATGCTGCCATCTAGTGGACAGCAGAGTATGGTGGAGATAGGCCAAGATACTGCAGAGGCGTTGAAGCCGATGGAACCAGCTTCCAGTGTTATCATGGTGGCTTAGAACACTTCCTGTTGATTTTGGGGCAGGGCGTCAAGAGGCTTTTTTGTTCGTACTGGGATTGTACATTGCTGTATGAAATTGTGTGGTTCTAAGTACAACACAGCCTGAGTTATGATCAATGAAAGGGTTCATGACGTGCGTTTGTGATGTTTTTTGGCCAATCAGGCGCCAGTGCTGCAAGACGGTTATTCCGATTAAAACGAGCTTTCGGGTATATCATCTTCCATGTCGGAGGACATACCCTATCATATTTTCTTTTGCACAAAAAGTTGTTATGTGTGCACTTTACTCTGCAATCCTGCAGAGTAATGTGGAGTTCTGACTTTTGCCGCCATGTTGGCGAATATCGGCTCCCACCTCGTCATAGTTATTCGGAATCAAACAAAAAAATTATTGGTGTATATTCCATGTCTTGTGAGTGTCCCTAGAGTTTTCGTTTTGCTAAATATGTTCCTGCTAGGAGTTATTAATTTTTGAACTTTGTGAGGATTTTCGAGTCAGAAATTCACATATTTCCCTTTAAAAAAATTCCTGTTGATTTTGGGGCGGGGCTTCAAGAGGCTTTTTTGTGGAGCCTGCAAAGATACATTTGGGTTATTAATTTGGTGCAGCTAGGTATAACACAGCCTGAGTTATGATGAATTAAAGCTTCGTGAGGTGCGTATTTACGCGAACTTTGACCCCAAAAAGATCCCTGGTACTGGGAGGAATTTGAAATCTTTTCCGCAATTCCTTATCGGGCAAGGGTCTTTTGTATTTGAGAAGTGGTTTGACGTCCCTGGCGTAAAAACTCTAGGACCAGTTCGTCGAAATGCGAAAAGATGTAAAGTGGCGGTTTTAGGCACTGAATCCAACATGGCCGACTTCCTGTTGATTTTGGCCAATGACATACAATTGCATTTATGTGCGCCTTGGGCCATTACATGTTGACCTGTAATTTCAGGCTTCTAGCCCAATTTTTGAGCATGCATTTCCTGAAAAACTGTTTTTGGCCATAGGGGGCGCTATTTTTGTGCACAAATCCTGAACCACTGATACATTGCAATTTTTTGCAGGTCTGACCTGCCCGCAGAGTTTTACAACTATTCTGGCAGGGCAAGTAGGGGAAAAGTCAATTTTTAGATTGCAAAGAATAATAATAATAATTAAAACTGCAAGCAGTGATGACCGGGCCCTCGCCCACACATGCTGGACGCCGGAAGCGCGGAATTGTCCGCGACGCGCTCGATACGGACGCCATGATGAGAGGGCGATGGCCCGTTCATCACTGCTTGCAGTTTTAATTCTTTTCCTTTTTATTCCGCCGCATCTTTGTCACTTTTGACCCCCTTCCCGTCATGCATAAGTTGAAAATATGTGGCGTACCCATCAGAGTGGTGAAGTTTGGAGCGCACGCGACGGTGCAGAGGGAAATTACAGCGACTTCCTGTTTCGTGGCAATGATGCCGAGAAACTACGAAGGCCACGGATCCGATAGAACCGGCTTCCCGTGTTATCGTTGTCTCCTGACCTCCCTGAGCTGCTCTGAGGTTGATTTGATCAAGTGTGTAGGACGTGGAGGTAAATAAGTAGCATGCAATATTTACTTGACCCAGCAGTTGGCGCTCTCACTTTATATGAATATTAGCGTGCAGGCTTCCTCAAGCCTTGGGTCTCATTGACCATAAGAAATTTGGAGAAGATGAGACAGAGTATGGAGGAGGTAGGCCAACTTCCTGTTTTATTGGCGAATATTGCTATAAGGAACACTTCCTGTTGATTTTGGGGCGGGGCGCCAAGAGGCTTTTTTGTTCGTACTGGGATTGTACATTGCTGTAGTAAATTGTGTGGTTCTAAGTACAACATAGCCTTAGTTATGATCAATCAAAGGGTTCATGACGTGCGTTTTTGATGTTTTTTGGCCAATCAAGCGCCAGTGCTGCAAGACGGTTATTCCGATTAAATCGAGCTTTCGGGTATATCATCTTCCATGTCGGAGGACATACCCTATCATGTTTTTTTTGCACAAAAAGTTGTTATGAGTTCACTTTGCTCTGCAATCCTGCAGAGTAATGTGGAGTTCTGACTTTTGGCGCCATGTTGGCGAATATCGGCTCCCACCTCGTCATAGTTATTCGGAATCAAACAAAAATTTTTTTGGTATATCTTCCATGTCTTGTGAGTGTCCCTATTCTGGTCGTTTTGCTAAATATGTTCCTGCTAGGAGTTAGGAATTTTTGAACTTTGTGAGGATTTTCGAGTCAGAAATTCACATATTTCAAAAAAGAACACTTCCTGTTGATTTCGGGGTGGGGCCTCAAGAGGCTTTTTTGTGGGGCCTGCAAAGATACATTTGGGTTTGAAATTTGGTGCAGCTAGGTATAACACAGCCTGAGTTATGATGAATTAAAGTTTCATGAGGTGCGTATATTATGATGTGTACACGAACTTTGACCCCAAAAAGATCCCTGGTTCCGGGCTAACTTCCTGATGTTTTCGCAATTCCTTATCGGGCAAGGGTCTTTTGTATTTGAGAAGTGGTTTGACGTCCCTGGCGATAAAACTCTAGGACTAGTTCGTCGAAATGCGAAAAGATGGTTTTGGCGGTTTTAGGCACTACATCCAACATGGCCGACTTCCTGTTGATTTTGGCCAATGACATACAATTGCATTTATGTGCGCCTTGGGCCATTACATGTTGTCCGGCAATTTCAGGCTTCTAGCCCAATTTTTGAGCATGCATTTCCTGAAAAACTGTTTTTGGCCATAGGGGGCGCTATTTTTGAGATCAAATCCTGAACCACTGATACATTGAAATTTTTTGCAGGTCTGATGGGTACGCCACATAATTTCAACTTATGCATGACGGGAACGGGGTCAAAAGTGACAAAAAAGAGTCGGAATGAGAAGAAGAAGAATTAAAACTGCAAGCAGTGATGACCGGGCCCTCGCCCACACATGCTGGACGCCGGAAGCGCTGAAGTGTCGGCGACGACCATGATGAGAGGGCGAGGGCCCGTTCATCACTGCTTGCAGTTTTAATTCTTTTCCTTTTTATTCCGCCGCATCTTTGTCACTTTTGACCCCCTTCCCGTCATGCATAAGTTGAAAATATGAAGTTTGGAGCGCGTGGGACAGCGCAGAGCGAAACTAGAAATTCCCGCGGAGATATTGAAAGTACAAGCCCCCCTTCTAAATCGGGGAAGAGAAAAAATCACGGCTGACCCCTGTGGTCCGAGAGACTTTACCGTAGAGCAACATGAGCTGTACATGTCTGACAAATGATAAGTCAATCGGAGTCAGGGGGAAAGGGGCGTGGCCTGGCAAACATAGCATCGGTGAATGACGTTTTTCGCATTTGTGGCGCCCCCTACGGGTTAACCTCGACAAGCTTAGAGGGACACGCTACCACATGTCTTTTGCACGTATCCTGCAAGTTTCATGATGATAGGACCTACGGTCAATGAGTTATGGCCAACGTGTTATTAAGCCCCGCCACTGCGTAAACGTTTTAGTCAATGGCGGCCATGTTTTTGAACCTATCCTACTAATATTTTTCGGAGACGTGCGTCATAGTCCCCCGGGGCTTCGTGAGACATTTGGTGTTGATAGAGTAACACTTGAAAAAGTTGTGGATAAAACCCTTTTTTTCAGTTTATGCTAATTAGCCGAAAGCATTTCCAGGTTGACTCTTATGGTCCAAGAGGCTTTTTCGTAGAGCACCTTAAAATACACCTGTGTGAGAAATTTCAAGTCAATCGGACTTACGGTGTGCGGGGCGCAGCCTCTCGAACTTTCTTCAGTCGGGGCTTAACAGCGCCCCCTAGCGGAAATTAAAAAAAAATTCCTCGGAGCGAAATTGTAGAGCACCATGAGCTGTACATGTGCAATCAATATCAAGTCAATCGGAGTCGGGTGACTTTTGTGGCGCCCCCTATGGGTTAATCGCGATAAGCTTCGGGGGACATGCTAACACATGACTTCTGCACATACCCAGCAAGTTTGATGATGATAGGACCTACGGTTAAGGAGTTATGGCCAATTTGTGGATAGGCGGCGCCCCCTATGGGTTCGTCGCGATAAGCTTCGAGGGACATGCTACCACATGACTTCTGCACATACCCAGCAAGTTTGATGATGATAGGACCTACGGTTAAGGAGTTATGGCCAATTTGTGGATAGCCCCGCCCCTGTGGCGCCCCCTATGGGTTAATCGCGATAAGCTTCGAGATACATGCTACCACATGACTTCTGCACATACCCAGCAAGTTTGATGATGATCGGACCTATGGTTAAGGAGTTATGGCCAACGTGTTATTAAGCCCCGCCCCTGTGGCGCCCCCTATGGGTTCATCGCGATAAGCTTAGAGGGACATGCTACCACATGACTTCTGCGCATACCCAGCAAGTTTGATGATGATAGGACCTATGGTTAAGGAGTTATGGCCAACGTGTTATTAAGCCCCGCCCCTATTCACATATTTCACATTTAAAGACTTCCGGTTGATTTTGGGGCGGGGCTTCAAGAGGCTTTTTTGTGGGGCCTGCAAAGAGACATTTGGGGTTGTAATTTGGTGCAGCTAGGTATAACACAGCCTGAGCTATGATGAATTGAAGTTTCATGAGGTGCGTATTTACGCGACACTTTGACCCCAAAAAGATCCCTGGTTCCGGGCTAACTTCCTGATCTTTCCGCAATTCCTTATCGGGCAAGGGTCTTTTGTATTTGAGAAGTGGTTTGACGTCCCTGGCGTGAAAACTCTAGGAGCCTTTCGTCGAAATGCGAAATTATGGTTTGGGCGGTTTTAGGCACTAAATCCAACATGGCCGACTTCCTGTTGATTTTGGCCAATGACATACAATTGCATTTATGTGCGCCTTGGGCCATTACATGTTGTCCTGTAATTTCAGGCTTCTAGCCCAATTTTTGAGCATGCATTTACAGAAAAACAGTTTTTGGCCATAGGGGGCGCTATTTTTGAGATCAAATCCTGAACCACTGATACATGAAAATTTTTTGCAGGTCTGATGGGTACGCCACATATTTTCAACTTATGCATGACGGGAAGGGGGTCAAAAGTGACTTTGTTGCGGCGGAATAAAAAGAAGAAAAATTAAAACTGCAAGCAGTGATGACCGGGCCCTCGCCCACACATGCTGGACGCCGGAAGCGCGGAATTGTCCGCGACGCGCTCGATACGGACGCCATGACGAGAGGGCGATGGCCCGTTCATCACTGCTTGCAGTTTTAATTCTTTTCCTTTTTATTCCGCCGCATCTTTGTCACTTTTGACCCCCTTCCCGTCATGCATAAGTTGAAAATATGTGGCGTACCCATCAGAGTGGTGAAGTTTGGAGCGCACGCGACGGTGCAGAGGGAAATTACAGCGACTTCCTGTTTCGTGGCAATGATGCCGAGAAACTACGAAGGCCACGGATCCGATAGAACCGGCTTCCCGTGTTATCGTTGTCTCCTGACCTCCCTGAGCTGCTCTGAGGTTGATTTGATCAAGTGTGTAGGACGTGGAGGTAAATAAGTAGCATGCAATATTTACTTGACCCAGCAGTTGGCGCTCTCACTTTATATGAATATTAGCGTGCGGGCTTCCTCAGGCCTTGGGTCTCATTGACCATAAGAAATTTGGAGAAGATGAGACAGAGTATGGAGGAGGTAGGCCAACTTCCTGTTTTATTGGCGAATATTGCTATAAGGAACACTTCCTGTTGATTTTGGGGCGGGGCGCCAAGAGGCTTTTTTGTTCGTACTGGGATTGTACATTGCTGTAGTAAATTGTGTGGTTCTAAGTACAACATAGCCTTAGTTATGATCAATCAAAGGGTTCATGACGTGCGTTTTTGATGTTTTTTGGCCAATCAAGCGCCAGTGCTGCAAGACGGTTATTCCGATTAAAACGAGCTTTCGGGTACATCATCTTCCATGTCGGAGGACATACCCTATCATGTTTTTTTTGCACAAAAAGTTGTTATGAGTTCACTTTGCTCTGCAATCCTGCAGAGCACGCGAGGACGACCTCAGGCCTGGGCTCTATAATTTGACCTATTTAGATAGAGTCAATGTGTTTGAACAACACATACAATAAAACAATATAAGGCAATATCCTTGAACAGATGATCAAGTAAAACAATACAATAAACTATTTGAGGATGTGTGGCTTTCTCCACTGTGAGAAAAATAAGTAGTCAAAATGCTACAATTCTCTCACCCAGGATTAGAATTTAGCCTGCCTGGTTCCTAGTCAAATGCATTCACTATTTCCCTGTCAGAGCATAATGAAAGCTTGCGTCTTCCTACTTGTAATATAATGCTGCCATCTAGTGGACATTAGAGTATGGTGGAGATAGGCCAAGATACTGCAAAGGGGTTGAAGCCGATGGAACCAGCTTCCAGTGTTATCATGGTGGCTTAGAACACTTCCTGTTGATTTTGGGGCAGGGCGTCAAGAGGCTTTTTTGTTCGTACTGGGATTGTACATTGCTGTATGAAATTGTGTGGTTCTAAGTACAACACAGCCTGAGTTATGATCAATGAAAGGGTTCATGACGTGCGTTTGTGATGTTTTTTGGCCAATCAGGCGCCAGTGCTGCAAGACGGTTATTCCGATTAAAACGAGCTTTCGGGTATATCATCTTCCATGTCGGAGGACATACCCTATCATATTTTCTTTTGCACAAAAAGTTGTTATGTGTGCACTTTACTCTGCAATCCTGCAGAGTAATGTGGAGTTCTGACGTTTGGCGCCATGTTGGCGAATATCGGCTCCCACCTCGTCATAGTTATTCGGAATCAAACAAAATTTTTTTTGGTATATCTTCCATGTCTTGTGAGTGTCCCTATTCTGGTCGTTTTGCTAAATATGTTCCTGCTAGGAGTTAGGAATTTTTGAACTTTGTGAGGATTTTCGAGTCAGAAATTCACATATTTCACTATAAAAAAATTCCTGTTGATTTTGGGGCGGGGCTTCAAGAGGCTTTTTTGTGGGGCCTGCAAAGATACATTTGGGGTTGTAATTTGGTGCAGCTAGGTATAACACAGCCTGAGTTATGATGAATTAAAGCTTCGTGAGGTGCGTATTTACGCGAACTTTGACCCCAAAAAGATCCCTGGTTCTCGGACAACTTCCTGACCTTTTCGCAATTCCTTATCGGGCAAGGGTCTTTTGTATTTGAGAAGTGGTTTGACGTCGCTGGCGTCAAAACTCTAGGACGAGTTCGTCGAAATGCGAAAAGATGGTTATGGCAGTTTTAGGCACTACATCCAACATGGCCGACTTCCGGTTGATTTTGGCTAATGACATACAATTGCATTTATGTGCGCCTTGGGCCATTACATGTTGTCCTGTAATTTCAGGCTTCTAGCCCAATTTTTGAGCATGCATTTCCTGAAAAACTGTTTTTGGCCATAGGGGGCGCTATTTTTGAGATCAAATCCTGAACCACTGATACATTGCAATTTTTTGCAGGTCTGATGGGTACGCCACATAATTTCAACTTATGCATGACGGGAAGTGGGTGAAAAGTCCCATTTTAGATTCCAAAGAATAATAATAACAATCGTACCGATTACAATAGGGCTTTCGCACATGTCTGTGCTCGGGCCCTAAAAATAAGAATAAAAATCGTACCGATTACAATAGGGCTTTCGCACATGTCTGTGCTCGGGCCCTAATAAGAATTAAAACTGCAAGCAGTGATGACCGGGCCCTCGCCCACACATGCTGGACGCCGGAAGCGCTGAAGTGTCGGCGACGCGCGCCATGACGAGAGGGCGATGGCCCGTTCATCACTGCTTGCAGTTTTAATTCTTTTCCTTTTTATTTCGCCGCATCTTTGTCACTTTTGACCCCCTTCCCGTCATGCATAAGCTGAAAATATGTGGCGTACCCATCAGAGTGGTGAAGTTTGGAGCGCGTGGGACGGCGCAGAGGGAAATTACAGCGACTTCCTGTTTCGTGGCAACGATGCCGAGAAACTACGAAGGCCACGGATCCGATAGAACCGGCTTCCCGTGTTATCGTTGTCTCCTGACCTCCCTGAGCTGCTCTGAGGTTGATTTGATCAAGTGTGTAGGACGTGGAGGTAAATAAGTAGCATGCAATATTTACTTGACCCAGCAGTTGGCGCTCTCACTTTATATGAATATTAGCGTGCGGGCTTCCTCAGGCCTTGGGTCTCATTGACCATAAGAAATTTGGAGAAGATGAGACAGAGTATGGAGGAGGTAGGCCAACTTCCTGTTTTATTGGCGAATATTGCTATAAGGAACACTTCCTGTTGATTTTGGGGCGGGGCGCCAAGAGGCTTTTTTGTTCGTACTGGGATTGTACATTGCTGTAGTAAATTGTGTGGTTCTAAGTACAACATAGCCTTAGTTATGATCAATCAAAGGGTTCATGACGTGCGTTTTTGATGTTTTTTGGCCAATCAAGCGCCAGTGCTCCAAGACGGTTATTCCGATTAAAACGAGCTTTCGGGTATATCATCTTCCATGTCGGAGGACATACCCTATCATGTTTTTTTTGCACAAAAAGTTGTTATGAGTTCACTTTGCTCTGCAATCCTGCAGAGTAATGTGGAGTTCTGACTTTTGGCGCCATGTTGGCGAATATCGGCTCCCAGCTCGTCATACTTATTCGGAATCAAACAAAAAATTTTTTGGTATATCTTCCATGTCTTGTGAGTGTCCCTATTCTGGTCGTTTTGCTAAATATGTTCCTGCTAGGAGTTAAGAATTTTTGAACTTTGTGAGGATTTTCGAGTCAGAAATTCACATATTTCACTTTTAAAGAATTCCTGTTGATTTTGGGGCGGGGCTTCAAGAGGCTTTTTTGTGGGGCCTGCAAAGATAAATTTGGGTTTGCAATTTGGTGCAGCTAGGTTTAACATAGCCTGAGCTATGATGAATTAAAGTTTCGTGAGGTGCGTATTTACGCGAACTTTGACCCCAAAAAGATCCCTGGTTCCGGGCTAACTTCCTGATCTTTCCGCAATTCCTTATCGGGCAAGGGTCTTTTGTATTTGAGAAGTGGTTTGACGTCCCTGGCGATAAAACTCTAGGACTAGTTCGTCGAAATGCGAAAAGATGGTTTTGGCGGTTTTAGGCACTACATCCAACATGGCCGACTTCCTGTTGATTTTGGCCAATGACATACAATTGCATTTATGTGCGCCTTGGGCCATTACATGTTGTCCGGTAATTTCAGGCTTCTAGCCCAATTTTTGAGCATGCATTTCCTGAAAAACACTTTTTGGCCATAGGGGGCGCCGTTTTTGAGATCAAATCCTGAACCACTGATACATTGAAATTTTTTGCAGGTCTGAAGGGTACGCAAACTTTTTCAACTATTGCATGACGGGAAGGGGGTCAAAAGTGCCAAAAAAGAGTCGGCATGAGAATAAGAATAACAATCGTACCGATTACAATAGGGCTTTCGCACATGTCTGTGCTCGGGCCCTAATAAAAATCGTACCGATTACAATAGGGCTTTCGCACATGTCTGTGCTCGGGCCCTAATAATAATAATAATAATAATAATAATAATAAATTAATAATAATCATAATCATACATCGGATTTATATAACGCTTTTCCAAATGCTCAAAAACTGGTATAAACTCATAACATTAACAATGGCTGCGATCCAATTATATAGGCAACACTTTAAGGCAAAGTATTGTGAAAACATCATACATACCACCAGTTCTGCATGCACTATGATTAGATCCAAATGAATAACATTTTTGATATTACCTTTTTATAACCATTCAAAGTCAAACTGATTTTCCAGTAAGTTACTATAATGTATCAGAATTGCTCCCCATTATGAGCAGACTTTCATAATAAAGAGATGCTTCATCACCAAACCTTGCTAATTGCTCTGTACTGTAACAAAAAGCTGAGTTGTTTTTTTACTGCTTCACCTTTTTCTTACCATAAAGGTAGATGTCAGACATTGTGCAGGACTCTATAGCTCTGCATAGCCCCTGTAATAGTACAGTATGTAAGCTAGCAGCAAGGCATTCTCCAGCTAATTGTCAACAAGTCTTTGTTCTCTTAGGTTTTCCCTGTTCCATTTCTATTGCAAAATGACTGCGAGTGGGATAGGGGGACACAACAATGTGAACATGTAGCCTATGTGTTGTTTGCCACTTCGAACATTTGGTCAGAAGCTCAAGTATCAAACCGTCAATCCTTCCATATCCACGGTTGCGCACCGGGGAAAAACTACCAAAGGAATAGTCCTCTACCAACGCAGGCTTCCGGTTCACATTCATCGCTGTCGGTGGGTTGGTGGTGCTGTCAACTCGCCGGTCGGTGAATGACAACCGTGTCCATGCGTCGCAACATCTCCTGCGGCGCTGCCTTGATCATCAGCACCACCAGCTGTTTGCATCAGCCCAGTCCATGTCTGTGAAATTATCTTTTTTTTTTTTTTTTTTTGTGATGGGATATGTAACTGTCCAAGTGATGACCATCGTAAATAAAGCCTTTAGAACATGTTCAAATTGTTGTGTGCTTTGTGTTATGAAATTGATGTAAATGCTACTAAACTATTGAAGAGGGTGGTATAGAAATGGGTGATAATCAGACAAGCAGTGAATAGAATCCAGGGCTGGGGAGCTGGGGTGTGTGTTACAAGGAGATAGTGTGCATGTTTGGTGGAGGGAAAAATAGAATAAAAAGTCTTAAGGATAACATGGAGATTAGAAATGACAGGCTGCCTCCAGGCTCTGTAACAAGGTCACTGAGTCAACATGTGAGTTGTTTGCCTTTGCAGACCGCCACTCTTCAACAACAAAGGAAGAACTTGTGTGCACCATGGACATACATGTGAGAATCACAAGAGCAGGCGAAAACAAGACATGAGTCCTGTTTAGCTGGAGCTGTAAAACACGGAGATGCTAAAACTGGCCGAAACCATTGAGTCCAGTCAGTTATCATCACTTATCATCAGCCCTAAGGGCATTTTCACACCTAAAAATCAGCACCAAGGTCCGAACCAGTTTCCTTTTTAATCCACTGTATGGATTCGATCTGCTATGTTTTGTTTCCCAATGCAGATTTGTAACTGCACTAAAGAACTTTCATAAAGTCAAAGTCAAAATGATTTCTATAGCATATTTAAAAACAACATCAGTTGACCAAAGTGCTGTACAAGATACAATACAAAATAACATATAAGGTACATGAAAATAAAGTTAGGGAGTGTCAAAGTCTCAACATGTGTTAAAGGCCAATGCAACAAAAGTGAGCCTTCAGCAACGTATTAAACTGTTCAACTTTACAGGGATCCAGGTTCTATTCATTCACACACAGTCATACTGGTGGTGGTAAACTACTGTAGTAGCCACAGCTGCCCTGGGGCAGACTGACGGAAGCGTGGCTGCCATTCAGCGCCAACGGCCCCTCCAACCACAACCTCAAACATACACCAGTCATACACATTCACACCAGACAAGAAAGATACACCTAGGTCAAAAGTGGATACATGTGCATGGAATTATAAAGTGTAAAAAAGTGTAAAAGGGGGTGCCTTATGTAGGTATTCATGACATACCCATGGGCAGAGTCCCCCTGTACTAGACATTGATTGGTTTGGAGATGGGCACGCGTCTGACGTCAGCCTTTTCTATTCGGTGGTAGGCTATGCATCAGTTTGAATGAATGAAGAAAAATATAAACAGCAGATTAATTTCCCGCAGCGCTGTACTTCAGGCAGCCGCCCAGACAATGCACACATACCACTTTGAAAACAGTTATGCATAAAGAATTTAAATAAAAATGTGTCCTCCCATCAGAACCCCAAAATTCACACTGGACACTTACAGAACCCTGGTTTGGTGTACAGTCCCGACCGAGACAACCTATCAAGGTTGGACCACGGTCCGCCTGTTCAGTCCGGACCGTGGTCCGTGGGAGGTTTCTCATATGTAATTTAAGTTTGGATCGAACGGAAAAGTACCATAAATTCAAATTAGCCTAGTTACCTTAGCGGACGATTTACACATTACTCAACAAAAAAGGTTGCAACAAAAGTTAGTTCTTAGTAGATATTTGAAGCTAGGAGCCGTCAGCGTGGCTAACTGAAACAACAAACGGAACTTAGCTTGCACACAGTATGACCTGTTTAGACTCAAGCTATTAAGGAGTAATATATTGCCTACTTACTTGATGCAACACTTGATCAAAATGCTGATTTGTAATGATCTTAATAATAACGCAATACACCTAAAATTATATTTTCTATAGGATATTTATATTTGCTTTGAGTCTCCCTTCATAGGCTTGTACGCCTGCTAAGGGTCTCCGGTTGTATTTTTATGTTGTATTTCCAGCTTCTTTAGTTGCCCAGTTAAGTTTTGAGAGTTCCAGTCTGGCTCTTTTGAGGAGTTATTGCCAGCAGTTTGACGTCCCACAGAATAGTGATTATGATGATGATTGATGATGATTATATCTCTCTTTATTTCTTCCGATAATCCCTTATGATTCAATAGGCCTACATTCAACCTCCGGACTGTGTTCCACTTTCCACTGGTTAGATTCAAAGTTGGAAATTGTTCTATGATGGGACAAGTCTGTAATGAACACCTACCCTACAGTCTTCTTCTCTGTTTATCTCCCATTGTCACAAGCCTCTCCTAGTGAGATGGCCCCCCCTAGTGGCAGAGACTTCCCCTACAGCTCACTATTAATGTCCAACATTGAAACTAAACTCAGGAGCTCCCATCCATAGCTTTGTGTTTCCATACAGTCTTTAAAGCATTAAGTTGCCACTTTCATTTTATTTGAAGCAATGGTAAGTGCAGTTGTGCAGCGGTATCTCTGCGCAAAGGTCAGCCACAGTGGAGTCTCCTCTAATGCACATGGCAATGGATGTGTCCTCCCGATGCTGTACTGCAGTCACAGAGAGAAATAATTACGTCTATTAATCAATTGACCGAAATGGTGGGCAATGTGAGCTCTCTGAAATGTGCAATGTATTAAAAGAAATGGCTAAAAAATACCCCATTTGTCTGTCTACATAGATGGTGCATTACTCGTTGTCTGAGGTCTAATTACCTGTGCAATGGCTGGGTGGGTGTGCATGCTCTTAATGGAAATCTTTTTCCTTGGTTGCCATGTCATGTGGTGCAGGGACACCATTGCACAGTGCCACATTGTGGAGTACAGCGAGAGCCCTGACAATCCGGTGGACCTGTGAATTAAAAACTGTTTGACCACAGTTTGGGCTCAGCGGTGCACATCATTGTAACCCTGCTGGGCTGCGCTTTCCCTCTATCACCTGCATAATGAGAACGTGTTTAAAATATAATCCCATACAAATTAAATTGACTTAATTTACCGAAAATAATGACATTACCATACGCTAACTCATTTTCATTTGGTGCCTTTAATTCAACATGAGCACAGTATATGGCTCTGATAACATTAGGGTAACCGGACATTGCTGCAAATTGCATTTTAATGTGTGCCCACTCACCCACAGTATAAGGAGGTCATCTGTAATCCGGCACTGGGGCCGAGGGCAGCGCGCATCGGTTCTCAGAGCCTCGTCTGGGGAGACAACCAGGGTTGCTATAGGCTCAATCGGAGCTAACCGGTCCAAGCCATAACTCACAGCATTGTGCATGGCTGCCAGAGCTCTGCTATCACTAGTGTGATGGAAGAGAGCCCTCAAATCTGGCCAGGATCTATGGAGCTCTGCGATGTAAGGAAAGCTCATATAACAAGAACTCATATCAATAATAGTATCCCAGACGGCTGGTATAATTGAGCTTAGTTTTGGCTGGGACATCCCCGACCTGTTGGCAAGTTCACGCTGGAAGGTCCCAGTTGCCAGTAAGCCCAGAGTGGACATTAACTGGACCTGTACGGGGATGAACCAGTTCCGTTGAGTGGGTTGTACCAATGCTGGGCCCAGTGTGGCACACAGCTCTAGAAGGATTGCTCTAGGGAGTCTGAAACTGCTTATCAGCCATTGGTTTTCATGTGCAAAGAAATCTTGGTGATCCCGGAATATTCTTTCACTACTCAGCATTCTGTTGGCCAAGTCCTCTAACAATGCAGCCATATCGTAGCATAATTATTAGTGATGGCCCGTAACGTGCCGAGGCTTCGGAGCGTGTGTCGAGTAATCCCGGACGTTTTTGGTGAAGCGCGTATCGAGACTTGTATCGTTTAGGCCGAATCACGTGACTGATGACGTTCGAAGCCTCGTTTGTTCAAGAAGTGCTTCGGGTATTGCGGATCCACTCGCACTTTGCGGGTTAGTGTTGGCGATTTGTTGGTTTGGGAGTGATGTAGACGTGCATGTTGTATCAACTTGCTGTGACTTTCTTGTGCACCCCTGCCTCCGCTGTACCACGTGAAAGAGTGTTCTCCAAAGCAGGAGAAGTTGTTTCCAAAAGGGGAAATTGTCTGAACCCCAGCACAGTGGAAACATTTTGTTTCTCAATAAAAATTAATCAAATCCTTAACAAGCACATTCATTGCCCCTTATATAACACTGCGACAGTTTGAAAATAATTATTCCTGTCATTATGAGTAATTCCAAAGTTTGACAAAAAATATTTACTGATAGATTTATTAGATTTTTATGTTTTATCATGTTTGATGCATTATACACCAAACAAAATATAAGTTGTATTTATATGAATTAATACATGAACAATACATGAAATGCATTTATTAAGATGTATTGATTTATTTACTTGTCAGTCACTCATTCCCATGGCTGCACTGTTGCAGGACAGTATTGAGTGTATTACAAATTGATAGAATTATCTGGCTATTTAACACTGTTTGACCAGCAGGGGGGGTTGTATTGTGTTGAAATCGGTTCAAATGAAGCCTCGAGAAATGAACCTTTTGGTGAACCATTTGGCTTTAAGGCTTCAAGGCTTCAAAAAGCTTCATCTGGCCATCACTAATAATTATACCTATACAGTACAAAAAGGCCCAGCTCTGACCCTGCAGTCCACTCTGGCCAGGCCACGCCCCTGGCTGGAGGCAGGAAGGAGCACACCTGCTCTCAATCAGCCTTGAACACACCTGCTCTCAATCAGCGCTGATTGAGAGCAGCAACAAGCCCTCTTTACAGTTTTTTCCGATCGCTAAAGCACAGTGGGCACAACTGAAACCACATGTGCAAAACTCTTAACACAGTGTTCATCACTAAAACCCATCTGTGCAATTCAGTTAATTTCACCTCCAAAAATCACTCACAGCAACAAAACTCTTCATACATGTCTCAAAACAAGCTCACTGGTGCAAACACTGGCAACATGTTACAATGAAAAACACACATTGACACACACAACACACAGACCTAAAAAACACTAACAACAAGCAGCAAAATATAAAAGATGAACTTTGATATTTAAAGTCAAATCTTTGAAGTTTAAATGATCCGAGTGATTTCGCAAACACATGTAAAACAATATTTCATGAGAAAATAAGATGAAATTTGATGACTGTAGTGTACCATATGACAAGAATGAATGACAAACACAGCAATTTGGTGCTATACAGTATCTTTTATTTTTTACTAAAAAATAAAACTTTGCAACAAAAACTCCTGTAGTTTCAGGGCTGTAAAAATCAAACAAAAAAACTTAAATTGTGTCACTTTCAAAGTATCTAATCCTGCCTATCTTCTTCATTGGGCCACATGTTTTCATCGACGTCGCAGCGTATATTCTCCCTTGCAAGACACCGAGGGAAATATCGACAGGCATGCCTTATCCATCCCTGGCAGTCCTCGGGAGATGTGTGCCCACATGCGGCATTCATGGCCTCTAGCAAGGTCATTTGGTCGTGTGGCAGGTGGTCATAGACCTTCCACCTCCAAGCAGAGAAGAATTCCTCTATGGGGTTGAGGAAAGGGGAGTAATGGGGCAGGTAGAGATTTGTCATCCTTGGATGTGCAGCAAACCACTCTCTCACTGCGATAGCGTGGTGGAAAGCTACATTGTCCCATACCACAACAAAAACAGGAGCATTCTTTCTTCTGCCTGCTGGCACAAGCTGATTGTGTAGCTCATCTAGGAAGGAAATGAGCCTGGCTGTATTATAGGGGCCAATCAGGGGTTTGTGGAGCAGCACACCCTCGGTGGAAATAGCAGCGCACATTGTGATGTTGGCCCCTCGCTGACCAGGGACATTCACCGTTGCTCTTCGCCCAATGACGTTTCTTCCCCTGCGGCGCGTTTTTGCTAGGTTGAAACCAGCCTCATCCACAAAAACGAAGGAATGGGCTGTCTGCCTGGCGTCAATCTCCATTGCACTCTGAAATACAGTAAATACACCATTTTACAGTTACAGTATTGTACAGTTAGATGTACCTGTATTCACATTACAGTACAGTTCATAGCTGCATATGTACCATTTAGACATCTTACCTGGACATATTGGTACCTGAGCAATTTCACCCGGTCACTGTTTCGCTCAAAGGGCACTTTGTACAGCTGCTTCATTCGTACCTGATGTTTCTTTAGGATTCTGGCAATTGTATTAGTGCTGACTGAATTGATATCTACAAAGATCTCATCGTCTGCCAGCACTCTCTCTTTAATTTCCCGCAGTTTTATAGCATTGTTGGCAACAACCATGTCAACAATTGCTATTTCCTGCGCATCAGTAAATATTCTGCCTCTTCCTCCAGTGGGAGGCAATCTTTGGATCCTATTGTATATAATAGAAAAATATCAATATTATAAAACACATTTAGAAAGAACAACTAAAAATTACTCTTTACATAGGCCTAGGCCTAGTTACAGGAATTCAGTTCATCATTTACTGTACTATAGGAATGCAGATCTTACCTGTTGGTTTCCCGGAAAATTCGAACAATTGATGCCACTGTTGATCGTGTGATATTTGGTTGGACCCGTAAACCTGCCTCAGTCATTGAGAGACCATGGTTGACCACATGGTCAATAATGGTGGCCCTGATCTCATCAGAGACAGCAGCTCTTGCTCTTCCTTGTCCTCTTCCTCTACCTCTTCCTCTACCTCTCCCTCTTCCTCTTCCTCTTCCTGGTCCTCCTCGCATCATGACTCTCCCGGGCACCCTTCTCTGAACACCGACCTGTCTTTCTGGATCCATTTTTTCCCAAGAGATCTAAATTGTGAACCTGTCCCTTTTTATAGGTCCAACAGTAACTAGAAATTGTTATCAGCTGTGTATTTTATTTTATATATTGGTAATATTCTACTAAGATTTGCAATACATTTCAATATGGCTAATGCCAGAAGCCATTACTCTGTTTTGAATGTGCTCCTATGAGTTTTGAATACAGTGAGACAAATTCTGCAACATGTGTGTAAGCATTTGGCAAAAACTGTAAAAAAAATATTTTACATATCGGTAATATTCTCCTACGATTTCAACACATTTCGATAAGGTAAATGCATAATCCTATATTTTGTTTTGTATGAGTTCCTAAGAGTTTTGAGCACAGTGTCTTAGCAATTGAACATTTTGCCAGAAATACACAGTGTTTTGCAGGTTGTTGTTTATGAATGGGAGAAGAGTTCTTGAGTTTTGGTCAATGAGGTTTCTGAATGCATTTTGCGTGAAATGAATGAAAAATGAAACACAGTTTGGAACCCATGGACTTCTGTAGTGCACACTGTGTTAAGTGTTTTGCACATGAGGTTTTAGTTGTGCCCACTGTGCTTTAGCAATCGGAAAAAACTGTAATGCAGTCCACACAGGTTGGTTCACCAGTGCCCAGCCTCTCTCTCCCATAACATAGGCTGTGTCTCAATCGAGGGGCCGCAGCCTACAAAGGCTGCATTTGAAGACCGATTGCGTCATAGCGACGCGCAAAGGCTTATCCCATTTGGAAGGCTCCTTCATAGAGACAGTGCATGAAATAGGCCATGCCCATGGTGGGGGAAACCGTTGAACACCGTTCCATTCAATTTGTATGTCTTCTGCAAACAAACTTAATTAAAACTTAATCAAACATCCATTTAACAAAAAAACGTTACTTTCTTTAAAGCCACGACTGTCTATACGAGCTGTTTTTGTGAAAAATGATCGAGTAATTTTCAATATTGAGGTGTTTTTTCCCGTCCGACCTGGTGAGGATGGCGTATACGTGAGGGTTAGCCTATGGTTAGCCTACAGCAGAAGGCTAACATTAGCTTAGAATACAGCATACATTAGTTAAGAGTTTTGTCTCGATATTGAAAATTAATCAATAATTTTTCACAAAAACAGCTCGTATGGACGGATAAGAGTTGTGGCTTTAAAGAAAGTAACGTATATTTGTGAAAGGCATGTCTTATTACGTTTTTATTAAGTTTGTTTGCAGAATACTGTGCCATTCAATACAAAGTGAATGGAGCGCTGTGAATTGTTTTCCCCCAAGATGGGCGTGGCCTCCGATTATGACGCGTTCTGCACTAGGCTCGTTCGACCTGTCGCCGTCTTGCTAAGACCTGCGCAATTATGACTCTCGTCTTGCTGAGCGCACTGCATTATGGTTAGACTTTTTGTCCCACTTGCACACGCGGCTGGCTGCGGCTCGGCTGCTTGAGACTTTGAAGTCCCGCGGGCTCAAGACGGACACAGACACTGGAGCAAGTCGCTGTAGTTGCTCCCCACGGGCTGCGGGAGCGAAATGTCTGATGGGAAACGTCTTGCTGACAGGCGGAGCTGAGCGCTAATTGGGAGTTTAAACCCCGTGCCTTTGATGCGTTTCCCCAATTGGTTACGCAAAAGTCTGACATCACCGCTCAAAATTAAATTACGATCCATTCTTTTTGATTTTAATTTATGTTTAATCATTAGGCCTGCACTGCAGTGAATGCATTTAAGCAGAAATATATTTAATCAGAGTTAAACCTCCACTGATCTGAACCCTTGACAGAGAAATAATTTGGAAAGCAATAATTAGCATGCAGGTTTAACTCTCCTGTATACATTTATTAAGTGAACACAAACTTGAGTCACATTCGTGGTGAAGTGATATCTTTATGCCATTAAGATTAAATCATAGCCTTATTTTCAGTAATCTAAATGGTCTGGGAATTGTATGTTACATGTTACACATAATAATAAAGTTCATCATATCCATCTCTACAATAATAATAAGGGATCTTTTAATAGACCTTTAACTGTCTTTAGGCCGATCATATTCGTTATGTGAAGGGAGAAATACTGAACCTCCTTTATTTGGATTTGTAAATTATTTTTCATCACTTAAAAGTAGGTTTTCTAGTCAAATAACAAGAAAGATAAAGATGTGTGGGGAATGGGGATATATCTTGTTTCTTGTTTTGAAAATGTCCCTCGCTTTTGAAGTGTTTACGCCTCTTTGTTTTTTGTTCTGCTTCTAATCGGTTGTAGCATGTGTAGCTCTTCTACGAATATGTTTCTAATAGGCCTTCAAAATAATACTAGAAAACGAACTGCATCCGCAACAAGGACGCTACTTCCGACGGTCGAGCCGACTCGGAGCTGTCCGGCTTCAGTCAGGCATTTTCGTCACTCCCCCGACTGCACTCGGCTACTCTCGTCTACTTTCCAGACGAGCTGAAAGTGAGGTCGAACGAGCCTACTGTCTCTATATGCGGCCGAGAAATGCAGCCTTCGTTTTACGGTTTTGAATGGTCCAACAGATGTATCCTTCGCGGCCCAACATATCCCAAGATTCATTGTGTTTTTTTTCAGAGATGGCATAAAATAAAATAAAAAATAACAAAACAGCAACATGTTGCTCCATCTTCTTAACTTTTATCTTCCTTTCTTTTTTTCTTGTCTTTTCTTTTCTTTCTTCTTGTACTTTTTTTTCTTTTCGTCTGGTAGGCAACTTCTTTTTCTTTTTTCCTCCGTTGACAAGGCTGTTACCGTTGGCAGCAATCAGGGTTGCTAGGCAGCACAGGAGCGGCGAGTCGTCACACAAGGTAACGGCTTGTTATGCAAACCGGAAATGCTCGTAAACGGAGACCTGCGGAGACCATCTCGTTTAACAACGCTCGTTCGGCCTTCGATTCGGCCTTCACAGGCTATGGCCTTCATAGACCGCGTAGACCGCGTCCTTAGAAGGCTGCGGCCCCTCGATTGAGACACAGCTATAGTGTGCATGACAACAAACGAGAGTACGAACTATAACCGTGTATACACTCCATATTCCTGCCTGTGTTGTGTCATGTTTTACCTAATTTCTGTTCTTTTTATCTCCCTTTGTAGCATGCAAAACCTACTCAACAACAGTGATGGGCTGTTGCTCAACAACAGCCAATCACACGACTGTATACCTAATAAAACCCATATCCTGTTCCCAACCTCTGCCTCATGTGTCTACTTCCACACCTCCACCCACTGACAGTGACCAGCCTGTCTGTATCCAGCATCCTCATCCAGCAATACTTTCCCCGAGATCCCCCGATCTTTTTCAACATAAGCCCTATTTATAGGGTACACACACACACACACACACACACACACACACACCAACACACACACAACACACCACCACACACACACACACACAAACACGCCGATTACAATATCATGATTGGCACAGTTATTGTCTAGTTTGTTTCTCTAAAGTAGTCAAGTCAAAGTCGCTTTATTGTCAATTCCTACGAATTGTGCCAGACATACAGAAGAATAGAAATTTAGTTTGTTTCCGGCCCACGGTGTCACAACTTCAGCCAGTATTTAGTTTGTTTTCATATGTCTGTCTTCCTGGTTCTTCTTCTTCTTCTTCTTTGCGGTTATTGGCGGGTTGCAACCTGTTTTCCTGGTTCCCTTTCTACTCTCATGTCATTTCAGACCCGGCCACTCCCTCCTGATCTGCAGTCCCTGTTAATTACATTCACCTGGTCTGCCCCACACTCACCTGCTCCTCATCAGTTAATCAGCCCCAGCATATATCTCAGTTCAGTTCCCTAGTGTGTTCACCCAGCTTTCCAGCATTCGGGTTTCATCCTGTGTTCCTGTTCGTCTTTGGACTTTCCCTTTTGCCTGCCCCAACTGGACTTGTTTGCCACGCTGTCGTACTACCTGGTTTGTCATCCACTTCATACAAATCTATTTTTGAATCTGAGCATTTTCCTGTGTCCTGCAATTGGGTTCTTGTCTGTCTTTCCCTGAAACCCTGACACACGGTGCAATAAGAACAAAAAGGGTAAAATAAGATAATAACTACATTCTAAATAGTGCAAAAGGCTAAACAAAACAGCATAGATGAAGTTAATAATTTAAATTCATTTATATGCAGTAAACTGACAAAATTGAAAGTGTACATAATAAATAAATATATAATATATATATATATATATATATATATATATATATATATATACTATAAGGGCATTTCAATGTGCAGATTGAGTATACATAGTTCAAAGTCCAGAGTTTGTGGTAGCAGAGGGGAGAGAGTTGAGCTTCCTGACAGCCTGGTGAAAACAGTTTAGCCCACAGCCTATTTGTACATATTAAATATCAAGTATTTAAAAAAAAAAAAATCCAAAAAAGGTTTTTGTGCACAGCAGCCTTTATAAATGAGGGCCCAGGACAGCAGCACAAGTGAAACATAAATGACACCCAATTCTGATAGTTACTTCCTGAGATGTGATTTTTTAATTTTTTTTTTTTTTATTTATTTTTTATAAACACTGATGTATCCAAATAAGGTCACTATAAGTATGTGAACAATCTATTGGATACTCAATCATAAACGAGTACTCATGCTAACCTAAATCACGTTGTCTGTTCTCAGCACACACACACACTCTCTCTCACTCTCCTCATCCTCATCTCTCTCTCTCTCCTGCAATCTTTACAGGGCGCCAGACATATCAGTGTTTGGAACCCTGAGCTAAAACTTCTCAGTAAACATTATGACTTTGATTTCTAGTGAAATAATGCAAGCCAGGCTAATCGGTACAGATACATAAGACGGACCAGAAGGACCATCAGTTAATATTATTATGAATTAGTCTAAAGACGTTTAGTTGAGACAACCCTAATGATACAATGTACTGTAGTATGTGGCCCTGGTGATAGCAGGATGAGTTTTTCTCCTTGTGATGCTTTGAATAAATATTACTTACTGTGCTCTTTTACGTGTAATGAAGAATTTGACATATTCTGAATTGGTAAGTAAAAGATCGGAGCACCTCTTCCGCCAGTGACCAACACCTTTTGTAATGTGAGTCAGTTCATAAATCTGTCAAATAAAGGCTTCATAACTCTAACCCCACACACACACACTACTTATTTCTTGTCATCGCGTTGATTGATTCCATAGACTATTCAAATGATCATGTGGTTGATTAGACTTAAGGACCTAAGTCAGACAAAGTCCCACAATATCATCTAAAACAACATTGTGAGAGGAAAGAGGGAGAATGTGTGGTCTGTTTGTATTCTGGTTCTTTATCAACTGTGTGCCTTGCTTTTCAGCCTTGTTTGAATCTATAATGTTGTGAATCAAAACAAACACGTGTGTGTGTGTTTAACAGTGCATGCTACCAATCTGGTGTGTATTTGTCCGTGAGAGAGATAGAGGGTAAAGGTATATCTGGCTGCTGTGTTATAGGTTCTTCTTTGTACATCTTGTATACACATTGCGTGCGTGTGAGCCAGCATGACTGATTGTGAGTGAGCCAATTGACCCCTCGGAGGCTGAAGCAGCAGACATATACCAATGCACAGAGTAGTCAAAAGGCAGAAGATCTACTATGATGTGCTGCTAGGCTTTCAAGTCTAAATTTAAAGTTGTTTTTTTTCCCACGACCCTGAACATGAAGACTGGAAAGACATGTTTGTCAGTTACCTGCCTTTGCTTGGTGATTTCAGGAGCACTGGCAGCTGTAGGCGACATGGAGGGACCGACAGATGCTTCTCAGGTATCAGTAGCCTGATGTGTACAATCCGCTGTCTATTTTGTGTTTTTTTTTTTTTTTTTTTTTTTTTTTTTCCCCCACTGTATGTCAGGTTCTGCTTCTGTGTGTGTGTGCCTATGCACAATTTTTATTCTGAAATATACTCAAGGAGCATACAGACAAAAAACTACAGAACTAAAAATAATCAGATTGTACAATAAGATATGTAAAATGAGTAAACGCTAAAAAACGAAAAAACAAACTATTTGTCTATTGAAGGTGAGACCCTGAAAGTAAAATTATCTCAATTTTTTTTTTTTTTTTTTTCAATACTCTGAACCAAAAATCTCAACTTCTAAAGCACTTAAATCAACTACACCTTTCAGTAAGAATTCTGAGAACTATTCTGAAGGTTATTGCAATGGGATTTGTTCATATGTTGTTAGTTCTGTGATTTATGATATATTCTCCCTTTTTTTTAAAACTGGCTTTATCCAACATCTAGATATTTGGTTTTTAAAGAGATGCAAATTAATAAACGGTTGGATATATATATATATATATATATATATATATTGCTGAATTTTCATAATTCAAACTTTTGAATGCAAGTAATTAACTGGCAAAGTTTCATTGTAATAATATCCATAGTTATATTTTGTTTACCCTCTTCACCTTGCAGTGTCTCACCTTTTGAGTTTTATTTGATACGATTTTTTTTTTTTTTCAATGTGTATTAATGCTACTTAGTTCTCCTTGCTCTTAGCGTATTATTACTTCTTATTATTACTCCCTGTTACTACTGGTGTAACTCAATAAACTGTCCTCCATTCTTTTCCAGAAACTGGTCCGTGAGTCCCACTGCCTGTGTGCTGGTGAACAGAACTATGTTAACCAGAGGAAACAAATAGTTATGCAGTCACTCAACAAGCTGGAGATCATGTGTGACGCAGTAAGAATCAAAGCTCTCTCTCTCCCTCCTTTTTTTCAAAGAAATCTTTTACTTTGCTTCTGGAACTTTCAACTTCATGCTTTTCCCTTATATCCTCGGCTGTCACACGTGAACTAGCCTATGTGATGGCCTTTTTTTTTTTTTCAGTGACACACAGGGACACCATAAGGGGTAGAAAGTGTGACAGCTTTCTAGGGCCCAGCCACTTGGGGGGGCCCATGGTCTTTGGAAGCCAAGAACCTAACTAAGATAAACTTTATTTTTAACCGAAAAATTCACAATAACCAATTGCCATAACAACAAAACAAATTTTATTTATTGATAATTGAGTAAAATTCACCATCCGCTACCTGTCAGCAGCTGGACACGTTTATACTAACTGGGACCAGAACGATGCGGATTGAAGTTTCTGTGAACAGGCCGGACGGGGCACCCCTCTGAATGTCAAATATTAACGCGGTATAAAGAAATGTTTGCCAAGCGTTCTCTGAACATTACCTATATGCCTTTAAAACAACTTAAAGGTCACATATTATGCTAAATGCACTTTTTAAATGTGTTCTAACATATCCATGGGTCCACGGTGTGCCTAGAGACTGCCAAAATATTTTAAAAAATAACAATCTCTCCTGTTCTCACTCTCCCCTTTTCTGAAACCCCCACCCCTCCCCCCCAATATACTCCAGTCAGAATTTTCCCCTTTTCTGACCTCACAAACTGGAAAACCAGAAGCTTCCACTGTGCAGCCCACACCCCTATTTCTTATTGGTCCACGGCCCTGACAGACAGAGGGCGAGGCGTATCTGGCTTCACTTCCGGACAGGGGGCGGGGGCAGCGCAAAGATTGTATATTTACGAGGGGAGCTGCAGCTCTTTTTAAAAAATAGGCCATTGTGAGATTAGCTGAACTTCAGCATAGTACAATAAATTAGCTGAACGTTTTTTTCAGCAAACAATTAAAGAAAAATGTATTAGGGACCACTAAGACCATATATTATGGTGTATAATAGTACCGAAAAGTGTATAATATGGGAGCTTTAACTCACAGCGGTGTGTAACTGTATCATCTGTCCTATAAACCATCTGTGTGCCCTATGGTGACAACATTGGGTTTTGATGTATTGTTATACTATTTTACCTGAGTTGTTCCTGCTCAGGTAAAGCACATGTGACTGACTTGTGTCTGGGTGTTCTATGAATTATGAGAAGTATTTGGACCTAAAAAAAAAGAGGTCGGGTACCTTTTGCATTTCTTCTTATAAAGAGGACAGGCTAATTACTCTGTCATTTTCCTGAGTCTACAAACGGGTTTGAATGATATCTTTCCATTACATACATTTCTTTAGGATAATGAAATTCCCTTTGGGGACAAAAACGTCTAAAGTCTTACATATGTCTTCAGGTTGACACAACCAGCCAGGTCTGAGTTTGTATCACTGCACCAGTTTAGAGCTGATAAACTGGTCCGACCTGGCTGGTCAGACCACAATGACAAGCAGATTCTGTATGCTCTTAAAGGAATACTTCACCCATACGGTACCAGCATTCTATCATTATAAAATAACTGTTGTAATATAATGAATGGGGTTTTTCTTCCCTTGGCACAGCTGTCCTATTAATCCTAACCCTTACTGTGATGGCACAAGAAGGAAACTGTGGGGTTAGACAGTGAGACCATAAAACACTCTTTCTGCCTTTTTCTCAGGCGATCCGATTAAATTTTTTTGCACATTTATACTAACTAGGATCTCCGAGTTCAATACACCTTCATATTCCAACTGGTGAAGTAGGCCTTTAATGCAAAGACAGAAACAAGGCACAAAGACATTGGCAATTAAAGGAACAGGTTTGAGTTCAAAGTTTAAGAACTTTTTTTTATATTGATTTCAGTAATTTTTGGATTTTCTCAAACAGTCTCAGTGCTTTTGCTGTGTTTTTTTTCCCAGTAAAATGAACAAAATAAGTAGGAAATGAGAGCAGAATGAACTTACCATAAATGTTGCAATTAAACACAAGCCAACTTTATAGTTTTGGGGTAGGTTGGTTTGGTTATTCATTTAGAGAACCGCCTTTTTCATCAATACCACCAACAGATTTTAAAGGATGTATAGTCATGTGCAGGAATGCATTTAAAAAAGTGCAATTTTTTTAAGACTAAATCCCTCTCCCTGGTTCAGTCAGTTAGTGTAAATATAGTCTATGCCAGAAACTAGTCGCAAACAAATTGTTAAAAAAAAACTTTTGTACTGCTCCTGCAATACACCTAGTGAATACTAAAGAAGAACAACGTCAACTGATTATTTTGTAGAGATCTGTTGAGTAATAAACAATTGCGTGAGTGTATTAAAATAAATTGGTAGTAGGCTAGGCTAACTCAGAAATGTGCTACTATTGAAAAAAGAATGTATAATAATAAAAAAATAATTGCCCTTCTCACTTGAGCCCCTGCTCCCTGCACATCCCTAGTTGATAAGAAAGATAGTCTCTTTACAAAAACATGTAGCCTATGTGTTTGAGGGATGAGCACATGCAAAGATACGAATAAAGCAGGGGGGCCCATGGACAGTTTTCAGGGGCCCAGCCATTTGTGTGGGCGGGCCAGGTGACACAGATGTCTTTTCCCTCCGTGACTGCTTTAAGCATTGTTTCACGTACTACAGCAACTTCTGTAAAGCCTTTAGATGGTCATGGTGACAGAGTAGACTTCAGTAAAATGTTGCTGTATGGCTGAAGACCTATACCTACATCCCTGCCTGTTGTTAACCTGTCTAGTAAGCTCATTTTGATCACAATCATTGAACCGCACCGTTCTTTTTGGTGTGAAAGGCCTAAGACAGTTCCGTCTGTCTTTGGGTCCTTTCCCCTGCCTGCACTTCCCACTCTGACAAAGAGATGAGATATTGTTATTATCTAATCAGGCTTTGAAGAGTTGCAGCCAGAATGGCAGGTCATCACGGTTCTATGACTTTGAAACTGAAATGCTAGCTTAGCAGTAGTGAGTCCACACACACACCAAAAGAAATGCTGGTTACTTAAACTAAAATCAAGCAGGCAGCTGTTTTCAGTGATAAAATCCACTGTGGAACCACCTGCCCAGCACCCAAACAGCCAGTTTGTCATCAGCATAGCGGACATAGTGACACATTCAGCAGCTGAAGAGATTGGTGGAGACTGTTTGCTTTTATCTTTCCTCTTATTAAGAAATACTTTGCTTATCTCAAATCTGATTGTCTATGGACCCTTTGGGAAGGCTTTGTACGCCAAACGAAAGGGTAACAAAAATGAGTGCGCCACAGTTCCCTTATTTTTGGTACCCTTTCCAACTTTTGACGGTGGAAATGCAAATAAATGTGTGCAATTATTGGCTAAGGATGTATCCATCTTTCCAACCAGGATTCGGTTCCCCACATCGCCCTGTTGGCATCAGGCGGGGGACAGAGGGCAGCCGTAGGTCTGGTGGGCGCCCTCCATCAGATGAAAACAGAAGGGCTTCTGGACCCTTTAATGTACCTGGGAGGAGTCTCTGGCTCAACATGGTAACCTTTAGCCCAGCTACACGCAAAACAAACACACAGCAGCTAACCTCCCCTCCTCACACACACACACACACACACACACACACACACACACACACACACACACACACACACACACAGCTGTACAGTTTAGAATTTCTTAGTTATAAATTAGAATATTATAACCTTAACATATGTAACATAACTCAATTGTTTAACTGTATAAGTCACAATTGATATTGCAGTATTACCATTGTTGTAAGCTGTAATATAAATATTGTATTTATTGATGCGAACATTTTAACATTTTAAATATCACATATTTCCTGTATTTTGTCATCTCCCTGGTGTCATTTATGTTCATGTATTTCTTTATTCTTGCCCTATTTTATTTCTCTAAATATTTGGATTCCTCAATGGGAAAACATTTCTGATTCTGCTTTAAAAAAAACACACATTTTATTAGTAATTACGTAAGATAAAGCTCAAGTTTTTTTTTTTTCTCCATGACCCTTTCTTTTTGAGCCAATGTGTGCCCGTGTGTGTCTCCTCTGGTATTAGGTCCATGGCCACCCTGTACAGCGACCCAGACTGGAGCAACAACATGGACAAAGCCGTGTCCAGGCTGCTGGTTCCTGGGGTCCAGCTGGAGGAGGCTCTGGCCTGGCTGGGCGAGAGAGCTAAGGAGGAGCACTTCTCTCTCACTGACGTCTGGGGGTGCTGACCTCTGCTGCCCTCATGAAACAGGTCTAGGGCAAAGACACACACTTTTTTTTTTTTTTTTTTGTTTTTTTTTTTGTATTCCATTTCCAAAATGAAACTGTTATAAAATATACACTACTTCAGACAAATATCTTCTTTCATCAGCTGGACCTACGGCATCTTTCAGATGAGGCCTCTAGAAATGCTACCAACCCTTACCCCATCTACTGCGCCATAGAAAAGCAGTGCTTTAATGAAGGACCCACAGTCGGTACGCAGACACAGTAGGGTACTTGCCTGTACTGTATTTGACTCATTAACTTGTATTAGGTGTGTAACAGTGTCTGTGTCGCCCAGGGAAATGGTTCGAGGTGACTCCTCACGAGGCTGGTTTCACTGAGTTGGGTCTGTTCATTGACACTCCTTTACTGGGGAGCAAGTTCCAGAACGGAGTGCTGCTGGAGAAGAAGCCTGAGATGGACATGGTCAAACTACAAGGTGAGTGTTGGGCTGGAGGGGTAACTCATACGGCCTTATTTCCCAAAAAAAGAGGGCTCAATTATTTTGCATATGACAACATCTGCAAACACTGTTGAGGCAGTTGTAGCTTCTTTAATTTAGGGTTTTTGTGTGTGTGAACTGGTTTCCACAATGGACCGTATGGATGGAGAGCAGAGTAACTGCAAGCTCCGACATGGCTGCTGCATGCATCTGTATTAAGTGTCATCTTGTGTGTTTGCTGCAGGTGTACTAGGTTGTGCGTTGGCTCATGGGGAGGTTGTATTTAGCATTCTCCCGGACTGGCTGAACGGTAATCCAAATCTTTCATTTTCACACATACTAGATTTATTTTCTGAGAAGCTACATGTTTTCATCTCCTGCTGAGGGGGGGAACTAAGGTTTGTGGTTACACTCTTGCTGTGTGTGTGTGTGTTACAGTGCCGGGCCATGTAGACGCCGCAGCTACAGAGTACCTGATGGCGTTCAATACCCTCAACGAACTGCTAAGCCTGATGGCGGGCAACGTTAAGGACCCTACCGCCCTGGCTCACCTGGACAGGCTGAAAAAATCACTGCAAGGTAGCTGTGCTGGTGACCAACCCCTTTGCGGCTTCATACATTCTAAATCGAGTTGCTCTATTTGCCACGCGGAATGCCATCAGCGTTTTGAATTAATTTTCCAATTTATTTTGTGTGTGAAACGAAATAAATGACACAGCAAAAATGTCTGAGCTCACCTACTGCAGTGTTGATGTACTCATTATTCCTCTACCCCCCCCAGACAAGGTCAATAGAGATCAGGCCACGTGGAAAGCGTCACAGACCACAGAGCAAAAAGACAGTATTTTTCAGACGTGGCTTCAGGAGTTGGTGATGTTAGTAGACAGCTGGTGTGACACTCTGGAGGAAGGACAATTCAAAACACATGGTGAGTGTAACGGAGCTCAAACAGACAGACTGGTCCATATTGATGTGATTTGAATGACATGTAAACACATTTCCTTCTGGTGTGCCTCCCCCCCCCCCCCCCCCCCCGTCAGCCACTATTTTCAATACGCAAGTCATTCCTCTGCTTTTGAGATGGGAATGGGGAACTACCTATAACTTTCTCTACCAACACCAAAGTGAGTAGACACACCCATTTGACAACAGTCACAATTAACTTTAAGTTTGTTTTGTGTAATTGTAAAAAATAAGAGAACAAAAGTAATAACAAAGTTCTGTTGCTGGGCAGATCCCACCATTCCACCTTCCATCAGGTCCAAAGAAAGGTTCCACCTGATCGATGCCGGGCTGCTGATCAACGTAGCCTACCCTTCATTTATGGGAGACAAGAGAGACATCGACCTCATGATTGTACCAGAATTCAGTGCTGGACTCCTGTTTGAGGTACTGTAAAATGTTTGTGTGTGGGCAGGTCTGTCTGTCTCAGTCTGCTTGAGCCCTGAAACTATCTTAATATTGTTGTCTGACCTTCAATATAATGACAATAAACTACTTGAACTTTAATGCCTGCAGTAAGATACTAATACCACATATAGACCTTTGGAGAACGATAATAAAGCTATAGTGCGTAACTTCTGTTTTTGTTAACAACACTGTCGTTGCATCTACATGAGGTAAGCCTTCGGTGAATGCGCATGGATTTCATTCCTTCTGCTGTACGTCAAGATTATCTCAGCAGGGGCAACACCAGTTTGTTGAGGCTGCGAGACTTAACAAATACTGAGAGGTTTGTGGAGCTGTTGGGCTTAATCAACTTTGTGTAAACTCATTTGGCAATGGCTAGATTGTAACCGACATTCTGCAACTTTGAGTCATATGTTTCTCTTATTTTATGGTTGGTTTTGACTCTCTCTCCCTATTGAACAGTGGAACCATTGTCCTGGTTGATTTGAAAGGGCAAGTTTTTCATTTTCCGATTCAGAACAGGTTGATTCCACTTATAAACCCTTTGTAATAGCAGGGCTCTATATTAAGTGGTGCCTGTGATTGTCTCACTCAAACAATGAAGGATGACGGCAACTACAGTCCCCTAGTGTGCTTTACTGCCAGCTGCTCCCTTCACAGACGCTGACTATCACCAGAGACTATGCAGCCTCACTGGGGAAGCCTTTCCCACCTATTGATGACAAAGTCCTGGAGGATAAAGACTGGCCCAAGAGCTGCTACGTGTTCGAGGGAAAAGACAAGGAGCCCACCGTCATCTACATGCCAACATTCAACAGAGACAACTGCCGTGGTTTGTCACTCACTCACAACTTTGTATTTGGATTGGCATGCTTTTAGGGCTGCAACTAACGATTATTTTGATAATCGATTAATCTGTCGATTATTTTCTCGACCATTAATCGATTAGTGTTTTGGTCCGTAAAATGGTAAAATGTTGATCAATTTTCCAAAGCCCATGTTGAAGTCCTCAAATGTATTGTTATGCCCAAAACACACACAGATATTTCAGTTTACTGTCATAATAGGATAAAAGAAACCAGAAAATATTCACATTTGAGAAGCTGAAATCAGAGAATTTGGAAATGTTTTATTAAAAAATTACTTGAAACGATTAATCGATTATCAAAATAGTTGGCGATTATTTTAATAATCGATTCGTCGATTAATCGTTGCAGCTCTACATGCTTTTGATACAAAGAATCAGTATCATACAAGAGAGTTGGTTACATGATCATTTTGTCAGTACTTGACTGTCTCGCTGTTGTCTAACTGTGTTTAGCAGCCAAAATGGCTAATGGGGCTAGTTTAAGATCCCCCTGCATCCTTTTGCGTCACCAGAAGAGTAGGGCTTTCACAGACGGCCAGCTCTTTGTAAGTTACGGATCAATAGCGTTTTTTATAGTTATAGTAAGGGTAACAGGTGGGTTTGGTTGTTTCTACAGATGCAGCGGAGGTGATAGCAAAGGCGGAGGAGTTCTCTACCTTCCAGCGGCCCTTCCCCTTGGAGAAGATTGTCGCTATAGTGGAGATAGCCAAAGCCAACATAAAGAACAACAGGGACACTCTGCTGAGGGAGTATTACAAGGCTTCTCTGCGCCGAAAAAGCAAGAGGTAGGGATGTGTGTGACTGTGTGTGCGACATGGCGAGACATCAGAACTGAGGTGGAGGGCAAATCTCTGTACGGTGTGTAATCCGTGAGCTTGACTTTGTATGTTTGTGTGAACTGCGATGAAAAGGGATTGAGTAGGCTAACAAGAGTGAGTTGTGGATGAATGGACCAGTCTGGAACATTTGATCACATGTCTTCTCTTCTTGTCTTCCAGGATGGCGGCGATGCACCAGCCAGCGGGTCCCTGTGCCGTGATCTAAAGTGTTTCCGTGGCTTTTACGAGCGTTGGCTCACACACACACATATTATCATGCCTGCTGAAATCATTTGGGTCATGTTATATCTTTGGATCTCACAACATAAATAAAAGTAATCTTCATATCCATTTATTTTTGTTCTTATTGGAGTATGTGTAGGTCGCTATAGGTACGTGAACACCCCTCTTTGGTTGCAATGAAGATTTATTTTAATGTCATATTTTCAATATATTAAAGAAATAGTGTAAAATACATTGGTCATTCATTCAACAATGTATTTTTTTTAAAGGGAAACAAAACCACATACTGTAAGTGGCTACATACGCAAACTTGAGGGACTTGCAGGATATCTTTGAATTTAAATGTAATCTGTAAAGTACAAAAAGATGAACAATAAAGAAATGGTTTTTCCAACGTTGGTGTGGCTTAACCTTACCCCGTTAACATTTTTAGAAATACATCCTAACTCCAGTAGTGAGCCAGGCCTCATGAAGCCTGAGTCTAATAACAGATTACTGTTGCTATAATCTTGGTTTTCTTGTTCATTAATAGTGATAGTTGATCTGTAAACTGTAGTTGCTTGACTGTGACTCTTGAGCTCCACTGGGCAGTGGAGTTTCTCTGCGGCTCACTCAATACCCAAGGTCAAAAGCAGGATTTGTGACATCACAACTAGTTTACAAGCCAGTCACTGCGGAGAAAGCAATGTGCACAAGAGTAATGAAGAAACCTGAAAACTGCAGGTCACAAACACAAGAATGAACTTTTCAGCGACGTAGGAGCAGGCTCCGTTAACTGGTGTGTAAACAAAGGATGTAAACAAAGGGGGCCCACTGTAGCTAACCACATACCCGCTTACAGTGCATAGGAATACACATTTACAACATAATGAATATTGGCAGACACATGATGGAGTCAGACAGGAGTTATGCACATTCTCATCAGCCACTGTATCAACTATATTGAAGTATACACATATACATAGGCCTTGTACATACATACATACATACTCAGTCAGTGCAGACATACATCCAATATTCAAAATATGAATTCACATTCCATCCTCTACAGTATCATTCTCTAACGCTAGAGGTCGCACGACACCCACAGGACGAAGTCGCAGAGTCTTTATGTAGGTCAATAAGCGAACGTTCATCTGCATGTCTCACACAGCCACAGTTGGTTGCTTTGCGTCGTTAGGGTTTATCTGGGATTGAAAGGATTCCCTGCGCCAGGTGACGTCTCTCTTACATCGGGTGGAGACTGTTGGCTCAATACCGATTCGCTGTCTTCATTATTTTTAATTGGGGATAAAATGTTTGAATCTGACAGCTTGAGTTGTCACGCTCACTGTGTTGAAGTGTTCTCCATCCAAACTAGATATCCGTCGTTCGCTGTGGGGCATCTGAGGCACTTTGCATTTCCCAAAAGTTTTTTTCTCAGCTGAGATTTCTTTAAATTATCTCTCTCTCTCTCTCTCTTCTCTCCTCTCTCTCTCTCTCTCTCTCTCTCTCTCTCTCTCTCTCTCTCTCCTCTCTCTCTCTCTCTCTCTCTCTCTCTCTCTCTCTCTCTGTCTCTCTCGTTTGTTCTGATCACATTCATGTTGCCTCTCCGCCACACTGTGCGCGCTCGGTGCGCTCTGCGTCGTCAGTGAAGTTGCTTGATCTGCTGCTGCAGTGGAACGAGCAGTGCGCCACTCACATCCACTCGCTCCATGGAGTAGCCTACAGTTTATAGTTCCATGACGAAAAAAATTGACCGGGAAGCGAAGGAGGACTGCGCGGCGAGGCTTGCACACCATCGCGGGGAGACGGGGGAAGGAGGGAGGCGTAGAGGGCTTGGACATGTTCAAAGTTAGGCCGTGTCGTCCTCGGGGTGCGATGCATTGAACGAAGGATGCATGTCGTTTGGGATATCTCTGTTATCCTGCAAACATGTAGTATCATCTGGACGTTGTCAGGTAAGAACTATACGCTCCTCCAGAACACAGACACATAGGCTACTGTAGAAGTGTAGGAGAGAATGTGTGTGAGACTAGGCTATTGTATTTGCAGCAAGTCACCGTCAAATACTTGTATAATTACTGTGTGGGGATACTTCCATTGATGTAATTAGCAAGCTATCTCATGTAATCTCACTTTTTAAACGTATGGCAACAGGCTCTTTGCAGCGCATCAGTCCATGCACACAGGTGAGACTCTCCAACACTCACACATCCTATCGCACTTTGATCCCTATCCACACACTTAACACACATAGTAATAGTAGCCGTACAGTAGATGCAGTAGCCTACGCACAATCCGTCTAAGACACACTGTGAACGTTAATAGTAGGTGAATATGATTATCCCTGTCAATATGTCACAGAGCTTGAGGCAGCATCCCTCTATTCAGTGGGATGCCACAGGGATCGCCACAATGGAATGAGTCAAGGCTGAGGCTTCCTATTCATCAGTGCTCAAGCTGCCAGCCTCACTTTCTTATCAACACGCAAGAGTTGTGATATTGTTTGCATCCCTATATATAAATATCCATGTATGCTATTGATATGGTGACACACACGGTCAAAAAGTATCCACCGTTATGTTTGATTGGGAAAAACAGTCACATTACATAAATGTTGTATGAAGATGGCTCTATGGGAGCAAAGATGGTGCATTGGATACAACAAATTATTACAAATAAAAGTGGAACGGTGCCAAATGTAACGGTGTAAAAGTAGCATTCATTCATTCAGTATGTTGCATTAAAACGACTCTTATGAGTACACTTTATCCAAAAAGGTAGTGAAATATTTGAGTAAATGTTATGTGTTACTACCCGCCGCTGTTTGGCTCCAATCATTAGCCAGTGAAACATAGCCCAACAGGCCTGTCTCCTGTAACCCTAGGATTTCTTTTTCACGTTTGGTATGTTCATATCTGAGGATTTATTAACATATCTGCATGACTTCTCCCTCCACCACTGCCTATCCACTTGACTTTCTAGCCGGGTCTGGTTCCTGTTGGTTTCTGTGACCTGTTTCTGCGTGGGTGCAACACAAACTCTACCTCTAAGATCTGACTTTCATTTTAATGGTGCTGCTCCTGCCAGCGGCTTGTTCCAACCATAGACTGTAGAATGGTTCCAACCTGCAGGCTTGTTCCAACCATAGACTGTGTAATGGTTCCAACCTGCAGGCTTGGATGGCAATGAAGCTTGAGCGCAGTGAGAGTCAGCTCAAGGCCACAAACAAACAAAAAACTAAGTGCAAAGTGATGTGAACCACAGGTGGTTGAGCGTACCAGTGCAGGCCTCCCATGTGGGCAACTCTCAATTTAGACCTACTTACTTACAAAGCTTCATTACAATACCCATACCATACCTCCATGCTAAATAGTAATAATGGAACGCAGCCCCGGGCTTGCTGTACTGCTGCTGTTCTCCAGCCATTCCTGTACAACAAACCTACCTTATTCTAACTGTTAATGAAACCTTAAATGGAGTCAGATTATTGTATTACTCTCTTGTTATTCCTCTTCTGTGCAATTAGAGTAAATTTGAGTTTTATCATCAAGGATGACTATTTACTATAAAAAAAGGAACCTATAAAAGAAATGATAAAAAACACATTTCCTCTACTAAAATAACTGTTTCCTTTGTTCTTTCTCCACGCAGCTCAGCCTATCGCATCAAAGCTTGATGAGAATTGGTGGGCGTACAAGGACGTTGTCCAGGGAAGCTTTGTTCCAGGTAATAGACCGTCACCCAACTCACACACAATGTGGTGTCATAAATAACACGTGGAAATTGTATGAAACAGTCGGCATGGCGGACGAGAGTGGTTTTATAGAAGATTGCGATTGAGATGCTTTGGGCTAGGGCTATGCACAGCAGATGGTTCAGATTAGTTTGATACAGCTCAGCTCTTAATTAAATGTTTTGGGAGGTCAAAGTGGAAAATTCAGATTTTTTCATAAAGCGGTGGGAAAGCGCTTGCCAGCTTGTTACCCTTTCAGAGAGACCCAACAGAGCAGAGCACTTCCAATCAGTTTTCTCCAGACAGCGTCCATCGACTGTCTTGAACACATGTTGGAGATGTGCTGGTTCTCTCAAAGCTTTTAGGTCTACACCATGCTGAAAAAAATGGTATAAAAAACGAAAATCTGTCTATTATTATCCCTAAACATATATTTAAATAGAACAAATGCTCATTGATGTATGGCCAGTGCCAACACTTTATGCCAAGGCAGGAGAGGCGTGAGGCAGAAAGTGAGCATATGGAGGTGAGGGTGGTGGTGGGGGTGTAAATTTCATGAAGCAGACCAGAGTTTATGTCCTGTCATGGAACCATAACCAAACTGTGTCTGTCATGCCCAGATATCGTAGAAAGAAATACTTGGAGAGAACATTTGTGATCCAGGCTTTGCAAAACAGTCCAGCTGGGTGATCAGACTGTGACTTGAGATGAAACTTCCATACACCTCTACACCTTCATTTTCACTTGCAATTAATTGAATTCGCGCCATGGAAATGCTCTTGCTGAGACTCTGTGTCTGGTCTCCCTCTCTGTGAAAGATAATTTCTTTATAATTGCTTAGAAATTAACTTAGTCTGAGACCGAAATAATTAGAAATGAAAAATTATTTTGTGTGTATATGCATATGTGAATGTGTGCAAGGTGTGACAGGCCTTCTGGAAGGTACTAGACTGACTAGTAATCCCTCCTTTCTACCGAGCAGCACAGTTCAGTTTCGGCACGGTTTGGTATGGAATGGTAACCCTAGATCTGGCATGTGTTTCCACTGCTGACAGCGCCCTTACTTGGTAGGCGGGGTGGCAAAAGCACATAGTCAGAGGGTATGTACACAGTCTATGGGTCAGAGCCATTGAATGGCGCTGGCCGTGGCAGCGATGTAACTATTCTGACATCATAGCAGCGGGACACAGTCAGTGCGTTTCCATGGCACAACTAGATTGGATTAAGACATATACCGAACTAGACACTCGAACGGACCGTGTTACTTGTCTGAGTATACATGGCCTTTCAGGAATCGGATAAATGTCCGATGCATGGCAGTCTCCATTATGCTAGGTGGCGCTGTAGCCCTTTCAACAAGTGGTTATAGAGCCACGTCTGGTTCTCTTCCGGCAACAACCCTACTATTTTTTTTAATCTTCGTCTCCTTCGACTTCCTTGTGAAATCCTCCGCAGGGATTCTCGAGCAGGCGCAGAACGCAAACTCCGATATGCGATCCCTGTATTCATACAGAGAGAATGCCGACTATGAACGAGTTATCTATGTTGTGTTCTTATCCGACTTCGCTTGTCCGGTAATGTGCCGATTTGTGTGCGAAGTAGATCGGATAAAGGTGTTTACATGCATTTTACAAGTCCTGTTGAAGCCTTATTTGTTTATTTATCCGATTATGAGTCTACATGTTAACGCACTGAGTGTAGCCCGCTGATTAATTCAATGAAGAGGAAGAGTGCCACGCAATAAAAGAGCTGTGCACTGACATGTTTCTCTGAACACAAAGACTCTTCACCCTTGCTGAGATGAATGCACAAAGCAGTTTATAATAACTCTGTACCAATGAACAGACTGAAGTGTGTAGCAACACCTGTTTGGGACCCTTTGGGAGGGATTGGTACCCCGACAAAATGGTGACAAAAATAGGAACCGCACAGTTTGTTCATTTTGGTACCCTTTCCAACTTTTGACAGTGGAGAAAAGCGAGGGTAGCTTTTTCACCTACTCTCACAATACATCTTTCTCCTCGCTTTGTGTTATGCTGTGGCAGCACATGAGAAATGTCTGCTTCAAGCGGTTTCCAGAGAATGAAGTGAGAATAACGTCAGCAACAAAAACTAAAAAGCTAGTACAGTATTCAAAACACAGGTCACCGATTGGTGTCATCTTGTGCTAACATGTTCTGTGATCATCTCCTCTGCAGCCACGTGAGGCACACAGGCTATTAGCTGTGATAAGGTTGGTATTATTCAAAAGGGAAACAGTGAGATATGGCTGTCTCCCAGCCTTTGAAAAAAAACAAAACAGAAATCACTATTCCCTCTTGAGAGTACCTGTGAGATGACCCAACAGAGTCTACCGGGAACCAGCATGAGCACAAATGAGGCGACTTCATTGTTCCTTTGCTGCAGACACTGGGCTGCTGGGAATGACAGATAAAAGGAGGCAGAGAGGAAGTGTTCTGGCAATGCTAGGTGGTTTCGCCTATGGGCTAGATCACTTTGGCAGCGAAAATACAAAACTAAATATAACAAGATGCATTATGCACCACAGACGCTATGGTACAATGGAGGGTCTTTGGCAGGCGTAGATTGCATCTGTGCTCATTCATTACACAGCACCGACTGACACAGGAACACCTGTAGGGTTAGTTGGGTTTGTGTCCTCCTGGATGCTGTATAACACCCTCCCCCCCATCCCCCCCACCCCGCCTCAACTCAAATTCCCACCTGACATCACTGGATGGAAAATAAATAAATAATTTAACAGCAAACCTGACTCTCATGTGGTTTACAGGATGTACATTTGTCAAACCAACCAGTGAGTTCCCCAAAATGCTTTTAGACAACTCTTCAGACAAAAGTAAAACCTTACCTCACCTTTGTGTTGCTTGTTGAGGTTTGATTTCTAGTTCATAAACTGGCAATGGGAACATTAAAAAGAAACAAACCAAGCTTGTTGCCTCTGCCTGTTCTCTTGGACCTCAACATTAAAGGAATAATAGGGCTCAACACTTACTTTGCCAGGCTGGCAACTTGGAGTCGGCTTTGGGTTGCCAAAACAAAACATTTGGTTGCTTTTTTTTTCCACTTTTTATGTTTTTTTATATATAATTAAGATACTATGCAGCTATATGTCAGTATAATAGATAAAAGTAACATATTCTGACCATATTCGGACCCCAGGAAGATCCTAAATAAGTCCTTAATCTTTCTTATGCACTACCGTTTAAAGTGATGGGTTGACAAAATCCTATTTCCGTGCAAAACCATCAAATAGGAACACATTTATACGAACTACTGTAGCAGCAATGCCACAAGGATACACTCTCATTATAATCAATGGGAGCTGCTACACCGAGCCCATCTACATGATACACACGGTACATTTCTAAAATAGATTTGAAGTCTATCTTAACAAGAGTCGCCCTGGCCGTCTAGACCAGAATCAATTAATAAATGTGTGTGTTTTCACCACATGTGTGTATGAGAATACATTAAAGAATTTCTAATCATGTTTTGCATTCCTGCATACAATTTGATTGGAGTCCTCCGACACTTTCTTTTCGGTGTGTGTGTGTGTGTGTGTGTGTGTGTGTGTGTGTGTGTGTGTGTGTGTGTGTGTGTGTGTGTGTATGTGTGTGAGAGAGAGAGAGTGCCAGAAAGCCGACGTTATGTTGATGTCACCCATCAATCAATCAAAACTCAAAAAATTGCAGTAGATTTTGCCCTCCCTTTCACTGAACAAAGCAGGCAATATTGCTCCTCCTGTTAATCCTGACTGCAACTGCCACGACACAGACGTGGTCGGTCAAGCAGGTCAAAATGTGTAGTATAGTTCCTGGGTAAAATGTGGGACTTGGAGCTTTGATGGCTGTCTGCAGCAGCTGAATGGTCAGTGGCCACCAGTCAAAAATCTAACCACTCTTTTCTCTCTCTCTCTCTCTCCCCCCCCCCTCTTTCCAAGTGTGGTTCTGCATGGGTCGTCAGGTTTATTCTGTAGCTGTACAGTCTCTCATATATATTTGATCTCATGTGTGTGTCTGGTTGTGTCCATGCCTCTTTTATCTTCTCCCTCCCTTTGCCTTTAGTCTCTCTCATCTCCTCGGCCCTTCCAGCTCTCTTCCTCCTCAGTTCATTTTTCCCCCCACTGCTCCTTTCCTTTCCTTTTCCTCTCCCCCTTTTATTTCTCTTTCTGTCCTCCTCCAGCATTCCCTCATCTCTTCCCCAGCAGTCCACCATTCCCCTCTGTTACCTTGTTAGCCCTCTCATTCCTTTTCTCTGGCTCTGTTCCCTCTATCTCGCTCCTCCTTCCAGCCTGAATGGCAAAGAGATGCTGCTATCATGCAGTTGAATTCGCTTGTGTCTTTAGGCTGTGTAAGAGCCTGAAATGTAATGTTACATAATGTAACAACTTATTACATTTTGGTTCGCTTATTAATTTATTGAGCGGGTAAAATATGTTTTACCCTAATACTGTAATCATTTTATTACACTATGATTAAATAATTTGAGGTTTAAAGGGCTACTTGCTTCAGTGTAGAGTGTAGTATTATGCACAGATCAGTATGTGAGCCTTGACTTTGGGGCGCAAGTTGAAGTAAGCAACAGTCCTTGTGGAAGACCTCATGGGAATGCAATGCAACATGTACAATACATCTATACAGTGGATGAGTATGGGTTGTTCGCTGTGGGATGTCGCTTATTAAATAATAAATACATAAATCCTGAGCCCAGGTGAAACAAAAATCACACCCCAATAACCAATTTCATTAGACAAGACTTCTGAACTTAATCCTTTAAAAGAATCTCAGAGTTTTGTTGGCTTGGCCCTTTTGATGCTACAAATATTGTTGGAGTGCAAACTGGCAAGACAAGACTCCCTTCAAAAGGACTTTTAATTAATTGATCTTCTGTTAGGCAAATTGGGATAAATTGCTAGTCTCTTTACCTCCTGCCTACTAGTCAGTCCCTGTCCCTGTCAATCTGGCTTGTGAGGGTGTCTTTCAACGAGAACCTTTTCCAGAACAATCTTTTTATTGGCTTTCTCTCCTCACTTAGTACGTTGTCCAAGTGATCCTCTTTTCTTTTCTTTCCCCAAGAAGCCATACAAGATGGAGGCAACTTAGGTGTTGCTTTTGGACACAGTGTGTCCTTGTGGTTTCTGTCACATCACTAATGTGTGTGGTGTGTGTGTGTGGCCCGCCCTGACCATGAGAACAGAACTGCTGAAGAGAATAAGGAAGGGAAAGAAGGAGGAAGAGGAGGATAACAAGTGAGAGGAGTGTGTTTGGTGAGGAAGAGGAGGAGACAGAAGAATAGCAAAGAGAGGCGAGAGCTCCTGGGAGCTGCCCTTTACTCCCATACTCTACTCCAATTGGAACTCTTTATCTCTGTGTGTGAGTGTGATGGTGTGTGTGATGGTGTGTGGTGTGTGTGTGTGTGTGTGTGTGTGTGGTGTGTGTGTGTGTGTGTGTGTGTGTGGTGTGTGTGTGTGTGTGTGTGTGTGTGTGTTTGTGTGTGTGTGTGTGTGTGTGTTGTGTGTGTGTTGGTTGTGTGGTGTGTGTGTGTGTGTGTGTGTGTGTGTGTGTGATGGTGTGTGTGATGGTGAGTGTGATGGTGTGTGTGATGTGTGTGTGTGTGTGTGGTTGTGTGTGTGGTTGTGTTGTGTGTGAGAGGATGGACCACAGGGAATCTGGCCAGTGTACCTTTCAGTTCTCTCCAGCAGCTACGGACAGAACATTAATGGAGAAACTTAACTTAACAAAGGAAAAGAGAGGGTGGAAAAATACAAATTAAATGTTTTTTCCTCATAGGTCCATGGTTTTTTCCCCCACTTATTCTCTTATCGCCTGGACTCATGAAGGGCCCTTTTTAAATTTCCGTTTTTTAATATTTTTTTGTTCACTGCTCGCAGAACCCTTGAGCATGGCATTGAAATTTACGTTGTAATTTGAATCGAGGCTGAATTCTCTACTGATTTGAATGTACTGTAGCTGATTGAAATTATGCTAGCATGATCGCTAACTATGATATATGTTGTGTGATACGCACTAGAAAACATATGGTCCCTTTCAGTTTGGATGTGAAGTACTAAGCCAAAGAGTTTGCAAGACCTTGTGAGACCTGAACGTCTGCTAAGGACACCAGAAGACACCAGCCTAGAGCTGTTTTGGTGTTTGATGCCACTGTTTTTCCACCGGGAATGAGTTTGAACCTGATGTGGGTTGAGGCCTGTGTTTGTTCGACAGTGCTTTCAGAGTGCTTTGCTGTGTTTACTAATCAGGAAAGGAACAATTAGCTGAAAGTGAACCCGTCTGCTCCATCTCCCCCTCTGTCTGTCTGTGTTGGAGAGGATGCTGGCTTTGGCAGATGGCCCACATTAGAATTAGACCAGACACAAAATAGACAGCTCAGCTCTGGTGTGTTGGTGGAAGAGAAAGCAACTTATATGACTGTCATGCCTCTTGTTTTGTTGTTGTGTGCCACTATAGTGCATTGTGAAGATGAAGGCGTTGGTCTGTAGTTTCTTGATCACTCTCCCTCTCTCTCTCTGTGTGTGGTGTGTGTATGTGTGTGGTTATTTCTGTGTTCTGGGGATGTGATATCATAGCTATAGGGGTGTTACTTGGGAGTGCTGCAGAGTAAGTAGGACACCAAGTTAGGGATCAGAGCAGCTTCTGCCTTGCTCTCTCTCACTCCCCTTTCTTTCTTTCATTCACTCACACAAAGACACACACACACACACACACACACCACACACACACACACACACACACACACACACACACACACACACACACACCACACACACACACACACACACACACCCCAACACACACACACACACACACACACACAACACATTGTCTTATCTAAAGATTTGTCTCTCCGTCTTTCTCTTTGTCACACTGTTTTCATATTATTTCTCTTTATCTCCGCCTCTCTCTTTCTTTCTTCTTAATATTTCTCTGTGTCGGTGCATCATTCTATCTCCCACGCACACACCACACACACACACACACACGCACCACACACACACACACACACACACACACACACACACACACACACACACACACACACAGCACACACACACACACACACACCACGTAAAAAACTCACATGGCCACAAGAGAGGAGGGAAAGAGGTGGAAAAAAGCGGAAGGAATAGAAGTAGCTAGCTGGAGAGGCGGAGGAAATAACATCCTTCCCACGCAGTAGAGGAGATATGAGCAGTTTTAGATGGGAGTAAAGGAAGGGAAGAGACAATGATAGAGAGACAGAGAGTATGAGATAAGAGTGAAGGAGCCCTAGCAGCAGAGAGAAATAGCAGCAAATTAAATCATGATACTCAATCTCAATAATCTCCTTGATATCATTACACGTCCAGATTCTCTTCGCCTGATGGGCACCCGCTGCATTTCTCTCAATTACTCACCACGGTAACGACATTAAATCTAATGCTGGAGTGGATTATATGGCACCGTTGGTATTTGCTCTTCTTTTAAGGCGGGTCGATGTATAACGGATGGGCAAGTGCATGCCAAACGACACGTGTGAGCCGTACTTCCAATTCCAATTAGTTCATTAGCCTCTTATATTATTTTCAGCATGTCTTTGACAATCTGACAGTTAACAAGATTTGAACAAATCCTTCTGTGATAACCTACAGAATAGTGCTAAGAATGATTATGGAAAATGTATATGATGTACTGTAAGTGCTTTAGGCGTTGAGATCTTTGGGTCAGAGTTTTGAAAAAAAACTAATGTTGAGATAATGGCCAGCAAAGGTGGTTGTATAGGATGCAAACAGACAAGGTGTAATATATTAAACACCTACATGTGCATTTTGGACCTTTGATTTATAATAGTTGGTTTAAAACTTAAATATGAATAATAACAAAAGGTGTAGGTGCTTGCGCTTTATGGTAGGATGATTTTGATTGCATGGGTCGCAGGAATGGATACTCACAACACTGCACCACAACTGAGAGAGGCTCACCTCAGTGAATTTTTTTTTCAGCAACCTATCACATGACTGCTCCACCAGGTGATTCTCTTTGTTGTTTGGCAATGAAACACTTTCAATATTGATTGTGAAGGGATCACATACCCAGTCCTCACCCCTCTGGTTCCCACTGGAAGAGGCTGGTAAAATGCTACTGCAGTTCAGTAAGCAGTATGCAGTCTAAGTTTTCTTTAGAGCATTTTTGCCTGTTTAGTCCAGTTGTTAAGCCTTATTTGAAGCATTTGTAACCATGTCAAGTCCACATTTTGTTCACAAATGCTGCGTCCCTTCCCTCGCGTAGACATATTTAATGTTTATTTGATATTTAAACTGTTCCAAGTACACATCAGTGAGATATGCTACTTGTGCGGGCCACAGGCAAGTTGTTTTTTTTCAAAAGGATGGCTGCGATTTCTGTTTTGAGTTAGTATAAGTGTGAAAGTGCCTTTTCCCTTTGAAATGCAGCCAACTTCACCATGATATAGCACCCGGATATGCTCACTTCCCAGATCTTTGCACAGCTTTTATAAGCACCCGTTGTTCTTGGTTCGTTTGATGCGGTTCACCACTTTGACGACATCTTTCAAAGTTTCATGGATATACCATCTGTAATGATTTGAATGCACATATCCCAGCTTAGGCCCACCAAACCCAAATACAAATCCACAGTACTGAAATGTCCTCTCCTGATGGTAGTGTGTGGAAGAAAACACCTGTAAGTCTCCTTTCCTTGATGTGAGCTGTGGTCTGTTGTTTAAAGTCATCCAACCTTTCTTCAATCTGCCTTCTTATGTACTTTCGACAGTGTTAAAGTCTTCCTGTTATCTGCTGCAGATTGATCCAGCAACTCTCCATGTCCATGGCTGCAGGTAAAACATGTTCTTCTGCAATACTGTGAGGCCTTTTGCAATTCGGTGAGCTACATGGTGAGATGCACAGAGGGCCTACTCCTACTTTGATCATGTTGACGTAAGGTACCTTTGTGATAAACACAGCTCCTGGAGTCGTCTTTGAAAGTAGTCCACAGGTTTGACTTTATAAGTCGAGTCTTTAGTTTTATTTTAGTTTTGATGGCTACATGCTTTCATTTGGCAACACTTCGCTGCACACAACACTGTGTCTCACATGTATTTGATTAGTATCATTCCATAGTTGTCAGTTCTGCTATAATGTTTCATTATTTTATGTCAAGTATTGTTACATCATCAAGTTTTTGTATTTGTTTTATCGCCTTGAATTTGTGTTTATTTATACGTAACATTTGATGGATGGTAAATCCCGGCTAACTTTAAGATTCTATGAAGCAGTGATATGTCAAAAGCCTGAACAGTGCTGGTTGGCTGGTTGGACAGTTTTACAGTCACTTTTACTCACTGTCTCTTCAAACATGACCTTTTGCCTTTTAGTGTTGAGAGTTAATACAGCTGGAGTCGACTGCAGGGATGGACATAAAGACAGGGAATATAATATGCTGCAGGGAAGATGGAGGAGTGACAAAAATACAAAAAGAGAAGAGACAAGCAGGGTGTTAAGACTGGAATGACCCTGCCTCTGCACACACACACACACACACACACACACACACACACACACACACACACACACACACACACACACACACACACACCAAACACACCACACACACACACACACACACACACAACAACACACACCACACACACACACACACACACACACACACACACACACACACACACACACACACACACCAAGATGCAGGATAAGACAGAGGCTTGGAGGCAGATGGCTGTAAAGCCCCCATGATCCCCAGAGGGAGACTGGAACAGTATCACTCGTCCTAGCAGTGGTGCTGATGCTGCAGCTCAGCTGATCTGTGACAGTTGATTTGTTCTTAAGTCCTTCACTTTAAGGTATATGATTTACTATCAGGTTTTATTGTGAAACATGAAGGGCAGTATCTAGTCAGTGGTGCAGATGGTAGGCAGCCATAAACTGTCTTAATGTCAAGGTGTTTGTGTAACTTTACATATCAGTGCTCTACAGATTGAAACCACCTGTAACACTTTGCTTTCCACACCCTCTTAACTGGAATAAGAGTCTGTTTTAAGTTGGGTCTTAATTATTTTGGCTGTGAAACAAAGTTGTTATGATTTTGATGTGTTTTTATTTCAACATTTGTGTAGACAACATGGTCAAATTGGGGTATTATTTTCACTATGGGTGATTTTTTCACTTTGCATCTACTGCATGCTGGGATGGGCTCCAGCTTCTGTCACACTCTTAACAGTAGGAGTGGTTTGGCAGATGGATGGATGTGCTGTTGGTTTTGGATGACATGTACGTCGTATGGTTTCAAATGAAGCTTCGAAAGCCGACCCACTCGTTTTCACACTAACGTTTGCCAGGAGTCTGCTTTTTCTTTAACTCTTTGTTTTCTTCCGGGAGTTTTCCTTCATGGAAAATCCAACCAATCATAGAGCAGTTTCCTCCCGCATCACAAACTTTGGTTATGCTTGTGATGCTGCGTGAACACATACCAAACATAAGGCAGTATTATGTGTGAAAGCACCTTAAGACTGCATGGCTAAATAAGCCCTGCATAAAGTGCTGGGCTGTTTGGATGTGTTCTGCTGCCGAATTAGTTGAAATACACATCATTTATAGAATTGCAAGTTAATTGTTCCTGCAAGAGTGTGGAATCAAATTTGTCTCATACGTTTCAAGTAAAAAGAGGGCAAGTTTTGCTTTTAAGATTACATTTTCTTCTTTTTTTGGGGGGGGGGGGCAAACAATATGTGAGGGATACACTGCTAAATATGATCAGCTCAACAAAACGATCAGAGATTTAATAATTTTATAACAATCATTTTAAGAGACTTCTTGTCAAAACTTTGAGGTCCATCAGGATTATTGTTGTAAAAGATATTTCTAAAATGCCTGTGGCTACTCAATCAGTATTTAACTAGCTGGTGTAATGATATCAGACTGGACTTGTGCTGCCATGAACCATTTAACAAAATGAAAATAGCAAGGGGGCTGTGTTCTGTTGGAGCTTCTGTAAATTAGCTTTTTGTAATGGACAATTGTGACATACTGCACGTTTGTCACAATTTTTTGATTTTTATTGGGAAAGCAATAGAGGAATGGAATGGTACTTTCAGGGATAATTAAACAAGTCATTAGCTCCAGTTCAATCATTTTGCCTCCCCTCCTTTTGAAATGCAAATTGCAAGAAGCCAGTGTGGGACTCTGGTTAATTTAGAGCATTGTATTGGACATTATGGGAAAAAGGTGTACTGTCCAGTGCCGGGAATCATCCACCCCCACCTGTTTATTTTATTTGAGTTTGTGTTTATTTATTTATTTTAAGTTAAGCTGTGACTGTATACTTACGTGCTAAGTGAAAGGAATTAAGACATAGTTATTGTGGAATTGTTAGGATTTATGGGGAAGCCACGCACAGGCATGTAGGGGCAGCCTCGCAGGGGGTCTTAGTGGTCCTGAGGAAAGCGCGAATGTTGATAAAGTTCCCTAGAGAGCTGCATAGGAAGAAGTGTGGTTTTCCGACCATATGTTTAATGTGTTGCAGACCGACGACAATAAATGCCACGTAAAATCATCCCAACGTCTGATTAATCCAACCATAAGTGTGCTACACCAACACGTTTTTTTTCAGCTGTGACTTTCTTCTTACCTTCCACCTTTGCATATTTTTGATAAATGATTGCAATTTGATTGTTTAACTCCAAGATATTCCCATCAGTATTACTGTATACAATGCAGAACTTAAACACTGGTGTACTAGTCAAACAGTCAGTCAGACAGACAGACAGACAGACAGACAGACAGACAGACAGACAGACAGACAGACAGACAGACAGACAAACAGACAGAACAGTGACAGTAAGCCTGCCCTTTCAGAAGCTGAAAACTCTCCAAAGAGTTCTAACGAGCAACCATCATCCGCTAAAAAAACCTGTAACCCCTTGGATCTTTGGATGCTTTCACTGACCCCGAATGCGGTCGGGAGCAGACTTTTACACGCTGAGGGAGATTGCCAGATAGACAGAACAGCTGGAATGACAAGTAATTCCCTCGACCAACCCAATTTACTTTACTGCATCTGAGAGCAGGCGCTCACTGCCATTTCATTAGTCGTGCTGAGCTCGGAAGGCTCTCCATCGATTCATTTCTTAGAGGACAAATCCCCCTTCTCCGAGGTCACCAGTACAACAGTACACACACACACACACACAGCTGCTGCGGCTTCTGACTTTATACAATAGATCAAGCTCAGTATCCTTGTATAAGGTCAATTGGGGTTTTTATCACAAATTAGGTTTTATTTTTATATTGGTGTGTGACAGTTTTTTTTTAAACTTGGTTGTCCCTCCCACCATTATTTGCTCATTCTTTGATAAGCTGTGTGTCACCTTTCAAACAGTGCACAACTCAACTGGTACAAATGTCACTATCTCAGAACAAGACCCAGAGCTTTAAATGTTGGACTACAAAAGATATAGTAGAATGTTCTACATAGTCATACATAAACGTCTTCCGATTGGTCAGGCTAATGCAAGTAGGTGATTGGCTGAGAGGAAAGCTGACTGTATTTTGGGGTCATTGCATCATGTTGTGAATGTCCCCACAACACTAAGATCTTTTATTTGGCCTGGGACCACCACTTTGGAGGCTTAATTAGTTCAAGGAATTTGTTTCAAAAGAGCTTACCACACTGACGTCTCACTAGAAGCATACAATTTATCCCAGGATAATCCTTCTTGGGTTCTTCTGTCTGTGTGTTTGGAGGGGGTGTTTCTGCTTAATTGGATAACACAGATTTTAAGACGTGAATAAAAAGAACGATGTAATGTAGCCTAGTTGGATTTGAACCTGTGATATTGCGACTTAACTGCACAATCAGAGGGGGGAAAAAGGTTGATTTTTAATGACCTTTTTTTTTAACCTAACTCAAACCCATACAACAAAACTCAGTGAACCAGCAGCCAAAGAATACAATTGTATACATACCACTTATTTACAGCGACTAACATAATTCTGAAATAATTATCAATAGACCTTGGTAGATGCAGAGATATACTCTAACCATTTTGGGTATGTCATTTTCAAAGAGAACCAAAACAATAGGCTGGAGCTTAAATTTTAGCATGACATAAACAAATGGTGAATATGGTAAACATGATGACATAGACTGTTATTCTTATAAATGCTAATTTTTCAATTATGTATATATATTTTTTTACATCCTGTGGGTGTTTTTGTATAAAGAAATTTTTTCACTAAAGCAATACAAATTATGTTACTATAAATATGTGAATATGTTGAATTATTGTGCATATCCTTATCCTTGAGATATTCATAAATTGCATATTTCACTTGCCTACTAATGTTTACAAGCCATAAAATGCTTCAATAAAGCAGCAATAGGTAGCTCTGACCCCTGACTCATCCTTTGTTATAACATCTGTATAACCCTCCCACACATTCTCCCTCTCTTATTCCACTTTTATTTTGCCCTGGATTTTAGGATTAGCTCGCGACCTGTATCACTCTTTATAGTGCCTTCCCCCTGCCAAGAGCATGCCTCATGTTAAACCCCTCTTTGAATGGTTACAGTTTAGCTATTTCAGGCTCGCCCAGGCAGCCCCTTTATATCTTCTTAAGAATATGAGATATGTACTGCACGGAATACGGCTTGATTCTCCTGAGACAATGTTGAATCTTAAACGTCTGTCTGCGTGAGTCAGATGTGTAATGGGCTTTTAGATGAGATGGAGGGAGAGGATTGTGTGCCAGTGACGACCGAGCATCAAAGAAGAGATGAAAAACGAAAAACAGAAAGGTCTCAGGGTTTGTTATTTGGTTGTTAGTTAGACGCTGCTTTTGAATACATAAACAGTACTGCGTTGGTTTTATCCGATTAATCTTTTTTAGAATGCTGGGACTTCCATGGCTTATGTGTCTTATAGTCCATGAACTTCATTAGCGCGAGAAATCTCCTCTCATCTTATTGTCATCATTCTCATTAAGGGTTCCAAACCAACAGTGAATTGATCTATACTGACAAGTATTATCTGTCTGAATCCTGATATAGCTGCACCAAATCTGTATTAATCCATGGGTGAACATACATCAGCCGCCATACAATTGCACCACATGCATCTGTTTTCTCAGTTAAAAACATTTCTGAAGAAAAAGGGATTTTCAGAATTAATGTTTGTTATCACCAAGACATGTCCCTGAAGATTAAATAACAATGTGAAGATAGAAGCACTAGCTGTACCCACGGGTATTACTACTTTCCACAATTATCAGCCACATGCTTTGTTCAGCTCTTTCAGTTGACAAAAAAAATTAATTAGTGAAAATATTAAAGATAAAAGAGCAAAATTCTTATGCTTATTTTTTTCCCAAGGGACGCTAGGTCAAGTGAAATTATAAAGCTTCGTATTTGTTTTACACTGCGCTTAATTTAAGTTGTTTAGCTACATTATTATTCAATCAAATCACACTTTATTTATAGAGCACTTTTAGTACAAAAGGCAGCACAGTGCTCTACTTAATAAAAGCATATATAGCCATGACCTTCGTTATGAGTTATAAATAATATTAAATAAAAAATTAGCTTGCGAACATTTTACAATAATGATCTTAACTACATTTGAAAGAAAGCTGGTTGTTACTTGGCAGCTGTTGGTCAGCCTTACACCTGTCCCCTAAGGTCCACTCCTCAGGAAGTTCACTTCTTATGCATCACGTAGGGAGAGGCACTAGGTTAGGGGGTGCGTACAGATCTTATTTGGAGCAAGCCAGGTTAAATTTAGCTAATTTAGCAATGTAACACACTAGTTTACTTCACTGAACACTATTCACGTATGTTTGTATTGATTAAGCAGCATTGGTCAAGGTCATAGACATTAACTGACACTGTATGAATGAGAAGTTTTCCCTTTATGAATATAAATATCTGTGTGTAAAAACAGACCAGTGTCCCAGCAGGTCTGTCTTGCCGACTGCTCCCAGAAGCACTCTTAAAATGGAGGTCCTGGGCTGAAAATATGGGAGTTGCTTATCTGGCCTATATTTTCATTTATAGGTCTAAAAATCCCTCTCCCTGGTGCCTGTCTGCAGTGTTGACAGCCACACAGTTTAAAAGGATGCAGGTTGCCCCACTTTTGGCTGCTATCTTTCAGACTGCTGAAACTTTAGTGAATAGTGTATCAAAACGTTACATTCCGTCTGTTTTGTAATCCTTATTTATGTAACAATCTGTTTTTTTTTTTTTTACCATCGACTATAAATGGCTTCATGATTTTAGTTGAATTTTTCTTGTTAAAGAAAAGCACATTTTTGGATAAGGGAAAAGTCATGAATTTGATTAGGTGGTAAAGTAATACTGTGTGTCTGTTTTATTTCCCAAGTACATTGCCTGTGTGGCCGAATCTGTCAGCCAGTAGTATAATGTGATTGGTGGAGGCAGTTAATTGAGTGGGTGTTCGGAGGACATAGTGTAATTGTCATTTTCCGACCAGCTGTTATTGCTTCACAGAAAACTGAGATTAAATGTGAGAAATTAAAAGTACCCTCTGGATTTTTTTTTTTACAGTTTGCGTATGTATAGAATTCTGATTTATTACTGAGCAGAATGAATGGTATCTGATGTCTCATTTATATCACTGAATATAGTTACCAAGTGAACTACAGATACACAAACCCCTATGATATTTGAAGTGGGTATTGTGAAGTTACATCATTTCATCTATTAAATCTCAATGTGTTCTTTTATCCTGTGTGTGTGTGTGTGTGTGTGTGTGTGTGTGTGTGTGTGTGTGTGTGTGTGTGTGTGTGTGTGTGTGTGTGTGTGTGTGTGTGTGTGTGTGTGTGTGTGCTGTCATGTCACACTCAAATCAAAAGAGGAACTTTCTGGGGCATGTTTATGCTGAACACACCACACACACACCTGGGTCAGAGATGCAACACATAGCACCTGCTTTTAACTCATTCACAAAAACACACACACACACACACACACACACACACACACACACACACACACACACACACACACACACACACACACACACACACCACCTCTGCTTCCTGGTCCAGGAATAAATACCCTCTTACACTTTGAGGGCTTTTTAATGTCAGAAAAAGACAGGAACACCAATGTAAGAGAAGCTCTGTTGTTTTGCCTCTTTTAAACCAACCTGATCCTTGCATTTCAGTACCAGAGGTGTGTGTCTAGTTTACTATGGTGGTTATACTGTGAAGGTTTTGCAGAAACGTCCCTACATAAATAATGAAAAATGAACATTTCAGGGAACTGTTGAGACATAATCAACTGCACACACTGTCTCTGGTCATGGTGGCAGCGGGCACAGACGAATAGAGTCTCTCTTCGTGTTGATAACGTTTGCTCAGCTTGCTGTCACTTTTCTATTTACGAGGGCAAATTGCTGAAGTAAAGGTTCTGTCACATAATAACTGTGTAGTTACGCATCATTGCACATGTTCAAGTGGATATATATAATGTAAGTACCAGGAGCTTTCTTACTGGGTATACAGTAATACATATAACTGTGTATCACGTATACTACACCACTTTTCTGTACTTAAACAGAATTGCTAAGGACACAGGGAAAGTCTGTACGGACTGTTCAAGGCATGGCAATAATACATCTGGTGTTCTAACAAACCAGTCCACAGACACACAGGATTTGACATATACTGTGTGAGTGTAGGAAACATATCTGCATTTATCTGCTTGTATGCCCAGTATATCCATATCTTTATCTCTGTTGTCCTGCTGCGTCTCACTGTAAAGAACTCTTGTGTGACAGGATGGAGAGGAACGAGGAGATGGTAAAATGGAAGGGACACACAGTGGATTACAGTGGAGTTACATCATTGTTTGAAAGCGCCAAGGCATTTTATTTGGCCCACAGTATTAGCATTTATTTATTTTCTCGCCGACATCCGCTGTCAGTAAAATGTAGAATTGGGTGCTCTTGCACAGTGGACCAGTCCCCCCAGAGGAAACCATTTGCAGGCCGTGCTGCAGTGTACATTCTGCAAACATCCTAAGAAAACACATTTTGGTCCAGATCCACTAAGAATGGATCTAATTCAGTGGCAGTTGCAGGCGTAATAGCGATTGCAACTGCCCCTTTTCAGCACACTGACCCCCTTTACTGCATTATGTCCGGTTGATGTTCAGTTTTAGCATGATGTTGGATGTAAATAATAACCCCAAAAAGATTCAGATAGCTTTTTTTCTTCTTTGAGTATGGCCCAAACACCTCCACCAACAAGTAGCGTATTTGGCCTGTGAGGCAAAAGCCAGAGCACAAAACAAAGTCCCTTGCTGTTGCATTGGCTCCCCCTCAGTGAGCACATGGTACATTTGAGCTGGGATCAATCATGACCCCTCCTCACCCCATTTCCCAGAAGAAATAACATCCTTAAGCCGTTAACCAGTATCTCCCTCTGTCCATGGTCATGTAAAAATGTTGCAACCTCTTTCTACTGCCCCTTCATCTCTCCTATTAGAGGAACGTGATCATGTTAATCTCACCATGATGTGCCGGCTTCTGGAGCTGTGGCCATGATATCACCATCCTATCAGAGGTCTGATGTGCTGCTGTTGAGGAAATCCCCCATGCAGCATTACCAATTTGTTGTGTGTGTGTGTGTGTGTGTGTGTGTGTGTGTGTGTGTGTGTGTGTGTGTGTGTGTGTGTGTGTGTGTGTGTGTGTGTGTGTGTGTGTGTGTGGTGTGTGTGGTGTGTGTGTGTGTGTGGCGTGTCGTACGTGTTTTTTATAGTCCAGCAATATGGGTCAGAATGTGTGATAGCCTCTTAAGCCCTAAACTGGGCTAATGCATGGTTAGTAGGGTTCTTATACAAGGCTGATTCACTGTGGTTAAAGCACAAGCTGTCAGATACAGGGGTATGGTGGAGGGCCACCTTTTCACCCTATTTCCTCTTTAAAGCAGCTTTGTTTCACTAGTTGCAGCTGTGCACAGCGGTCCTACTCAACAGCAGGGCTGTGGCTACAAAGTCAAAATCCTTTACCCGTCTCAGAACCTCAATTTCCTATAATTCACCATTACAATATAGAGCATTCTTTCCAGGAAACTTACTAAGAAATAAAGAAAGTGTTTTTGTTTTATTCCCCAACGTTTTAGTTGTGATGTAAAAACTAGGGCTGTCAAATTAACGCGTTAATTTCGATTAATTAATCACAGAAAAATTACGCGATTAAAAAAAGTAATGCAGATTAATCGCACTTCTATAATGCCGTTTGACCCGGTGCAAAAGTGGTGCGCAGCTCAGTGAGCTGCACCTGTAGCTTGCAGACACGGCCCGCACGAATGAAAGGGAGAAAAGTAAAGAGAGAAGCAGAGGAAAGGGCGGGGCCGAGGGCTCTATGGACGGTTTATGGGATGCTTCGGGAAAATAAGCATGAAGGTAGGAAGACATCTTACTTTATTCTCTGCAGTGTCTGTGCATTATTGATTTAGTGGTGCAACAATATAGGTTCAAAACAGTATCTCTCAATGTTCCTCCCTGTGTCTCAATTTAGTTTGCTAGCTGTCTCGTGTGTGTGTGTGTGTGTGTGTCAATATTTTTGCCTATGAGTACGACGATGGTGAATGAATCGGCTTAGGCATCTGTGGCAGTGCAGCGCTGTCTGTTGTGGAGACAGAAGTTACGAGAAATGGAGAGCGAGAGCGAGAGAGAGAGAGAGAGAGAGAGAAACAAACTGTAGCAGGCTATAAAGCTGTTTATAAACAGGTATAAAAGTATGCGATTAATTTAGATTAATTAATCACAGAGCCTGTAATTAATTAATTAATTTTTTTAATCGCTTGACAGCCCTAGTAAAAACTAAAAATGTGAATATTCAAAGTATAGAGGGCGACAAAGTGTAATACGTAAATGCACAACAGCTAGTGCTGCGCCATCTTTAGAGGCAAGGCTGGAATACCAGGAGTCCCGAAGGCTGCAGGTTTACAGGGGCAATTCATTTTTTGGTCATTTCATTATGATATCTGTTAAAGGGACTGGAAACATTTCCAATCAAAGTTCTAAGCTATTGAGTCCTGCTGCTGCATACGTACTTGCGTATTCACTTGTTAATATTTAATGTTCCAGAGAAATACTTAGACTGTTCAGTGGGTATAAAACAGTATGCCAGAGTAAAGCTTGTTATGTGTACTTTAAAGGAATACAACCAACATAGTGGGACACGTGTTGATTTGATTTGTCTTTAGGTGACAAAATCCACCTGAACATCCAAAGGTTATTTATTTACATGTCATATCTCATTAGTATGATCCTCCAAACAGAGCTGGCAGTTTGCCCCCTTATCACATTACAACAAACCCATTTGGAATTTAATTTGTAAACTCATTAATACAGACACATACACACTATTCCCCCAGCTCCACCCCAGTGGTTTGGGAAGCGTTATTTGAGCTTGAACTTGATTTGAACTCTGGTACTCTTTTATAGTAGATTGGATTATTTGTGTTGGTCATGACACAACGAAATCCATTTATTTATTAAGGTGACCTGAGTGGGAGGAACTTCATTCTGTCTGAACTGTGACTGAATTAAGTTATTTATGAAGGTCTTTTAGAAAAAAAAAATTGTAGTTTCCAGAGCAACAAATAAGGACATCAATGAAAGGAACGACAAGGAAGAACAAGCGTGTCCCAACTTCTTAAAAGGCCGGACTCGTGCTTGTGCTGTGTGTGTGTGCGTGCATGTGGGTGCGCGTGTGCATGTGTGTGTGTGCGTGTGTGTGTGTGTATCCATCCCGTGTATCCATACTGCAGCACTAAAGCAAAATGGATGACTGATATGGGACTTGTATTACGGCTTCCAGTGAAGCAGGAACCGATAATGAAATAATTTTGGGGGGATAAATTGCTTCTATAAAGAACAGGAAAGGTTAATCTGAGCGTTTGCAGGCTTCCAGTTTTCCCCATGCTGCCACACATCGATTCAGACAGTGGCCAAACTCATCATATTACCAGCAGCTTTGTTTTTTTTTTTTTTGGAGAGAGGTTGGTGACTCCAAATTTGATTTGACTTGATGAAATGAGACACACGGTGAAACACTCATTTTTCTGAGTGCATTATCCCCCAGACAAACACACTCACACCTCATCCCAACAGCTAGGCTTGGCACCACCTACACTCTCGGCTCCCTGGTTGTGGATCCACTTCCCAAAGTGCAGTCAAAGGAGTAGTTCATTCTTAGTCATCTCCGAAAAGGTCATCTCATCACATCTTGTCTCCAATGCCTTAGTATGGCCTCTTCGGTCGTTTGTATTGCTGTGTGGCAGTGATTCCTCTGTGGGTGGAGCCACTTGGTTCTGGGTCCTCAAAGGTGGAGTCAGCGATTCTGGAGAATGTGCACACAGTCTGGTCAGGTAGTAGATCGTGAGGAGATATATTCACTGATTTTGACAAAAAGTGATTTTTGACAACAAGCCTTCACCAGAAGCGTTGAGCTGACTCCACCTTTAATTCCATGAATTACACATAATGACCATAGATAGTAAATAATATGGATGTAGCATCTGGGTTGACCTCAGTTATTCTCACGGCATCCAATAATCCTGGTTTGTGCGCTTCGTCATTTTGTGAAATTTTTACTCCGCCTCACGTCGGGTGGAGGGAGATAGCTGATAGGCAAAGTGAGGGACAACGGGCGGAGAGCTGTCACTCAAGAGATCGCGCCAATACATTTTAACCTCCGATAAAATAAAAACTAGCGTGGGCCAAAAAAATTCACCCCCCTCAGTGTTGTCATGGAGATATGACCTAAACATACAGACTAAATTGGTTTTGTGGCCCAGGCTGTAAATAGGTTTAATAACAAGTGAGTGAGTCAAAGAAAAACTGCTCAGTCTTGGCACCACCCCCCAGTGGCACTTCCTGGTTACTACAGTTGTGGTCACTTCCTTATTGGATGCTGGTAAAAATCGCTGAGGTTGGGGCTTGATAATGACCCATAGGACTGTTTCTGGTCTTTATGCTAAACTGTGACCTGGCTTGTCTCTCAATACTTCCCTGATGAGCCTATTGGTTCATATAGTGAAGGTGAACATTTTTAACTCACAAATGTATAGTTGCATTTTTTTTTTAAAGAAGCCTTGAGAATTCCCTGAATAAATAGTGCATTTAGTGGGGACTACTTTTAGCTGCGGATTCATCTACATTTGATGCTGATGGACTATTTGAGGCAACAGGACGGTGCATGATGTGCTTTGAGTAGTTTCCGGACAACAATGGAGCTGTGTCTGGCACACACGATTCAAATGAACCAGGCTTTATACCCATGACCAGAATTAATTAGAAGGATACGTTTCATGTTTGACGGACAAACTTTGAATACATTACTTTTCAAACACTCTCCGTAGATCCGCCATGTATACTGAAATAACTTCAAATGAAAGTCAAAATAACTGAAGAACTTTCTCATCATTTCCCCAAAAATTGTCATCTGAATTCTAAGGGATTTCCCATGAGAAGCAGGTCCTCGGGCAGTCCTCTCTCTCTCTCTCTCTTCTCTCTCTCTCTCTCTCTCTCTCTCTCTCTCTCTCTCTCTCTCTCTCTCTCTCTCTCTCTCTCTCTCATTGTACCCAGTCTGATTTAATATTAAAAAAGGAGGGTGAATCGTCTGGGCCTCCTCCCATTCTCTCCATCCCTATGCCTGGCTGGTACCACTCTCTGTCCTGCTCTTCATCTCTGTGTTTTGTTTTTCTTCTCTGCTGCTACTCCACCCTGCTCAGGTTAAGTGTGATCAATGTTCAGAGGCACTCAGGGTGTATTATGTCTCCTTAGGTCTCATTGTATGTGTTTGGCATTGTGTTTTTTATTTTTTATTTTTTATTCTGCCCTCCAAACACACATCCAGACACAATTCAAGTCAATACATGCACACTAAAGGCCCATGTACACTTGATGAGTGATTTTTGACAACTGTTGAGACCAAAGAATGGCTATGTCCCTTTCTGAAGTTCAGGCACTTAAGCATCCAAATCTCACAGTGTGACTGCTACTACAAGCCGTCAGAATACCTAGCCAAGTGTCCCCATGTTGGATGAGAGTTTCCAACCTGGCCATTTACATCCAGAACCAATATTCATTGTCAACGCAGAAAGTATTGCGTCCCTAATGCAAACAAAAAGAGACATACAAAAGTGGTGGGATTAAAACCATTGTGTATATTCAGAGAAAAGTTTCAGCTCTTTTAACAGTGAGTATGATGCTCTTTTGTGCCAAACTGTATCTAAATATGAATATGCATCTGTGCTTCTATTGGCAACATAATTTAATTTGTTTAGAAAGAAAGAAATCCCAGCAGCTCACACATTTAAATGCCTGAGGCCCGGTGTGTCCTGGCCTTCAGTACAGGCTTCCATACCAGTGTTGCTTCTATTTTGTGCACCAAATCCCACTCAACTTTTCTCAGTTTTTTTTTGTCCTCAAAAGTTTTCTGCACACCGTCTTGCATTTTCTAGCATGCAGTCACTGTCTGCCTGTCTAACTATTACACAGAGACCTACATATACACACGCATGCACGCACGCACACACACACACACGCACACACACACACACGCACACACACACACACACACACACACAGCTGGGTGACATAACGGTGTGTCGACGCGCGGCCGTGTGTGGAGCAGGGGGTCAGGATTGCACTCTGAAGGTCAGGTCTGCCACATCTGTCTCTGCTCTACTCCACTGGGTGCTGCCCAAGAGTGCTGGCTGAACGGATGCACAAGGGGAGACTGAGCTAGTGATGGGGGGGACAGTAAAGGAGGCGGACAGATGGCAGGGCAGAGTGGGAAAAAAAGGCAGAGGTAGAGAAATAGGGCTGTGGTTGTTCTAGCCACAATCCCAGGTGGCAATCAGTGTGCACGAATATGAAAACGGCGGGCAGCTGGAAAAGAGCCTCAGGTGTTCAAAAAGTAAAATCAAATTATAATAAGTTCTCATCCGGAATTAGACGAGTACACTGACTTCTGTGGATACGTTTTTTTTATCATAATGACAGCTGTTAACAATCCGACTTGTCATTAAGCCTATCTCTGACGTTGAGCATTATGACATTTTAGCCTATGGTGAGCCCCTCTCATCTGTTTGTGTATAGGAGAGAGAAAGATGAGGAGAGAGCGAGCATGTGTTAAATTTACAGTGGCTTCACCGAGGTCATCTAAGGTCCTCTGTGTGCACCAGTGCATGTGAGCGCAAACGCTTTCATCCAGTTGCAGAGTGGTACAGCCCACATGAACTGGCAGCCCCTACATCCAGACCAAATCTAATCCCAGATTTTCAGTGAACCTTGGCTTGACATGCAATTTACCCCTATTTAGGAACCAGACTCAGTACTGTCATTTTAGGAGGAGTCGAAAATGCTATAATACAGTATTAGCCCCAGCACACTTTCCACTATGATAAAAACCTCCCCTGTCCCTATTTTAAAAATGGATTTCAGTTTAAAAGGTTATTTGGGTTATCAGAAAGGTGCCTTTGTATTTTTGATATGTTGCTTTGTATCCAGTTCTGTAAATGTCCTGCTTCGTTGATGTAGCTATTATTGCTTATTTGATGTTCCACAACACTGTAGGCTGCTGCATGGTAATCATTTCCCCAGCAACCTCTCTATTAATATTTTACCTCTGACGATTTGAACATAACCATATATTATTCATAATATATATAATATATTCACATCCAGTTTGAGGGATGGTATCAAAGGGAAAATAAATCACAGTCCAACATGAAGATGAGGCCCCCCCCCCAAAAAAAAAACATAAATAAAGAAATGCATAAAAAAATTACTTCCTCCATTTTATGCTTTACCGTTCATAATAAAAGATTTTAGATTCAAAAATACATTCAGCAAAAAACAGAACAATCACATTACAGTTCAGAAAAAATCAGGCAATTGTAAAAGACCATTTATACAGTATGACTCACCCACCATGTTTATTACTTCAGGGAAAGTATGCTGATTCCACACAGGTTTCTCAGGTGTGGGGGGGGTACTACTGTATATGTGAAACAATAGCATTAAAGCCTTTAGTGAAGTCACATGAATGTCCTCCGGTGATCCCCAAATAAATTGAGCGACATTATGAGGATTGAAGGAAGTTTTCCCCCTACTTTTATTTGTTGCTACATCCTTGTAAATTAATATAAGCTCCCCAAGAGAAATCCAAGACCCAGGGCCACGTTAAGGTCATAACGAGTTACGGGACTCACAAGGAAAGAGCTCTGCGTTTATCGAGGTCACACAAAGGGGTTGGGAACGACTGCTGTGGTGGAAGAAGCAATAAAATCTATAGTTGGAGAACTTCTACACAGACTTATAAAGTATGCTGCCCTACCTTTAGTTATACAGGCAGATAATAACCTAGCTGAACATTTTAATGAAAGCTCTTTTTTCAGACCCACTTTTAATGAAGCCATATGTAAATTCAAATCTCCCTAAACTCCCCATTACGCCTGTCCCTTCATAAAGGAGCTTGTCTGCTCACTTTCTCTCAGTTTTTTTTATGGTTTGACCTTATGGAGCACTAGCACACACACACACACACCCACACTAATTAATGCCACTCTCTCTGTCTCTCTTTTTCTCCCTCTCCTGACCCTCCTTCCACACACCACCAGTCCCGTCCTTCTGGGGTCTGGTGTACTCAGCCTGGAACCTGTGTGCCATAGGAAAGCGACAGTCACCCATCGACATAGAGACCAGTCACATGATCTTTGACCCCTACCTGACCCCTCTGAGGCTCAACACGGGAGGACGGAAGGTAAGTGGACTGCCACTAAATGACCTGACATCACCTCTTTGGATGAGATAGCCTAATGTGACGTCCTCGGAGTCAGAGCTCGTCAAATGACACAAAGCAAGGCCGTCCCCCACAATTCAGGATGCCAAACAAGTTGTATATAGTATTTGCATTGAAATACTATACCTAAGAAAAAAGCTTTAATTTGCCTTTTATGGTGTTTTTGAACAGCTCTCATTAAGAAAAGGCTCTAACTTCTTTTCCAAATGCTTTTAAAGAGTGTTTCACAGCTTGCCAAGCACAATTCAGAGTGTCAAACAAGTTGTATATAATATGACGGCACGGGGCTTTATAGCCCCTGTAAACCCAAATCCACAAAATCCTTCAAACTACTGTATGTAATTTGGGGAATTAGTTGATTGATAGTAAGCATCTGCAAAGAGTTGGGCATATTTTTTCAATCCAAATGAAAGTTTGATAAACTTTACAGAAATGTATTTGAAGAGGCGGGCTATGCTCTGGTTCTTATTACACCAGAAGTATTTTGAACCAATCCGGCAGTTTCCTGTCTGAACAAAAAAAAACAATGACTGTTGCCATAGAAACCGTTTCATACAGCCACGCCCACAAGTTTCGTCAAATGTTCTACTCTAGACAGTAATAAAAAGGCTGTTCTTTTAACTAAGTTTGTATAATGTTATGGACATTTATTTTCAACCATATTTTTTGTAAAAGCTTATTAAGACACCCAGCTTTGATATCATATAACAATTTTCACTATTTTAGAGCCGATTCCAGAGGCTTTAATTTCATCAGAGACAGGACACGTTCTCTAAATCACGATGCAGAGAAACTCCTCTGTGACAGTCTATGAGTTTTTCATCCATATCCAAAGGCTTTTAAATTCCCAGATGCATTTGACTGCACTGAGCTCAGAATACATTACATTTGTAGCTTTTTACACAGTAATCCCAGTGACACTTCACAGCACAGATCCTGTTAAAAGCTCCCCAAAACACAGATAAAACACAGCTTTTGGTGATGTTTTACATTGCCCCCTGGATTCATTTTGGTATCTAGTAAAGTGTTGGAGTGATTGGCCATATTTGATGTAGTGGTATTTTGTTTACAAGTGAAGGGGAACTGGCGGATAAAAGGCCCCAACAAGCCCTTATTGCAAGCAGTTGGAAACTAAAATATTTAGTCTGAGTGATATAGAGAGACTAGAGCTCAAATTCATATTTTGTCGTAGAAAAGTAGACAGTTATATAATAATACCCCAGGTCAAATGCTTATGAGATACAATAGAAGATATTTGGGCGCAAACAGATATGGAGGCTGTTGAGAGCTTGCAATTGGAATTTGATTTCTGACCTACGTTTGCTTTTCCTAGTTTTGTTGATATTTCTGCTATACATGTTGTCATGCATTTACAGAAGATTCAGTTACTAATAACACAAATAAAAGTTTCTAACAAACAGAACCATTAGCTGTGAAATTACAGTAACACCATTAGCAAGTTAGCTGTCTAGCATGGTAACTTAAAATCAAAAAAATATATAAATGAACTCAATTTAACTGACATTTTTAAGATTGGCTTTCATACTGTTTTTGATAAAATACCCAATTTTGACTTTTCAAAATGTTTGTTAAAGGAGAAACCAATTGTTATGCATAGGCATTTATTAAATTGGGTCGGTTAAAAACAAAGAAATGCAAAACAAATATAGATTGTTGTTACTTTTGCCCAGAAGAAATAGAAAATGCAACTTATGAGCAAAACATTTATAAAATAGGCCTACATTGCTTTATTCTTAGTGAAGACATTAAAGTGATTGGTTCTGCCTTTTGCTTGCTGAGCCCTGATATGTCCTGTCTATGTAAAAGATTATTGAACCAAGTCAGAGAAAGAAGCTTTTAATTTGGGTGGGATTTTAGTCCGCATAAAAGAGTACACCTTCACAAAAAGTCTAAAAACATATTTTTCACCTATAAAATCATTAATAAGTCATCATAACTGAAAGGTGATTACATTATACCACATGTATTGCTGCCTTAGTATTCACTTTCTCCAGCAGTTCATTCATTTAAATAATACTTTCATTGTTACCTACAAATTTCCCACAGCTGTTCAAGTCCATTAGTTTCTAATGATCCATTGTGAGAATGAGCCATAATTCAAACTTCAAAGGCCCATTTCAACACAATACCATTTCTACCGTTTGATTCGGAAGAAAATAGGAGTCACAAATCATTATTTCACTTTACAAAATTGTAAGCATGGTAATTTGCTTTGATCTAGGCGGGGAAGAATATAGCGCTTTGCAATGACATTTGAATTCACCTCAGAGATTTCCAAAAACCCAAACAGAATGTTCTCTCAAAATATATTTAAAGGTTCAGTAAGCGGAATGGTCAGTTTAGCTAACTTCCTGTCACTGACTGCAGTTAGCAGTCCCTTCCCTCGTCCCCACGTCACCACATCAATGCACTGCGGTCTTCAAGCAGCGAGTTATCTAGCATCATCTCAGATAAGTAAGTGTGATAAAACATGATAAAAACCATCAAAACCGACATTGGGAAGGATTTTTACCTGCTCCGCCATTGGAGGCGCATACACATTCACCCGTCTGTCGTTCTGCACGTGCACCGGCAGTGAGACGGGTGCCAGTTTGTAGCGTTCTCTCTTCTGATTGGTTATCAGTTTCGGGATCCCCGAAAAGTTTATTTGCCTATTACATGCAGAGCAGGTGACTGAGAGATTGGCTTTATGAAACGCGCACACTATATTTAACTTTAAAACATTTTGTTAATTCTTGCAACCCCTTTGGACAAAAGCGGTAGGGTTTTTACTATAGTTCCAGGGTGAGGGATACATGACAAAGGCATTGAGAAAAACTATATAAAAATATAAATTTTGCACTGATGGTCTCCTTTGCTGTTACATGTCATTTAATATGATCATCAGAGGAAAAATGAAACTGTTTAGATCATCATAGGAAAAAGGAAACTGTTTAAGAAATATTTAAAATTTCCTTGCAGCTCCTTTGATGATTAAAATTGAGTGTAAAAAAATATATAAAAATCTTTTGAATATTTTATTGTGGATGTCATTCCATTCATAAAAATGTCAGACTTCAGTGTGCCTAAAAATGTCTTCTTTGACAAATGACTGTGCTGTTAATTTAAACATGTTTTATGCCCCCTACAGGAGGGCATGATGCATGTATGCATGTATGTTTCTATTATTAATAATCAAATCAAGAGCACTAACTAAGCAATTCCTGGTAGACCGTTACTAATTTATTTCCAATTTTCCCACTTACAACTAATGATTTAACAAAGTCCATACAAATATTAAACTGCTCTACTCTAGTATTATCTTGTCATCCAACAATATTACTTATCGTTGCATTCAGCTATAATGCTAAACCGTCTGATAATCTTTACATTGTGTCACTTACAGGACTCCGTGTAATCGTTTAGTGTTGCAGTTATAAAGGATTTCCTGTCAATTTAGGACATAATGAGTCATTGCACAAGCGTTTAGTTCCATCATGTTAATTCTTTTTTTACATATTTATTAATACAACACCTGTATCATTTCCATTGCTAATTGGTTAACAGTGACCCACAGGCCAAACCTAGAGGGAACATTAGCCCCATCCATGAACTCTTCAGAGGGTCCTGTCCTTGTGATTCCCCCTGTGACGCGACCATTGTGAAGAGGGCTAAGCAGTGCCTCGGGGTGAGCTTTGTGTTGGACCCCGAGAGACCAGTGTCAAACACTTATCATGGCCTCTGTGGCACGTCGCGGTTCAGACCAGGATGTTCATATGAGATCAGATGAATGACAGCCGAAGCTCAGGCACAGCTAATCCAAACCATTGGGGGAATGTGGGTCGCCCGGGCTAATTAAAACACAGAAATGCATGGAGTTTGTGTTCATACGCTGTTCCCTTTGTGGAGTATTTCATCGCAAAAATAGATTAATTTTAAAGGTGTTTGGAAAATTTGAGTGTATGTATGATGGACACTATGGCAAATTGCATGTTTACATTTAAAAGAACTTCTAGTTAATGAAACAATGGTTTGTATAAATATTATTCCAGGTCATGCATAATGATATACATGCCTTTTTTAACTTGTGTTTCAATTCAAACAATTTTATTAGTCCCACTTGGGGCAATTATTTATGGGCAGCAGGTTGTCGTATACACAGAACACATGTCACACAAGAAAGACAAACATACAGAAACACCAAGGAGCTATAAATTAAAATCTAAATTCAGATTGTATTTTTTTGATTATGTTATTAATGGATTTCTTGATTGGAGACAGAAAAAACGTGGCTGACATGGTTCTGCACTTTGTAATTCTTCGGCATGTTGCTCCACCGGTCACGACCCTTTTTCTATTATGTGTTTCTGAATCAATTTATATATTATATCTGGGGCATGCCACTTAAGCACCTTTCCATTGGTTAACTTTGAAGTCTTTTTGTATGATGTCATCACAGGTTATTGATTGGGAGGCCTGGCCCCAGATGATCACACAGTAGGATATATGTATGTATGTGATTAAATCATGGCATGCATATATTGTACATGTGTGCAGGTGTCCTGTGCATGTTCAATTTGAACAAAAAAGAAAGACTCAAGATGTATTATTTGTCAGGAGTTGGTGGAGACTAAAGCAGAGCTCAAAGCAGAGTGAGTATTGGACTTCAAGTTTATGTCATTGTGGTGTTTAAATTTTCTTTTCCACGGACCCTTGATGACAAAATATTACTTGCTGCACATATGAGTATTTACTCAATGAATAAATAAGTAAAGGTCTTCATTATAAAGGTTCATCAGTCTTGAAATATTATATTTTTGGATCATTATTATTGATGTATTGATATGTAAGTGATGTTATGTTGTAGATATATTGTACAGTATATTATATATACAGTATATATATATATATATATATATATATATATATATATATATATATATTGTAGTTCAGAGGTTCAATCTCTTAGAAAGCATCATACTTATGAGCTAACCATATGATTTGTATGTACAATATCAATCTGAAAAGTATATAGCAAGTACTTCATGCAGTAGAGTCGAGAACAGCCACTGGCTTCTGAATAGCAGTTAGCGACCACTTCCTATTTCATTTGAAGAAGAGAATATGACCCTCTCATAAAACCGGGCATTATAATGAGATATGTATAATGTGTTCAGCTCTCTACTAGGATCAGGGATTGAGACATTAACAGCCTGCGACTTTGTGCTGTAAAAAAACTCTTAGCACCTTTCCATTCCAGATGGAGTGGCGTGTTCACAGTTGGACCCGGTGGGGCCTTAATCCAGCCATGCATCAAATCCACAATCCAAGTTGTTTACCTCACCAGGCTTAACTGGACCTGCCCTTAGGGATGGTTTTAGCACGCACATGTTTTATAGCAGGCTCTGTGCTTCCTTATTTAACAGAGTTTCAATTCTTCAGAGGCAGCCTGGCCAGCAGTATAATGGGAAAGTCGTGTATGGCTTTTCTCAGATGTGCTTTGATGAACTGTGAAACTGTGTGCTCGTGCAAAGCTTTGCTTTAAACTAGACACTCGCCTTGAAAGTTGTTTGAATCTACTCAACCGTCTTCTTAACGCTATAGGTTCTGATGGCCAAATAAAAGGGACACCCCACCAGTTTCACAAATCAAGATCACTTTACTCATAGTGAGGAGTACTATCCCCTGTGAAAACAGTTGTAAAATGTCTTGTGTGGCTCACAAGGAGCTTTGTCAAGTCTCAGAGTTTTCAACTTAGGGTGTGGAGTTCAAAGTACTATGCATGGAGTATCCAACAGGCATCAAGGGTCTAATGCAAGTTGCGTTATGGGAAATGTAGGCTTTGTAACATTATTGGAGATTGAATAAAGCGCACATCTGCTGAGTTGGGACATTTGATGGCCAGTGCACAAAAGGAGGATACAGTCAGTAGCAAAGATGAGCTAATTTAGGGAGAATTGTGATGCTTTTGATGAAATACGAGGACATAAGACAAAATGGGACAGGACTGTATACTGTTTGGGTGATGGTGGGTGAAGGTGTGTGAGGTAACATTAAGTAACCACAGGACACGGTTGAGATTATGTGTTCTTATTGGGGCTAGTTGGGAGCTTAATTATTTATTGGTGGAGTGGTAGAGTTTAAAGGAACATCACAAATAAACAGAGCAAGGTGCAGACATTCAGCATTTGAAGTACCAACATCAACAACGATCACTGTTTTTCTTGAAGTTCCTGAAGACGTCTTTTCTATTCTTACTATGATGGAAGGGATCCAGACGGAGCAGTTTGTTCATTGAGCATGAATATTTTTGTGATTTTATTATCTCTCTCCTTTTGTCCCTGGTTTGAAGTGGCAGAAAGCCAGGAAGATTCAGAAATAGACAAGAGTCGACAGTGTGTTGCCCCTTAGTCAAGATATCTTGCTTCTTGGCATCCAATTCCACCATCCTTTTTTTTAAGTACCCCAATTTCATGTAAGCACAAAATATGAAATCATAACAGTACCACAACAAGGCCATACAGCAGGGCAAACCCTCACCATCTTGAGTGTTTTGCTGCTAGGTGCATGCTCTCCCAGGATCCAATGTTCCTGCTACTATTAGCTTATTAACCATCCAATCATGCATGCTGAAACAACACTTTGAAACTACAGGCATGCTACTGGCTCTTTACGGCTGTTTGGAAGCTAAATGCTAAAAGAAGCATGCTCATGTGCTCACATTTAAAATGCCAACATTGATGTTATCCAGGTATAACATTTACCATGGCCACAATCTTGGTTTAGTGTGTTAGTATGCTTCCACTACACTTCATGACCACAATAAACAAGTAGGCAACAGCTGAGGATGATGTATTAGCTTTAGTTGAATCTGGACAAAATATTTGAACGATTTTTTCATTTGACCGCCAGTGGTAATGTAAACAAAGGTCAGAAGAAGTCATGCTGTGAGCGCCATGTATAACTGTAACAAATATATATATGGCAACGCATCCAATAGTTACTAAAAAGATATTTCAATGTGGACTAAATGTATAGATCAAGTTACACTTGCTTGCATGGCTTAGGAAGCTGCAAACGGAACTGAACACATTTGCCCATTGACGTGGTCTTCTTTAGTTTCTGCTTTGTTTGTGGACCTCTGTGTGCTGAGTATTTCCTAAGCTGCAAATTTTTCATCAGACCCCAAAACCTATTGCAGTGAATGACTGAGCGGGCTGCTGGCCAGAGAGCTAAATTATCACATGCCATTTCCATCCAAAGAGATGCACATTACTATGTGTGCATAAATAGGACTGTGGCTGCACCTGGTGGGAGGAATACTGCTAACTGTGCTAGTGTTTACCCTATGAGGTAGGTAGAAAGACTTTGTGCATGTGATTTGACCGCCCAATATAAATGTGTTGCTATGATATTTTATAATGGCATAGGCCTATTCCATAAATCAGAAGAACAAAAAATGTTTTCCTCGTCTGTCTCTCAACCTTACAGACTCTTAATATCTGAGTTTGTTTTATTGTTACATGTCACCAAATTCTCGGATTTAAAGTATTCAAACAGCCATCTCCTCCTCTCTGTCTTCATGTGGCAGTTCTGCATCTGCGTTTAGGGAAAGGTTGCACCGTCGATATGCTTCAAAAGAGAAAATTAATCAGGGCTCTTTACAGGAAGCCGCACAACCCTGGTAAGAGTTAAATCCTCTGAGTCTTTTCCTCATGATTAATACTCTTGTGCATCTGCTGAGCGAGAGAGCACATAGCACAGCCATCTGTCCTGCTGAGTGTGTTTGGGAGTATGCAGAGAAGAGAGAGAGAGAGAGAGAGAGAGAGAGAGAGAGAGAGAGAGAGAGAGAGAGAGAGAGAGGGAGGGTTGGGAAGCATGTGTACGGAACTTGTGTTCGAGGAAATCACATCAAAGATTGAGGACAAATGTGAACGCATGTGTTTGTGTGAAAGGCTTGTGGGTGTGTGGTTATAGAGTTAAAACAAAATTGGAGAATGTTTTGTGTGTATGGTGTTGTTGTGTGCACCTTCGTGATATCCAGCGTCTTCTTAGTTATTTTATTTTATTTATCCTTTATTTAACCAGGGCGGCAGTGGCGAAGTGGGTAGGAAGATTGCCTCTGGAGTGCAGGGTCGGAGGTCCGATTCCCCGCCTACCCGCCACATGTCGAAGTGTCCCTGGGCAAGACACTGAACCCCAAATTGCTCCTGATGGTTCAGAGAGCGCCTTGCATGGCAGCTACTGCCATTGGTGTATGAATGGGTGAATGTGGTAAGATATGTAAAGCGCTTTGAGGCTGAGAAAATCGGCTAGAAAAGCGCTGTATACAGTAAGTCAAGTCCATTTACCATTTAACCAGGTTAGTCTCATTGAGATTAAAATCTCTTCTTCAAGAGAGACCTGGCCAAGATGGACAGCAGAACACAGTTACACATAAAACACAATACAAAATACAAGTTCGATATTAAGTACAGTTGTACAACAGAAAAATAAGATTCTTAACTAAAAACATTCACAAAAGTTAAAATTAGTGAATTTGCTTATGAGCTGTAGGACAACTAGATTGGCAGCTTTGATTCTGCCGTCAGCAACATATTCCTTTCGTTGCTTGGAAATTCAAAGGCCACATTTAGTACATAGATGTTTACAAGTTATCCTCCATGTTTCCACACATTCAAAAATAAGCCCACTTACTACAGCACCAACTGGGCTGAAAGGATGGTCGTTTGGCGTCTATCAGAATATACTACATTATACTTGTTCTGAACAGGGCCGTAATTAGTGAAAGAGTGAATCGCAACTTGGGCCCTTTACACATGCAGTCCAAGTGCATGATGAGTAATCAATCATCGGAAAGCTGGTCATACCTGATTGGCTGTATATACTGCCATAAACGTTTTGCTTAGTTTTATGAAGCTTGAAGTTCCATGTGTCTGTGCAGTTGGATTGGAGTCTCCTGTTGCCAGTTTGGATGTTTTTTTATTTAAATTAGTTTTTACAACGTGGCTTTCTTTGCTTTTCGTTTGTATGTTTTTATTTCATTACTTTTGATTCTTCTAAAGCACTTTGTGAATTGTTTTTCTGTGAAAGGTGCGTTTCATAAACTTATAATGTTTCTTTATAAGCTGGTGACCTTTTAGGTTAGGTAGGTTGGTAGGTAGGCTAAGCCAAGTTTAGTGAAAGAAATCTAAGATCTTCTCCTTATCCCTCATTGAAAAATCCAGAATCTGTGCATGTGCAAATATTTTCCGCCTAGAGTTTAATTGCCGAAAGTAAGACTTTCCTACTCGTCTGTTTCTCGCCTGCACAGACTTAATTCAATGAAAAATAGTAAAACACTATATTTGTCTAGAAGGAATTCTTCAATGTGGTTCATAAAATAAAATAAAATACATAACTTTAAGTGTGCTCTTTAATGTAAATGTAGAGCCCTGAGTTGAGTCTAATATTTATATAGCTCCCAATTCAATGATTACTTTTTGTAGTATTTCTTTATATAATATACAGTATATGCATGCAGCAGCAAAAGGTGAGTTTCTTTATCCAGTCATTTTTCTGCTGAACATCTCCCAACAGAAATACTTCATCCACTTCAACCTACTGATCATTTACTTATGCTTTCAACAGTCACTGTATTCTGGCTACTATCTGTTAAGCAGATCATTTAGCTTCAATAGTGGGTGCTTATTAAGAGCCAATCAGCAACAGTATCACCCCGCAGTCTGTTATATGTCAACTTGTGAGCATGCTGCTCTGGAAAGGCCATCAACTTAATTTACATCTGACGCAGTGACAGAGTGACCTTCACGTGCACTGCAGAGAGATGCCTCAGAAAGGTGGAATGGAACCTTCAGATATGACAAATGACTGTCTTCCCCAAGACTTTGACCGCTTTGCAACATGCTGACATTTTACTAATAGATTGGATGGTACACGTGCATGTGTGTGTGTGTGTGTGTGTGTGTGTGTGTGTGTGTGTGTGTGTGTGTGTGTTTGCGCGTGGTGGTTAAAATGACAGTTCATTAGTCATTTCATGGAGTGACTCCAGTAAACAAAGACACACACACACACACACACACACACACACACATCCCCACAGACATACATGCACACACCCACTCAAGTGTCACACAGTAATTGATCTGTATTGGCAATCTCTCTTTAACAAACCCAGGAACAATTTGGACTTCCATTAAATTCCATTTATTTTTGATGTGGCATTTAAGAGTTATAACCAGGGATTTTTTGCGAAAGGAGAGGCTGAGTTTGATATTCAGGGCCAAGAGGCGAAATGCACTCCTCTCCGTGTTTGCAATTTGTGATTGTGTTAACATTTGCCTCATCCATTTGATCTGATTTGAGTTCCAAAGTACGTGCTCATGCTCCTGTTTGCCGTAGTGTACTGTTATTTGCTCAATAAAACATAGAAAAAGTTTTGTAGAACAAAACTGTGCTGAATGTCAATAAGTCTTCCTATTGGTATATGTGTTCACTGCCGGTTGGACAGATGCCTTCAAAGTGGTTGTTGCTCACCTAGCACATATGCTAAAATACAGGTGATACTCGTATTATTAGAATATCATGGTAAATGAATTGGAATTGAGGCAATAATTCATTCAAAAGGGGCCCAAACTAAGTACTGAGTACATATGGATGAGTATTCTTTATAGAGGGCCGACATTTCTGTATTTAAAATTCCTTCTTTATTGATTTCATGTAATATTCAAATTTCTGAGATTTTGAATTTGGAGTTTTCATAAGCTGTTAGCTATAATAATCAAAATTATAACAAATAAAGGCTTGAGATATCTCACTTTGCATGTAATTAGTCTATATAATATATTATTTTCACCTTTTAAGTTGAATTACTGAAATAAATTACTGACTTTTGCATGATATTCTAATTTTTCGAGTTTCACCTATGCTGTGTGGCCCATGACAAGTGTGCAAAGACTTTACACTGAAATGATCATATGAACAAATAGTAAATCGTCATGTCTTGTTGAAAATCTCAATACAAAGAAGAATTTTGGACCTTGTATTGCCGTTGAAGGTCTCCCATAAACAGTTTTGCACATGCTTTCTGGCTAAAGGGTATTTTATTTATTTATTTGTGTTGCTGGTGATTCAATACCCCTGCAAGCAAGTAGGACTGCCTCTGCCACATCACATTCATTATTTCTATTAACAAATCTGTGTGTTAACAAAAGAAAAGGGGGCCTCCAAATGAAAAAAGAAATTGGTTGTTGTCGCAAGAACCGACGTTAGCCCTTCTGCATTGATGCCCCAATTGTCAGGACATTGTTTGTCAGTTCCTTCTAAAACGTTTACATAACCGATATTTAATTATTAATGTACATTATCCAGACAAAAACTACTGTTTAGGGCTGAAATAAACCATTCATCCGAAATGAACTTTTTATCAAATAACTTTACACTTATCAAAGTCATAAAAGAGCTCCAACTTTGACTCACCTGCTTTATTCCATGGAGCAGAACCAGGGCTATGTGAAATTAGAAACTTCACTTTAGAAACTCTTCGGCACGACAAATTTGCAGTTCACACATATTGCGATGGCCGCTCTGTTTTCTGTCCTCCTCATGTTTATAATAATGCACAGGGTAGAAACAGGACACAAAATATAAGAGTATAATAATATCAAGGTCAGAAGATACATTTAATTGTAGTTTAGCTTTTAAATTTATCCTTAAACAAACACATAGAATATGCTCTTAAAGTAATTATGCCGTTAAAACTTTCCTTTTTCAGGTGCTCTCGGGCGGGTGGTTTAGAAGCAGCAACACCAGAGTGTGTTTGAAGCCAACCAAACAAGTTGCTTTCACACTATGTCAGGATGAGTACTGGATTATTTGGGACCGATCCCCTTACAGTTGTTTGCAGTGTGGGGTTTTCATATTGTTGTGGGCAAGCAGGTAACTGTAACAATCTGCAGATATTAGGATGTTATAGTTTTGCTTTCTAACACACTCAGCTCCTAATGTCTTGCATGACTTGCGTCAGTACAATAGCAATACGTCATCAGAGGGCGGGATTTGGGACAGAAGCTTTCGAGTGCCAGCATTAATGCTAAATTTACGTTTTAAAGTTTTTCTTTTCTGTGACTAAGTTACCAAAGAAATCTTGTTCAACTAATGACCTTTCTGGTCGACTAACATCTGGTCGATTATAAGGGGGCAGCCATAGCTTTTTTGTTTGTTTGTGAATAAACATTTTTGCTGAATTGATTTGTGATTTGCCTAATCCATTTTGCATTTGTGTTGTGCTTGTGCTGGTTCGCTAAAAGGAGCCCTTTTCTGTGCTGTTGCCGGCTTACTGCTTGTACTGTATGGTTTGACCTAACAAGTTTTGTTCTTTTTTCCTATATAGTTTGCCAGAAGAGGCTGTGACTGGCACCCCACATTAATAACCCTTGTCAAAGTCACTACAATATAGAGTTAATTTAACCTGTTCCTCACTCCATCGGTCTGGTCCAAAAGGATTAATGCTCATTGTCAATTAGAGAAGCCAGTGACAGCAAATCATTTTAACAACCTTAGCTTTCATCCAATCAACTACTCCCTCAGGAGTAGTTACTCCCCTGTTAGCCCAGCAGCACAACCAGCCATACATTTGGTGTGGAAAATCTGAGAGAAAGGCTTGCTGGATCATCGAATCTTGCACTGGAAAGAAGGTTGAATTAGCCAGTGGATTTCTATGCTGTTTTTTACACAAAGCAAGCTGAGAGTCTGGATATGAGAACACCAACAACTCTAACAACTTGATTATCATGTATCAGTGCTGGCTGGTTGCTATTAGTGACTAAATCTATAATGTCAAATATCCTCTTGATGTCAAAGCATCTGTTGGCCTTAAAAATAAATATTCAAATGTTTTAATAAGTTGGTTGAAAAATGACCAAAGTGCCTCTGAGACTTAACAACCCAAAGACCAAGAGATTCTACTGACCTAAAACTTTCAACTGGAAGCCATTGACGGATCTCACAATTTTACCAGAGTGGGGAGAAGAAAAAAAGGTGGAAGCTTTTCAAGGCCATGAATACCCAGCATGCAATGCAGTCAGAGCAATGGGATGTATAAATTGAGCGGGGGAAAAAAGTAGGCATGAAAGAAAGGCCAGCAACTGACAGCAAATGACAAAGAACGAAGCTGGTTATGGTAGCGGTGGTTCAGTCATCCAATAAATATACAAACATATCAGTAAAATGAAAAAGATGGCGGCAGTTACTGTCAAACGAGGGCAGCGGATGAAGGTTGGGAATTTGTTTTGGATATGAAGAAGGGGAATGGTCATAACCTCCAAAGCTAATAATCAGATGTTTATGTCCTCACACTGGCAGATCCGTTATGTGGGCCAAATGCTCTGCTTCAGAAAGGGATCAATCCCATGGATGATTCCCACACTCATTATTACGTGAGCAGTCCATAAAATAAATTATAGTTCAGGTGTCCTGGGCTTCACAATCAGTAAAACCACAAGTATGAACTAGCCTGGTCCAACCAGACCATCGTACTTCACTTCATTTGTACAGAAGGTCTGGAACTGCTCCAGTTGGCAAACGTTCACTCACTTCGAGGCGGGTGTCTGTTGAAGTTTAAAACTATTGGATCAGCCAACCAATCGCATAACGTTTGGTCGTGCCATATGACATGAGCCGGTTTCTGACGGTGCGTTCCAGTTGTACTGGGAACTCGGAAATTTTCGACCTTACTACATATTGTAGTCTATGGATCTACCAGTACCTGGCAACGGTAAGAGTGGATCCCACTTGGGCTGACGATTGCCGGCCTTTCCCGCAGCATAAGAGCGAGCAGAGCAGAGCTGTCTCCTCAGCCTTATCTTGCGTGATAATTAAGCCCCCAGTGTCAGCACAGAAACAGCCAGAGAGCTCGCCACTCGTCACATAGATACTGACGAAGCGGAGGACTGAAATTGAAACCTCGGCCCTCGCTTCATGCTCATTGGTTTACATGCATTATGCAGTGGCCTAATACAGCCCGGGCCCAGGTGGGACCAATCACTTTCCCTCTTTTAAATATTAGCATTTCATTTCCCTCACTGTTTCCCCCGAGGAGCCGAGGCTTTTTTACTAACCCGCTTCTCTGTCCGTCCAAAAGTGCCTCTCTGTCTTTCAAACTCTGCCCTCAACCCAGTCATTTAAGTTTCTCTCATATCAGTCCTGCCTTTTCTTTTCTATCTCTCTCTTTTCCTCATTGTCTTTCTCTGTCACTTTTGCAAATTCTGTTTTAGGGAAGAACATGACTAGTCGGTTAAACGGTTGAACGTCCTACTTGGACCATTGTTTTTGTTTTCATCATCTCTCTTGCAGGATATACACTTTAATGATGGTTGGATATTAAGCTTACAAACCTGTAAGCATATGCTATGTGAATTGTTACATGGATCACTTCATGGAGCGATCGATGTGTGTAAATCCAAGAACGTTAAGGCTAAATAACTCCTTAAACAGGAGAATATATATATATACATATATATATATATATACATTGTGTTTGGGTTTCTCAGTGTTAAGTTGCTTATAGACCAGTCAACTAGTCCATTTCCACCTGGATGTGTAACTGCTTGACAGGCTGATTCCGCAGTCATTGTGTTTCCCTTTCGATTCATGGCTAGTGTTAGATTCTATGTGCTTGGCTAATGCGTTCTGCTTATTTTCAGGTTATTTCAATTAAAATATTGATCCATGACATCCATGGAAGTATTATCTACTCTGCCCCTTCATGCTTTTAGATAATGACTCCGTGCCACTATGTAGCTGTTTAGCACTTGTAAAATGGGGCATCTTTCTGTTCTTGTGTCCAGCTCATTTCACACAGACTGTCCTTGAAAACGGCTCTACTGATAATTGGGAATTCATCCCGTATAAAGAAGCATAAAGCAACAAAGGGAAATAGTCGTATTCATTGGACTAATGTCATTTCTGGGACGTTCCAGTCAACCTTGATTCCCTCTATAGTTTTTTTGTCTCTCGCATGTATTGTATACTCTGCCAGTTTCGCCCAACAGTCGTTTTCAATTACGTATGAATGTCGAACAAATTGGTATGGGCAACACAATACTGTGCACAATTTCAACCAACTCAGTGATCCTCATTAGATTTCACATCCTTAACCACTCAGCCATCACCGCTCTCATTTTCCTCAATTTCATATTTGCCATCGTTAACGCCTTCTCCTTCCTCTCTCTGAGTCCCATTTTCTACGTCTATATTCCCATGCCGTTCCACATCCCTGCTTCTCATTTTGTTCATTAGTGTCACCACCAGTCCATACCAATCCTGGCTTTCCTTTGTCTTTATCAACCCTACTGTCTGTCGCTCAGTCTTTCCTCTCTCCAACCTTTTTATTCCGTCACATCACATGCTTGGCACAAAACAGATGAAGGCTTTGAAGATGTGTCTCGTGCTGCTTTGTTTTTTTTGTTTTTTTTAAAGATATTTTTTGGGGCATTTTTATGCTTTATTGATAGTGCAGAGAGACAGAGGTGAAATGGGGCAGAGAGGGGAGTGACATGCAGAGAACGACCGCGGGCGGGAATCGAACCCGGGTCTGCTGCTGGGCCCGGCCCGGGAGGGGGACGCCTTACCAACTGAGCTAAAAGCACCCCCAGCTTTGTTTTTTTCTAAGACCCCACATCAGAACAGGTACTCAATTACTTTGGAGTTTGTCTGATTTGATTGTCTCAATTCCGTGGTGGAAGCTTCCCCCATGCAACCGCCAAGCCCCGTACCGCTGTCAAACAAAGGCCATCGAATCCAGTTTTGTTAAAAAGATGTGAAATAAACCCCTTTGAGACCTGAGCGTGTCTGCTGCTCATCTGTGGAAACAGCTGCTCCTCCTGTGTAACGTCTGATGGTGCAATGATTCACAAATAAAAGTAAAAGAACACAGCTGTTGTCTTTATTTAGTTATCGCAATGAGGTTTCATCGCAAACCTTTCCTCGAACGCTGAGGCTGCTCGCTGCGACGTGATTATTCATAATGTTGTCCTGATTTTTTTAAGGAGATGTTTCAGGGACTTTTTGCTCTCCACTGGGCCTAATACATGCAGGCAGATTTGGGCTGTGCACATAGGGATGACCCTCTCACCCCCTGTCTCTCCATACTAGCTGGACTATTTGCTATCCTGTATAATACCTTAATTCTAATCTTTTATTATGTTCCCCATATCAGCAGCTGCTGGGAAAATTCATACTCTCAAGCTTAAACGGCAGTTAAGAGACATGTCTGAATCCAACGTGGAACAATCTTACGAGCTTACTTGACTCACGTTAAAAAAAACAAAAAAAAAACAATGCAAGAACGTATGAGTGTGTTGTTGTATTTGAATGACGTAGAAATTCCAGTTTTAGATTAAAAATCCTTGGCGTATTTTTAAAATGATGCTTTTCTTTAAGGATTATGATGTAAATAGGTTCCAGGCTGTTGAGCAATGGTTTAATTTCATACCACCCCAGCAGTGGCATGCTACAATTATACCCAGCCTCTGTGCTTTCCCCTCATTTATTATATACAAGCAGCAGTAACGAATTTGAGAATGCAGCGTGCGTAATATAATATGCATGATGAATATGGTTGGCGTGTGGGTAGAGAGCATTAATGGTTTATGTATTGCCTGGGGTGTTGTGAGGAGCTGACAACATACAGCTCTGGGGCCAGATGAGCAACAGGAAAAGCTGTTTTTCAATCCCTACAAACACAGTCATTTTAATAGTCTTTCGATGTAGATATGGCAGAATTTGACCTGGATGAGAGCATAAAGCAAGGCCCATTGACAACAACCCAGCACTGACTGCAATCTGCAATTAAAGAAGACAGTAAACAAGACATCAGTCCTACAGATACACTCACTTTTGTTCCCAACGCGAGATAGCAATATACTTTACTGTATATCAAAGCACTTAAGAACTATAAACAAAACCTGATTGATGCCTTTTTTAAACTTTAAACATCACTTAAAAGATTATTTTGGCTGAATGATTGAAATATCCGGGTTCTGTGACTGTGATATTTGGTAATGAGGCTGAGATGAGAATTTCAAATTTGTCTCCCGAGCTGTAGAAGAGCAAACTTTGAGCACTAACTTTTCCCTCTGGGATGACAGTCCTTGAACAGGGCTTGATCTGCAGTATTTGTGAAAAACGTTGAATTTGTATTTATTTTTTACCTATCTCTTACTGTTACCTACTATTTCGCCTGAGATGACTTTGGGAACAGAAACATCTATTCTGTCTCTCTGATGGCTGTGTGCGAGGTAGTTAAACGTACTACGTCCTTAGACAAATCTGAATAGGTTAATAGGCCCATAACATATTCATTGAGACTAAATATCTTATGGGCCCATTTGATTTATTTAAAATACATGAACAATCACTAAGCACTACTACCAACCAGGACAGCAGTATGTCCTTATTTTGTTCCGCCTACACATTACATTGCCTCTTTGCTCTGGTGGGCTTCATGTAAATTAGCATAACATGACGTTAAAATCCAGAATGAACAGGCCAAGCAGAACTCTTACTACGCACACAAAGGATATTCTATAAAAGAGGTTGCAGCACATCTAACTTTTCACATTTTGTCAGAAACCAAAATCCATAGTGATGTTAGTGTACTATGGTCCTTCTAGGGATGGGCAATGGGACAACCCATGTTGAAGATAAAAAAATTGGTCTAATTACAGCACTTTGGGTAAAAGAGTTGTGGATCATATTTTACAGTTAGAAATGAATAATGATAATGTAGAAAGCAAATATTGTTCCTCAACAAGTTAGTCAAGGGACTTGTAAGGGATCGCCCTCTTCATGCTGACCAGCATTAATCAAGGTAGTACAGCACAATAATAGGCTCCAATACTAACTAGTTATAAGCGTCTGAAAGGGGGCATATTGCCACCTATCGAAGCACGGTCAGACATACTTCGGTCAATAAATCGATTCCCCTCCTATGTTTGTATTCTCGGACAAGGACAGTAGTCCAATTAAATGGCCTATTGTCAAGCCATAACTGTAGCTCGACTTAACTCAGCATGTAAACATAGTTAATGAAAATGCTAACACACTGATGTCCATTGGGTCACATTAAACATGTTAAACCTCCTATAAGGAACTTAAAACTGTTTATGAAACAGTCTTAAACAGATCATAAATCCTGTAACAGCAAACAAGATCATCGGTACATTTTTTCCCCCAAAGGGGCCGCTGGAATCAATTAAAAAAATGTAAAGGTATTTGGAACTACCTCAACCATCTTAATGTATCATGTTAGCATGCTAACATTTTGATATTAACATTCATCACCCATTAAGTGATGGTAAAGCTATAGTTCTGCAGATATTTGGTCCTTAAACAAAGAAAAGCTGTGGTGTCATCAACCTGCCATCCCTCCCTCTCTGTTTGCCCGTAGATGGGAGGCACCATGTACAACACGGGGAAGCACGTGTCCCTGCGGCCGGACAAAGCCCACCTGGTGAACATCTCGGGGGGCCCGCTGGGTTACAGCTACAGACTGGAGGAGGTCCGAGTCCACTTTGGCAGTGAGGACTCCTCGGGCTCAGAGCACCTCCTCAACGGACAGGGCTTTCCTGGAGAGGTAGGAGGCCATGCAGATATCAAAAACCTTGAAACACACATGAACACATCAGCATAGGCAACAGCTGATGGGCAGATTAAGATAATTGCAGATTGCTACAGGTTTAGAAAGTCAGCCGGAATCAGAAAACAATCTACCTGGTCTCAATTACCTGGGTGTAGCCTTCCAGGAAATCAATCTTAATTGACTGATAATATTGTTGACCAATGACTCCTTTTTCCATTAGCATCTTTGGGTGATTTCCTGTATTCCTTTTTATTCGGGGGGTTGTGGGGCAGCCAATCTGTCACCTTTTGATTGCAGAGTTGCAAATTACAGAGTTACAAAACATATTTCTTTTATGATTTTGAAAATCAAAACCCCAAAGCAATCCAGTGGTTGTAGTTCTGCTTTCAGTTACTCTCGTTTGGCTTGTAACGCTCTGTGTCGTTTGGTCTCTCTCTCTCTCTCTCTCTCTCTCTCTCTCTCTCTCTCTCTCTCTCTCTCTCTCTCTCTCTCTATCTCTCTCTCTCTCTCTCTCCCCTCTCTCCTCTCTCTCAGGTCCAGCTGATCCATTATAATCAGGATCTGTACGCTAACTACACTGAGGCAGCCAAGAGCCCTCATGGCATCGCTGTGGTGTCCATCTTCATTAAGGTCAGCGTGGCCTTCTGCTGGAAAACAATGAAGGACCAATAAGTGCTTTGATTGACACACTGTGGTATTCATTTACCTTTATTTATACTCGAGAGATGATTGAGGGCTGACCCTCATTTTCAATGACGTCGAGTCTTCAAGAACAAGGTTGAGGAATTATTGATTGTTTTAACAATGTAAGCATAGCTGTGCAGGAATAACTTGCTGCATGTGTTTTCCTATAGTGTGTGTGTGTGTGTGTGTGTGTTGTGTGTGTGTGTGTGTGTGTGTGTGTGTGTGTGTGTGTGTGTGTGTGTGTGTGTGTGTGTGTGTTGTGTGTGTGTGTTGCGCTGTGGCTTATGATGAATATTTGATCTCCCCTTCTCTCTCAGCTCTCTGAAAACTCCAACGCCTTCCTGAACCGCATGCTCAACAGAGACACCATCACCAGAATCAACTACAGACGTAAGACACACACACACGCACACTCACACACACACACACACACACCACACACACACACACACACACACACACACACACACACACACACACACACACACACACACACACACACACACACACACACACACTTTCATTCTGTTTGACAATCTAATCCTACTTTGAACCTCCACCTTGGAGTAAAATGAAATATATTTGCTTCGTAATATGAAACAAATAGTCTGACCGCTGTACCTTCTTCGCCGTCAACAAAACCCTCGGTGTCAAAAAGGTCTCCTCATCTGCTGGCTGACACACTCCTCTATAGAGTGTGCTAGAATCTAAAATGATGTTCCTCTTAAGATAATAAAACTGGTCTCACATCAGATCTGGTAATGTGATACAGCAGCATTTGCCTCATCATTTCCTTCAAAAAATGTAACATGAGCCCGTCAAAGCCACTTTCAATGTCTCTCCTTCTCTTGGATATGCAGTTGATTTCCCGATAACAGGAGATCTAGTCCACACTCTACTGGCACACAAACACACGCGTGTTCTCCTGGGCTTTCCTTTAGCGGGTAATGCATTCTTAATTTCATAAAGAAAATCGGCGCTGCATTGCCAAAATCGGTTTTCTAGCCTCTGCTGCGAAGATGTACAGCCCCCTGGAGAATTCCTTCCTGTTACTGCACTGTAAATAGCCAAGCTGCGCACGCACACACACACACACACACACACACACAACTTAGGAGGACCTTACATTGACTTTTTGATTTTGGGCCCTAATTTAATTCACCGCGCACACACACACTTTCTCAGTGCTTCAACATATTTATGTTTTTTCTCAGGCGAATAATTCCTTTGAATTGGTCTAAACCTTATTGATGTATACCCTGATGCAGTCTTCTATATGAACCTAACACACACACACACCACACACACACACACACACACACACACACACACACACACACACACACACACACACACACACACCATCTTCATCTCTTTGTTGCTGTTAATGGCTTTGAACACACAGGGAATGTTTCACCCAGCTCACCGTATCTCCTCTTCTCCCCTGTATAGACGACGCCTTTCTGTTGATGGGCCTGAACATAGGCGAGCTTTACCCCGACACCACGCGCTACATCACCTACGAGGGCTCCATCACCATCCCTCCCTGCTACGAGACATCCACCTGGATCCTCATCAACAAGCCCGTCTATGTGACACAGATGCAGGTGCGTGAGAGAAGAAAGAAAAATGCCAAATGATATGACCTGTAACTGAAAGCATCTAGCCCACAGTCCCCTAAGTGGTTTATGACAGAAGAGGCAGTGTGGTAACAGTGGTGTCATGTAAGCAGCGCATACACACAGAGCCAGGGTCCGTACAGGTTAGTTAATGTGCCTGAAATCTGAACACATTATCGAAAATGTAATGCTGGATATTCTTCATATTGACCATACCGTACATAAAAAAACGTTCTAGTTAACACAGAACTGATTTTTTTTAATACCTTCATGACTTGAAAATGATGAAAAAAAATATTATGTTCATTAAAATAAATGCTCATTTATATTTTCATTAAAAATAATTTTTTTTTTCTTCAAGAGCTTCCACTTTGTGGGACCCAGGGACTGAAAAATCAGCCTCAGAAATACACAGGACAAACCTCTTTAAATTGGACATTTGTGCATATTTGCCATGTGCTATTTTAAAATTTGAATTTTAAGAAAAATGTCCATATGTGTTTCTTCAATAGCGTTATTAGATGATTGTCAGTATGCATTCTTTTTAAAGCTCTGGGATTCCTTGAAAAAGTTATTTTTATCTTGAAAGTGCTGAGAAAAGTGCTTGAATTTCACAGTTAAAAAGCAGTATGAACCCTGACGGAGCACATCCAACCACCCAATAACATCCGCCTCTGCTAATTAGTTGTTTCGAGGCCAAACATCCTCCTTTTTTTAAGCCATATCTTTTTTTTTAAACTAGCAGATGTAGTAGGTGTTGTAAAAAAAACGAGTGTGTGTATGAATGGGTGAATGTGGTAAGATATGTAAAGCGCTTTGGGGCTGAGAAAATCGGCTAGAAAAGCGCTATATAAGTCAAGTCCATTTACCATTTACCATATAAGAAATACAAGCAGTCAAAGTGAAACCGCTGTTAATCTACACATCCTGTCATGGCTGGGTTCAGACTAGAAAAGCATTTTTGTGTCTCAAGAGAGCAGCTGGATGGATCAGATCTGATCCCCGCAGCCCTACTGAAATGGGGAATCTCATTACGATCCAGCGCGGCACTCACCTGTGTGCATTAATGCAATCAGCCTAGGCACACCATCTGCCTTTCATTCTCACTTTGTTTACTCCCGCTCTCACTCATCCCGTCCTTTGTAAACACCTGTCTACCTGTCAACCCTCTCTAATCTCTCCCTCTCTCTTTCTTCCTCCTTCACTTTCATCCCTCTTTCCTGTCTCTATTTTATCAGTTTTCATTCCGCATAGTTTATGCTCCACCCGCCTCTACCTTTCATGGCCTTTCCCCTCTTCCTTCTCCTCATCCCTCTCTTTTCTCTTCACATCCGCACATCCATTAACTATGAATAACAAGTGGTGTACGGGCCTTATATTATGTTAACAATGACGTCAACGGCGTTCTTAATGTTTTTGTGTAACTTCTGTTTGTGTGTGAATACTGCTGCCTGTCTTGGCCATGACATTCTTGTAAAAGAGATTTTTAATCTTAAAGCAGCTACGAGTAACATTTAAATATCTTTTAAACAGCCTCATGTTTCCTCTGATAATCATAAATTACCTTTAAGAGCAAACGAGACCATCAGTGCAAAGAAAGATGTTTTTATATAGTTTTATTACTGCTTTTGGTCTGGTCGCACACCCAGTCCGATTTTCCCCCAACTTTGCTTTGCTTCACCATCATCAGATGACCATTATTCATCTGAAATTATATATTATTATTTACATCAACAACACAAACACATTACCTCATCGTGATCCATACTAACTGCCGTCTCTCGTTCATTCGCTTTGTGTGAGGACACGTAATCTTTCAGCTCCGCGAGAGAGAGTAGTTAGGTGACATCAACTCATTGCAATCAGGTGTGTGTGGCACTGACTGGCATTAGTTGATGCAGTGTCACTTAAGGCTGTTACATACTCCGCGAGAAGAAAGAAGGAAGTTCTCGGTGACAGAGCTGCGAGAAGTTCTTTCTGGTCTGACATTACATACTTCACGAGAACTCAACTGCCGAACTCCTCACCGCGGCGCATTGTTACCATGGTAATTGACTCAGTAGCGCCAGCTGATTTCACTTCGCTTTCCTCATTGACTTCAGACTGACCAATCACACAATAGTTCTCGGACAAGCTGCGAGAAGAAAGTTCGGCCCGGGTGATGTGTCGAGAACAAGCTGCGAGGACAGCTAAACAAGAGCTGAGAGAAGAAAATGACGTAATTTTCTTCTTGCAGCTCTGTCACCGAGAACTTTGTTCTTTCTTCTCGCGGAGTATGTAACAGGCTTAACCACTCTCACAGAGCCGAAAAGAGTCCGTGCCCTCACACTTTCAACACACGGACATGCACTATATTGCGCCCTTCTCAGTTGACATTTGTACGCCTGGCACGAGCTAGAAAACAGCTTTGCAACAGCGGGCGTCGTAAAAATACTACCGCTTTTGTCCAAAGGGGCCGCCAACGGACCATGTTACTTGTAGTGGCTTTAATGAGGTATTTTCCTTGTTAAAGAAAGAGGAAAAAAGAAAAGAAACTGAATAAAAAATGTCTTCTACGAAAATGCGTGTTTGAACAGCAAGTAGGCTATACTATATTATAGGTTTAAGTAGAATGAATAAAAGCTCCATAGTTATTTACATCAGTTATTAAAAGGATGAAAGGGTGATATGTTTACCACAATAGGCGATGTATCATCATTTATTAGGAGAAGCAATACCATGTTGAAACATTCCGCACTCCCAGATCAGTGTTAACCACATCGACTGTGAGATTGGCAGTCGAATCAGGCTCCTTCGATTAGAATCGTGGAATAGTCTACTAGTCACCCCTAGTGAGATCCCTTTAGGTCAATTCACTTAAAATTCAACACCACAAGAGACTGGGCCATTGGTTGCTTCCTGAATCCTGACGTATCCAAACTGAGCCGAAACCCAATTTTGTTTGCGTGCGTTTCAGCTAAAACAAACCCTCTTTTACCCAATCCAATTTCTCCACCACAGATGCACTCCCTGCGCCTGCTCAGCCAGAACGAGCCCTACAAGATCTTCATGAGCATGAGCGACAACACGCGGCCCACCCAGGCCCTGCTGCAGCGCTGCATCCGAACCAACATCAACTTCAACAAGCAGGGCCGCGACTGCCCCAACAACCGAGCCCTACGCCCGCAGTACAGAGGTAATGTTTCTGCGTCAATACAGTACAATTAAATATTCTATTATGGCAGGCATAAGTGCCACGCATGCTCTTGTTTTTTTTCTCTCACACTGCCCAAACCTTTAGTTAATAAGGTTTTTACACCATTGTGCCAATACCAGAGTTTTTTTTTTTTCATGGACCCCATACGCTCCCTTTCAAACAGCCAGGGAAAAACTTTCCATTAAACCCAATAGAGTTAACACATCTCTGGTAGCAGTGCCAGTTGTTGCACCCCAGTACACTAGGAGATTAGCATATGAAAGGGGCGTGCTACTGGGTCTTCAAACAGATCTGCTTCCAAAAAAAAATTCAAGCGGCTGTGTACTGAATTCAAAAGTAAACCACTATAAAAAATAATGAAATTTATCCAAATGTATTAAAAGATTAAAAACACCATCTGTTGTGCTGTAAAACAGTGAGCAGAACTCGCTGCCATTCCACAAGGAGAGATTCTGGAGAAAGCTTGTTGCCAAAAAAATCTGTGAATATCTCCTCACAGTCTGCTACCTGTCCGTACTGTGTGTGTGTGTGCTGAAAATAAATCCAGTGTTCATACTACACAGCCTAGACTTTGCCTAGACCTCCCTTTTCTTTTTCTTTTACTTACTCTTTGTAAACATACTAGTTTACAGAGCCTGGGCTGTGTATTAAAGCCATTTTTTTTCCTGCGCATATACGGAAAGGTTGCGGATCATGAGGAAATATTCATAATTTTGACAAAGTGATTTCGACAACAAGCGTATTCCAGAATGGTTGACTGCACCTTTAAATGGAACAGTGAATAATTTGAGAATTAGGGCCAAAATACTTTAATGTTGTGATGAATTACAACAGTGTTTGTGCTGCTTGTTTCTATCCGTGCAAAACATGTACTGTGAGTGTGTTTTAAGACGCTACAAGGCCTAAATTGGAAATGAGCTTTGAAAGAAAAATGCTCAAAGTTAAACTGTCACTATATAATAAGCCAGTTGGATGGACTGAGAGAAGTCCACAGAAGGTCCTCATTAGCACAAAGGTGCAGCTGGTAGTTAAAACAGCTGGGAGAGAAGGCTGACAGAGCGTGGCTCTGTGTCAGCGGTGTCCTGAGAATACTGTATAAAAATAGAGAATGAAACAGAGAGGGAGATCTCCTGGGAGCAAAAGAGGAGGGTGATACACACATGGAAGTACAAAATAAATGTGTGGGAGTGTTTTGTCTGTTTGTGCAGATTTGAAAATGGGAAAGCGTAGGTGAAGAGCAAGCTTGTACATCACACACAAACACAAAGAACACCAAAACAAACTGGAAAGTCTTAACACAGGGAGTGTGGGAGTCCTTGTGTTCAATCTGGGCTCTGAAATACCTCTGTTATCGATCCGGCCGGGCGCAGCGGGCAATGCACAACATCAAATGGACTCAGCGGCATCTGGCTCCCTTTGATATCGGCTGGTTACTATACACAGCTCCAACAGGATTTTCTGCATTCACGGTCAAAGGGGCAGAGGGCTGTCAGAATGCACTCTGGGTCCGCAGAGGGAATGCAAAGAGCAGAGAGTGTAGGCAGACAGACAGATGTCCAACAAGACTCTCTGACATTAAAATACTTTTTTGTGTCCTTCACTCAACACATTATAATAATTATGATACTGGACTCTTAAAGCCTCTGGAAACATGGTAGCCTATTGAATAGTGAAAATCAAGACATGATGTTAAAGCTGGGTGTCTCAATATGCTTTTACAGAAATATGATCAATTAGAAATGTTCATAGAAATGATCAAACTGAGTAAAAAAAAAGAACTTTCTTACTGTCGAGACTGTTTGACAGCACTGTGTGGGCGGTATCCATGACAACAGTTCTTGTTTTTAGAATGTCCAGGCAAAGAACTGCTGTGATTGGTTCACCGATCTACTAAATGTTTACGAAGAGGAATGGCGAGAACTTTTTTTGCTGCTTATGTTTGGATTGAAAGAAACAAAAAATTATTCAGACATATCGCCCATCCAGCAACGCCATTTTGGATCTGTTGGATGAGTTAAAGCTCCCATATTATACACTTTTCGGTTCTATTATACACCATATTATATGGTCTTAGTGGTCCCTAATACGTTTTTCTTTAATTGTTTGCTGAAAAAAACTTTCAGATAATTTATTGTACTATGCTGATGTTCAGCTAATCTCACAATGGCCTATTTTTTAAAAAAGAGTTGCAGGTCCCCTCGTAAATATACAATCTTTGAGCTCCCCCCGCCCCTGTCCGGAAGCGAAGCCAGATACGCCTCGCCCTCTGTCTGTCAGGGCCGTGGACCAATAAGAAATAGGGGTGTGGGCTGCACAGTGGAAGCTTCTGGCTTTACGGTTTGTGAGGTCAGAAAAGGGGATAATTCTGACTGGAGTGTTTTTGGGGGGAGGGGTGGGGGTTTCAGAAAAGGGGAGAGTGAGAAAAGGAGAGATTGTTATTTTTTTTGATATTTTGGCAGTCTCTAGGCACACCGTGGACGCATGGATATGTTGGAACACATTTAAAAAGTGCATTTAGCATAATATGGGACCTTTAAAGGCTGATTTGGAGCCACTCACGAGAAGGAGTCACGCAAATACCTGCCGTGCCAAAAATGCATTTCCTCGCGCCTGGGTCGTTCCAGCACACTGCAGGTATTTCTGCTGGCGTCTCCCCCAGTAGTTAGTAAAGTGTAAGGCATTCATCTCAAAGCATCATTTGGGATCCTAGTAGATCAGTCCCATAATGTGTCATAGGAACCAGAGCATAACCCTCCTCATCTGAAACTGAATTTCTGTAAAGATTATCTACATTCACATTACATACATATAAAAACAACACAAATCACAGGAATACAGTGTATCCATACCACATCACATAACCTCACCAACAGAACATAAAAGTGCTGCCATAAAAGGAAACCAAGAAAGACCTTAAACCAGACACTGTATAGTATACAGTAGGAATACCGCAGTAGACCACATCAAAAAGTCCTTACCGGTGTTTGTTAACGGAGGGGAATGGAGTGATCGTATTGCTGAGGGGGAGAAAAGCTGTTTTTTAAGGCGTGTGGATTTTGTGGCAAATGACTTGAGACGCCTCCAAGAAGGGAGAGACTGGAAAAAGGTGGTTCGCTGGATGAGAGAGGTCAAAGATCATCTTTTGACTTTTTTTGAATCCAGCTAAGATCCAACAGTGCTCTCCAACTTTATTGTATTATCATTTCTTCACTTTTCTTCACAACCTCCTCATAACCTGCTCAGAGTTTGTAAATAGTCTGGAATTGGGACACGGTTTAAGTCCCTTTTACCTGTTTTGCCTCTCATTATCCATCCACACGCATCACATTCGGTCTTCCTAACAACTCCTGAAACCCTAGGCGCCCCTTTGTTCTCTTTCAGTCCACACTGCTTATCCTCTCTGTACTAATTATCTGCTTTCTCTCTCTCTCTCCCACAGTGAATCAGTGGCTCCTGAAGTAACAGATACAACAAACAAAAAAAGATGTCAGCGCCTCGAGACCAGAGGCACCATCCATTCAAGTCTGTTTTCACACACACTGACAAACATGAGCTCGCCTCAACAAATGCCAGAGCCTGCTAAATTGAACCTGAACCGAAATAGACAGCTCAACTCAACCCACCAAAACTCCAAACAATGTCCCACACTGGTGATGGGGCTTTGAGTCCAAAGTGTGAAATAGACCATGATGTCTACACTGTACTATGTGTTTTTATGTGCTGTGTGTCAACTCACAAAAAGGCTGGAGATGTAAAGACTTGTTTTCTTCGGCCAGTGTCGAGAGCGGAGTTACCCAAAGACTACAGTGTCCACTGTTTAGCTGGGATCGTCCATATTCACATCCTGGCCGCAGGGGACACCTGAAGGAATTTCCTGCATTTCCATTGATGGTCTGAGCCCCTCTCTCTCCACGACAAACACACTCAGATGTGCTTATTAAAATCTGCGGGCTCTGATATCGAATGGCAACTAAGGAAGGTCATTTTCAGAGGGAGGATGTGAAAGGTGTTCCTTTCAGGTCATGTAGGTATACATAACAGAGACTGCAGCCTGACATTTTGCAGAGCTGAACAGATGGAGCCACCACAGTCTGGAATGGGACCGCTCTCTTTCATTTTGCATGATTTTATAATTGTTCACTTGTCTTTAAAAAATTTAATTAAGAATTGGTGACAGCATTCAGCTCACATCGGGGCTCTGCTTTGCATAGTAACACAAACGATAACCCCCCTCCCCCCACCCTCCCTCTAAAGGCCTATATCTCTAAAGCCAGGCATCTCCACTTGCACTGCCAACCTTTGGATTTGTGTATGTGGAAGGTGGTGGTTTGTAAGGTAGCGACTTTATAACGCCGTCACAAAGTCAAAATCGGTAAAAGCAAAACAGAAGAGCGTGATGAATGGATTAAGCGGTATGTGTCTGTTGGCAATTGTTTGTATATACGGCTAACTAGCTTAGCCAAGCAAACTGGTGTTCATGGTATCCCGCAGTATAACAAAGTAATACAGAGTTGTTCGAAGGTCTCAATTCAAAATAAGATGTCTGCCATTTGTCAACTTGCCAATCATTCAGATGATTAAAATTACTATTGTTTGTAAGAAATAACATAATTGATCCAGTTTTTATTAAAACCCTCAATTGCCTTGTAATCAAATCAATAATGCAGTCCCAAGTTAGAAAAGTCAGTGTCTCTGAAATATGTATGTGGAGTGTTCTCGTAAACAAAGGTTGTGTTTACTTTCTGTGACTCACCAAAACTCATTGTGTGTTCCTTTGAGGTCCAACAGAAATGCTGAGTGCAATTCCTTCTTCATAAAACATTTCCGCATGCACATGCTTGATGTGTACCCTTGTGTGTGCGCACAAGACAAACCAACACGGGGAGGGGACCGCCTTATAGAAAAACTGCTCTGTAGTGCTACTAGTGCTCATTAACTCCAAAGAGCATCTTAAACTAACAGGTCTCAGGTAGCGATGGTTGTCCATGCTTCAAGGTGCACTCTGTCACTTTGGGTGTGTCAAAGAAGTGAGCGTTTTCTAAGGTATATTCTCAGACCTGAATGAACAAACTTCCCTCACAGGACAATTGAAAAGTTATTGTTCCACTGTTGTTGATTGCAGAAGCAGGGCCCACAGTTTTGTTTAAAAACCTATTCTAGTGTTACAATTGGTTCCAGAGTTTCAAATTCATCTCGTTATGATTGATGATGATAGAATAATTCAATACTAAGAATTACACTTAGAAATTTTTGTTAACTAACTGCAGGCTTTGCCAAGAAATCCCTCTCCCCTGAAACTGCATAGTGCACCTTTAAAGTCTTCACAGATCGGAGCTGAAGGAGAGTCAGTTTGGATCCAATTGGCATACGTACGTACACGCATTGACCCCTAGACCTGGGCCCTGAATGGAATGTGAACTCAGACAGACTTATCAGTTACTTGGAACTGACTGGACCCGTGACATTTTCAAAGTGACACTTCACAGTTGTAATTGGGTGACATACAGGTTGTGGATGTGTTTCATTCAAACACAACAACGGTCATGGCTTGTTTTATTTTTTATTTTTTTGTGATCTGATTAAGGTCTCTTTCTTGGTTTGATTTGAACTGAATTACTGTACTAAATAGATGGAACTGCAATAAGGGTTGAGATAAGTGTGATCACATGTAGCTCAGCAGAGAAATGCACAAACTATACCACCAACTACGAACGTGACTTTATTTATTTGGGATCGCCTGAAAGAAATGGTACACCTTCAGTGATGCTGTAATAAATACGTGTTTTGATTTTACTGGATTGTCATGGAGGTTTATGCCTTCTTGGACAAGAATAAATGCTGTCGTTGTATGCTTGAAAGTTGTGGAACTCATAATTTAACCCAGGCAACAAGTTATTGGAAATCGAAAATGAAATCATCTTACTGCGGATTACAACATGTTTTCACTTCAATAGTAATCGGTTGAAAAGATCAAGAATGTGGTAAAAGTGTTTAATCATGATTAACTAAACTGCACATTCATTAAAAAAAAATGATCTGCGTGGACTATGCAAAGCAACACCAATGTGCATCTATTGGATATAGGCTACAGCAGATACACGCAGAATATGGGTATGAAATATTCCGGTGGCAGTTCAAACCGGTAATTGTACCCCCTGGCTACGCCGTTGATGCTTACAAGACAAACGCTCTAAAAGACAAAAGGAAAGAAAAGTGCTTGGGCTTGATCAAATAGGCCTTAAAGGACCAGTTCAACATTTTGGGATGATTTCTGGTTTACTTTCTTGCCAAGAGTTTGATGAGAAAAAACAGCTACCACTCCCATGTCTGTACTGGTAATATAAAGCTACTGTAAGCCAGCAGCCAAGTAGCTTAGCTTAGCTGAACTTAAAGACTGGAAAGAGGGAAACAGCTTGCCTGGCTCATTCCAAAAAGGTGTCTATCCAGCAACTGTAAAGCACACTGAACTGAACATGTTATATATCCTGTTTGTTTAAAGGTGAAGTAAGCGGTTTATTTATGTTAATATAAGCGTTAAATCGCTCTTTATTCATACAGTGATCACTTACATAATGTGGCACGTTTCATAAAGCCGATGTATCATTCAGCTGCTCTGCATGTAATCAGCAAATTTTTCGGGGGATCCCGAAATTAATATCCAATCACAAGAGAGAACGCTACAAACCGACACCCGTCTCACTCATGGTCTCACTGCCGGTGCACGCCAGAGCGACACATGGGTGAATGTTTATGCGCCTACAATGGCGGAGCAAGTAAAAATCCTTCCCAATGTCTGTTTTGATGGTTTTTATCATGTTTTATCACACTTATGGATCTGAGTGATGCTAGATAACTCGCTGCTTGAAGACTGCAGTGCATTTAAATGTGGTGACGTAGGGACGAGCGAGGGGACTGCTAACTGCAGTAACTGACAGGAAGTTATCTAAAAGAACCATTCTGCTTACAGCACCTTTAAATCAAACAAAAACCAAAGTGTAAAAAAATTTTCTTGGCTGGGTGCCAGCAACTTCCTGGGGTCTCAATTAACTGTCTTTTCTCTCCGTCTTTTCATTAATGTTCATGCTAAAATGTGCATTTTCTTTCTCCCTTTTCCTCTCATCTGGGAGTTGGTAAAATCATATCCAGATTATCATTATAGGAAAACTCTGCCAAACCACCAAACTGCAGGTTACTGGTTCTATTTAATAATTAAGAGCTATAATCAAATCGCTACATGCTTATAACATGTGGGCAATTGTATTCAAATAAACTGTGATTAAAAGTACAGTAAAGAAAATACATATGCACCTTGTGTTACATAGACACAAGACACTTTTGCTTGTATCAAATAAATAGGAGTATCACAGGTACACCAATAGAAACGGGGAAAGAATATGTAAGTCCCAAGATTTGTATTTAAAAAATGCAGCCCAAAGTAAATAATAAATATCAAAGTTCCAAGAATCTACAGTACCTCTAGGATTCCCCACTGCTAACACCTGTCAAATCAGATGTCCATTAGGAAATATGTTTTTTTTTTTTTTTCAGAGAGGTTGTTTGAAAGGCCCATGGGGTATGAAAACTTGCACAACTCAAAAGTGAAAAGTAAAAAGAAAAAAAACCCCACTTCCGACCACATCTGCTGCTATATATCAAAGTGGCAAGCAAAGTTATGTCTTGGCATAAGCAGGTCCCGCTGCACCATGTGAGGACTGCTGCCCTGGCAGGCTACCTTATATTTAACCCCAAAGGAAAACCCACATTATGTAACCCAGTGGTTCTCAATTATTTTCTGTCATGCCCCCCCTAGGGGACAGAATTTTTTTCGCGCCCCCCCTAAATTGAAATACTATTGAGAACCTGCTAATATTTATTTATTTATCTGTACAAAACCACTGTATGAGTTTCTGGCATGAGCATTCTGCATACAATCATCTTATTATCAAATTAGATAACAAAAATTAGCTGAGATAACTTCTGCAGCAAAAAAATTCAAAGTTCAGTTTATTAGCTCAATTGTAACATTTAAACAAGACTGCTCAGTCTGTGTGAATCTCAGGACAGAGAAACAAGAGCAAATGATTCACTGAGGTTTGCATTTCATTCAAAACATTTTTAAACTGTAAACATAGGTGTGTTTTTTATTCTTATAGGCCATAGCCTTCTGTGATGCGATAACCAATAATTATTAATGTTATTATTAGTCTATGCTTGATTTCTTTTAAATAGCCTACAGAGACACTTGGAGACACGTGGACATTTATTTACTGCAAATCGCAGCCTTTCGTGCGGATATGACCATACACAAGCACACATCGGCTTGCTAGCACTTTAAAAAAAACAGTTGATCAGTTGGAAATCAAGCAGCCTGCGCCCCCCCCCCCCCCCCTGACAACTCACGGCGCCCCCCCCCCCTGGGGGCGTGCCCACATTTGAGAAGCACTGATCTACCTATCGCTCCAGAACTCCGTACAGATGGGCTGAGTCACAGAACAGTTGTACAAACGAATCTTTGCCATAATACACATCACATACATCCAATAGTTTGACAGCATGATATATAAAAGAGTGAATGAATCAACAAAAAGTGGATACATTCTGTGTGCAGCTGGTTCTATTTGGGTGTATTGAGAGGAAATGTGCAGGGAAAGCTGGTAGCACTGAAAACAAATTTGGATACGCAGTACACACTGTATATATATATTACCATCTGTGAGGTGGATTGCAGGACTCTAAAATAACGACACCAGGACTGAGATCAGGCTTCTCTTGCCAGACTAATGAAAATCCCATCAAGGGGCACTAATTGAACCCAATGTAACTGGTCAGTGAATAAACAACTGTTTATGTACTATGTATGTAGTATGTATGTATATGAGGAGCTTTCTTAAAGGTGAGTTCTTGAGTCTGTATTACCATTAGAAGGTCTTAAATTATTACCAAACACATTTCTGCTGTTTTTGTGCTGTTACATTGACTGACGATTGGCACAAATAAGTGCAGCAATCTGTGAGCAAATTCAGCAGGGAGCACTAGAAAGGTCAGAAACATGTATACAATCAATGTACAATTCCAACTGTTAAAAAATACCAACTTCGTAAATGTTAAATGTGGATTGAAATGCATTCAACAATGAATCGTTTGCTTTTTGTTGAAAACACCACAGAGCAAGAGAACCTTTTTGAGGTTTATCTCAGCCTAGGGTTAGAGGCAAACTTCTTATTTTTTTAACAATAAGCCTGCCTATGTGTTATCCACTGAGGAATTGAGACTCATGTATTTACAAGGAAGTGATGTTTAAATGAAAATATGATATTGTTTAGATTACGGAAAATGTTGGAGCCACCATTTGTGGCTTGAGAGGCAATTTTAAATCTGTCCCTCCCAAGCCCTTCAGCTTTATAGGAGGTGCAACACTTAATCAGTGGTGTTCTGCTTTCATGTATGATGTTGATATAAAAAGTGCTCTGGCAAGGTAGTGTTTTCTCTCTGTATTAGTCACTCAGAGCAGAGGATCATCTCAGCAACAGACCACATTTGCTCTCACAGCAGAGTATATGTAGCATGGCTCCACCCGCCTACCTACTTCCGCTCAAATTTCATTTCCCCTTCAGTAGTCAGTCTGGGGCTGCAGTGAATTTCTCAGCTCTAGCTCAGGAAAATTTCCGGCCGTCCAATCAGCGAACAGAGCGAGTGGCTGAGAACGATGACGTCGAAGTCGCGCTCCAGTTTCAGTTGAATGCTGCGTTCCTGTATACTCGGAACTCGGAGATTTCCGACTTGGTAGTTCCGAGTTCCGACCTGTCTGTGGTCCAGTGCATCTGCTGGCAAAAGTATGGACGCCTACAACCTTTCTCATCCAAATAACTAAACGTTAGGCTCTAGACACGTTACCGTTGCCAGGTTCCGGTAGATCCATATCCTACAATATGTAGTGAAGTCGGAAATTTCCGAGTTCCCAGTAGCTTACAACTGGAGCGCACCATCAGAAGCCCGCCCCAAGTGAGTGAACGTTTGCCAAATAGAGCAGTTCCAGACCTTCTGTACAAATGAAATGAAGTACGATGGTCTGGTTGGACTAGGCTAGAGTATGTATTGCTGACCAAATGAACCATTGATAACATGGTGGAACAGAGAGAACACAATGGGACAGCATTTCAGGTAATATTTCATTTACAACAGAAATGGTTCATATCCATGTTGCCCAGGTGCATGCTAGGTTGCTCTCCACTATACACCTACCTACCTCCACAACATTAGGGACAAAGATAAACAGAACATTACCAACCAGAGATACCTGCAGAGATCCCTCCATGATCCTAGGAAAAATGTACATAAGAGGAAAAGACTGACGTTTTAGTTTATTACTGTACTCGCAGCAGAAAGGTCTAGAACATAACACGGAGCCCCGCTCCCACCCCCAGCTGTAGGCCGTCTGAAGATGCCACACTGTACTTGACCTAAATCCTCTGTTAAAGAGTGCTATACGCTTTTTTTTCTATTTTTTTTCTTCTTCACGGACACGGCAAGCAACGTGATTTGTCTGCAAATTCAAACTCGGGAGGCATTCCTCATCAAATATTCATTCTCATTTTGGATTCAGAGCTGTTTAAGCGAAGAGGAGTCTGTGAGTGCGTGTGCGTGTGTGTGTGCGTGCGTGTGTGTGCGTGCATGTGTGTGTGTGTGTGTGTGTGTGTGTTTTCATCCATCCAGCTCTGGGCTGGGCTGTAATCTTGTCAGATTAAAGAGGGTCTGATAGTGAGTGTTAAGCAGCCTCCTGTCTGCTTTGGTTTGGGTGTCGATCACAATAGTATGCCATGGGAATCTCACACTCTGCTCTGCCCTCGGGTTAGAAACATGCGCTTTGTCTCTCTATCTCTCTTTCTTTCCCTCTCTCTCTCCCTCTCTCTCCCTTTCTTTCTCTTTCTCTTTCTCTTTCTCTCTCTCTCTCTCTCTCTCTGACACTCACTCACTCTTTCATCCCATGCATCTCTTTCGCACTTTAATTTCCTGTTGACACAATACTGTGCAAAAGTCATGCAGATATCCGCCCTGTCCGTCTCTATGTGACTTTTGTTCCATAACTGTGCAGGCGCCCGTGTCCGTATACGTTTAGTCTGGTCCAGATTCCCTTTTAACAAAGGGGAATCTTCATGCTACGATTGTCTCATTCAAACTTTGAGGCAAGAGACTTCAACCAGATCCATCAGCTTTGGGAGTTGTTTAAATCCTCTAAAAACCTAGTAGCTATAAATCGATATCAAAGTTGGGTGTCTCAATAAGCTTGTTTACTGTCTAGAGACCGGACAGGATTGTGAGGGCGTGTCAAACGCTTTCATTCGCAGCAACAGTCATTGATTTATAGAATGTTCTGGTGTAGAACTGATTGGTTCAAAGTACTTAATGTGTAATAAAAAACATACCCTCGCTCATGTAAACTGCATTTTTTCAAACTTAAATGACAATATATTTAATTGGGGTTGATGAATATGCCTAACCCTTTGCAGATTCTTACTATCGTGCAACTAATGTAATTCCGAAACGCAGTATAACGCCCCAAATGACATAGAAGGATTTTGTGGATTTGGGTTTACAGGCACTTTAAACATCAACTCCATCCATTGTTGTCTCGACAAAACCAATCCCTGGGATGGGTAATGGATTGTGCTAACTTTTGTACAGTCTCCTCTCCAAGGCCTTCATGGTGTTGCACTCTGTTGTTCACTCAAAAAGGGGACAGCACAGAACACGACAGAGAAGTGAGAATCCTGTATAACCATCTGTCCTTAATACATCTGGCCAGCTGCTGCGCCAACAGACGGGGACTTCCAATGGGGCAGAGGGAGCTTCCCCAGCCTGTAGCATCCCTTGGGTAAATAGGACCTTGTTACGTCAATGGCTTGTGCTCAGCGTCATGCTGCTATACGTCAGTATTACTAATAACCACTGTCCTGCATTGTGGTTGCACATAATGAAAAGGCTAGGGTTTGGTTACATTCAGGCACAAAAACTACAGTCAGGTTTATGGAAAGGTCCTGGTTGGGGTACAAGGACTACTTTATTTGTGTTGGGGGACCTTACGTTGTAAAAGATTATGATACAACAATAACCACTTGCAGCATTGACTGTGATGACCCTCTTCAGTGCTCTTGTTTGTGACTTGGAGTACATCTCTGTAGCCAGGCTCTGAAGTACTGTAAAAGTTATTTATTAATCAATATATGCAGTTGTTGTGGTATACTACAAGCTCAGGCTTTATATCCACGATACCTGTCTGAATCTACTCTTGGTCGGTTCCCCTATACTTTGGAAAAAAAAGGAAGCAAGGAAAGCAAAATAAGGCACATGCCTCACTACACCCAGTTAGTCAAGTCATCTTCTCCGTCAGCTCCGCTTAACAAAAGACCGTGCTCGGGAGGGGACAACCTGCCCCCCGTGTCTCCTATCTGCTGCGGTGAAGAGTGAACTGTGCTTGTCAAACTTTTAACAGGAGTTGCAGATTACATTGTAGTCAATGTCTATAGGCCATATAATATACTCTGCTTGTATAGAATATATGTGAAAGAACATTTTCAAAATGTATGCAGTGAAGGGCTATTGATTCTTCTTCATGTCAGAGAGGGTGGTGCCCTAGCACCCTCTATTGACCAGCCGACAATGGTGTAATGTTCAGTGGTGTCCATACACTTTTGGCCATGTCGTGTTTTTTCTGTAGCCTATCTCTCACACACCAACACTCATTCGCTTCTCGCTTTCTGCGCCTCTTACACTCCTCCGCCTCCTCCTCCCTCTCTCCCTGGAGTTTTCCCCACGCCCTCAGCTTCCCGAGCACACATCTCCCTCTCTGACTCTCTCTTCTCTCAGGAGATATAATCACAACCCTCCTTCCTCTGTCTCTACCTCTCCTGCGCTCACTCTTTACTGCTTCTTCATCTTTTCTATCTGTTTCACTCTTTCCTAGATGTCTGATAAGCATTCACTGTCCATCTAACTCTGTAGTCCCCCCCCTCAAACACACACACACACACACAACACACAACACCACATGCTCACATCACCCACTTCCCCCTTTCCATCTCACTCCAGCCTGCCATTGTATCCTAGCAACCTAACTTTACTAGTGGTAACATACTAGTCTAGCATCTCCCCTCAGGCGCACACTGAATGTTCTGCACTCTGCATTTGAATGCTTGGAGGTTAATAGAAGGTTGCTTCTCCTGTCGACAAATCGGTTCAAGGCACCAAGAAAAACATTCTGCAGTGGTTACAGCATCTTTAAATCATTTAGCCATGGCCATCACCTTGAGCATTCATGATGCCAGCTTTGAACCAGATAGCTGCACAAGCATTTTGCCTGGAAATTTGTAAATCGAAATTCGACTATAAGTTTTGGAATGGACTCACGGTGCCTCAAGCAGGCGAAACAGTGTATGACTGGATCACTAGAATTTTTCAAGGGAGACCTGTTCCCATGCAAACGTTACCATTCACACACACATTCATTCACCGATAGCAGGCAGGCGTATTGTCGGGAGAATTTAGGTTTCAGTGTTTTGCTCAGGGACACTTCGACGTGAGGTGGGGGCACAGATTTCGAAACCACCGACCCTGTAGATGAGGGTTGACCGCCTAACCACTTCCCACAGCCGCCCATTGTGCTACTGTAAGGTGGAGTTGTGGGGGGCAAAAAGAAAAGATGAGACAAAACATTATTCATTCAGGTTGACCAATTCACTGAATGTTTATGATTTTGCTCCTGTTTTACATTCTGTTAAACACATTTGAAGGTGAATGAATTACACTTGGCATGTTGTGCAAAACAGTCAACCTCCAGAATGTCAATCATCGCGCGTTAGGGTCAGGCTACTCATACCATTACTCATCAGAAGAGTACTTAGATAATTAGCATCTAACATTACGAAGCCAGCTAAACACAACAAGTAAAAGCTTTGAGGATACTACAAGGTAAGCTGCTCTTCTACACCTTCAGCCTCTGTGCTAGGCCTGTTGTCATTACAGATTGATAATCTCTCGCTGCCAAAAGGATGAACAACAAAAACACAGACTTTTCCAGCAGGCCTGAGCAGGACTGAATCACGCATTGGGGACTGCAAAGCATTATTCACAAAGCTAAAAATATCACTAAGAGCAAAACATTATTATGTATGAGATTATACTGTGTGCTTATTGTTATTTATTATAAGGTCGACAAAAGCACTGTGAAAGAAATGAGGTGGGTGCCCCAGGAGAACAGGGATTTAAGAGTTTAACAACTGGGGTGAAGGTTGCCACAGCTGTCATGTGTGTATGTGCAGATCTGATGTGAGTCACACTCTTTTTAAAAGGTTAACTACCCTTTTTAAAAGTGTAACTACTCTTTTTTGGAAGGTAACTACTCTTTTCAAAGGGGTTACTACTCTTTTTTTGTGTACCTTATTGTAAAGTGTTACCAATGAAAGTTCTCTAGAATTGTTGGAAGTATTTTTTGGCAATACTTTCCCCTCTGAAAAGACACACATATGTTTTGGTTACATTTAGGAAATATCATGCTTTGGGTTGCACACCTATTCAATCAAACAGGTCATTCAAGGTTTATGTCTTATACATCTTGCCAAAAGAAAGTGTTTACAACATTTCTTGCATTCAGCCGCTGGTGTCTGAACTAATGAGGATCCATCCCAGCTCTCCCTTTTAGAACAGATGGGTTCAATCAGTTCACTCTCCAGCCAATGCAAAGCAGCCGACCTTCACTGTCATCGGGCCAAGCAGTGGACGCCGCAAAAACATGACTGGCCTTTGAAACAGCACATTTCGCCTTGTAGAAAAAACTAAGACATCATTTTTATGGATGAATCACTGTGAGATACTTGTAAATAAATTGCACTTTGTGAATAACAGGAACCAGGCATAATAGAATCCTCTGTTTGTTCTCATTAGCAACCTGGACATGATGCTATTCAGTGGGTTATACACTGACACGATACTATTTCAAATTGTCCATGAAGTCAAATAAAAGTCCCAAAGACTGCTTTTGAAGGGTGGGTGCCTTCTAATGATATATCTGAAAATAATTGCCTCTACAATACAGGAGAAACCTCCTATATATTTTTGTTTTTTTGGATTCCAATGACGAAGCCAACTCTCTGATGGATTGTCTTGCAATTTGGTGCATGCAATCACGGTCTCCAGGGTATAATGAATCCTATACTGCCTTGCGTGATCGTCTGACTTTAAAGTTTCCTTTATCTCCAAATACTGGACAGATTGACAAACCATTCAGTCATGGTTCACAAGTTATATACAGTGAACACCCTAATGATTCCCCTGAGATTGGCTTTTTGACTGTAACATTTCCCATGGGCTTAAGGCTGAGAGACACATACACACAATAGCCAAACACCAAATTACAGGAAAGGATGCGGGATACTTATTCCTCCCAGAAATCTTCAAGCATTTGTATTGATAGTTTGGAGAGACATGCAGTAGATACAATGGGGACTCATCGTGTGGGAATCGTTAAGGTATGTCGTAAGTTTCATTCATGGAGCAGTCGTTTAGAAATGTTGTTCTGGTCCAAATTGGTGCAACGACAGTCAAATTTGCAGCAATAATTGTGGCTAAAAAAATAAAAGTGACCTGAATTAGAGCAAGAATGATCAAACTTTACTAATATAATACTATTACAGGTATAGATAAAGTCACAGAGATTTTTTTTTAAACCTGCAACTTTTAGTGGACTTTGGACTGGAGAGTCTGCTGTATGCCTGTGTGCACCGTCTTTACATTACTTACACATCCCTCCATACATATTTGCCTTTCTAACTGCCTAAAATTGGATTTTTATTTCTGTAATGTAAATCAATAGTCAATAAAGACTAAAATGTATTGTTAAAAATGTTGCTGTGATTTGTTTTCATATCACTATATATTACCTTCATTTTAAATAAACAGGTAACCACTGTATCTTCAAGGTGGAGTGAGCGATTTTGGAGATCCTGTAGTCAAAATCACTTGGTAAATTGGGTTAAACTATGACCCAGAAACTGATTTAAACCCAAATGATCCTAGTTTCTCGGGAAAGTTCCTGAGGTGGAAAAGCAGCTAAACAGACTATGAGGAACTTTTTTGTTATTCAAGTGGACAAAAGCGGTAGTGTTACGACACCAGCACCTACTGTTGTTTAAATCTTTGCTAGCTAGCGCATGATGCATTGAGTTGAGGTTATGTATTTATATGTGACTATGTCAGATCAATAATGGCAATATGACGATGGGGAAGTAAAGTAAACTTTGACTTATACCATTTGGGAAAAACAGGATGTTCCGGTTTGCCATACTCGTTAAAGCTCCCATATTATACACTTTTCGGTACTATTATACACCATATTATATGGTCTTAGTGGTCCCTAATACGTTTTTCTTTAATTGTTTGCTGAAAAAAACTTTCAGATAATTTATTGTACTATGCTGATGTTCAGCTAATCTCACAATGGCCTATTTTTTAAAAAAGAGCTGCAGCTCCCCTCGTAAATATACAATCTTTGAGCTCCCCCCGCCCCCTGTCCGGAAGCGAAGCCAGATACGCCTCGCCCTCTGTCTGTCAGGGCCGTGGACCAATAAGAAATAGGGGTGTGGGCTGCACAGTGGAAGCTTCTGGCTTTCCAGTTTTTGAGGTCAGAAACGAGGAGAATTCTGACTGGAGTATATTGGGGGGGAGGGGTGGGGGTTTCAGAAAGGGGGAGAGTGAGAAAAGGAGAGATTGTTATTATTTTAAATATTTTGGCAGTCTCTAGGCACACCGTGGACCCATGGATATGTTAGAACACATTTAAAAAGTGCATTTAGCATAATATGTGACCTTTAAGTCCGAGATTGGTGGGGATGCAGACCCGAGCAAAGGCAAAAATAAAAACCACAAAAAAATAGCATTCTTTTCACTGATGGTCCCTTTAGGGGCTCCGTAGTTACAAGACATCTATTATAATCTAAGGAAAAATTTGACATTTTCATTTACATTTAAAAGTTCCTCATAGTCTTTTTAAAACATTTTGATATATTACGTTTCAGCTAAAGCCTATTCCTTAAAGAACAATTTTTAAATTCTCTTGCTATTCCCCCATAATATATAATACAAGCATTTCATCAAAGCTTAAGTCCCTTTGTGCATTTTACACTTGGCTATTACCTCTTTCATTTCCAGTCCCACATCAAATAAATGCTTTCTTTATCTAATACCTTTGTTGCCAGTTGGGGATAGAATCATGTTACATTCATTGTGCATCTTGCTCATAACAGAATTTATATTAAAAATGTTTTTATATATTTCACCTCTATGTTTCCCCTAAATATTTCCCAACCATAACCACAGGGGATGTGTTCCAGTGTTGTTTGTTATTTCGCTTTGGGGCCCACTCTCATTTTCTCTAAAAGATAATGGAACCCAACAGGGAAAAAGTTCAGTTTTTTTATATGGTTTTAACTCATACAATAGCTGAACACAAGGACGCATGGGCCAGTTAATAACGCAGTGATGATGAGTTTCCTCTATGGCAACTAGTAGCTGGGGTGGAATGGCCTCACATCAAGAAAAACAAAAAGGTTATGTGGTAAATTATATTAAAACACAATAGCTGCTTCCACATTTATTGTTTTCAGATGTTTGCATGTTGTGGATTTAATCAACGTAGTGCTCTTGCAACATGCTAGAAGTTGAATCATGTTTAAGTAGCATCATTATGGGGTGTTCCGGTGGTCTAGTGGATAGAGCGTGTACCATATTGCCAACGGTCTTCGTTGCAGTGGTCGTGGGTTCAAATCCGACCTGTGGACCTTTACTGCAGGTCATCCCCTCTCTCTCTCTGTCTCCCCATTTCAACAATGTACTATCTAATAAAGCTAGCTTGAAAATGTCAAAAAATTATCTTAAAAAAAAAGTAGCATCATTATTGAGCTTGGTACCAATACATGTGACCAGATAATCTCACCCATGGGTGTATATATAGTGAAGTAAATGTATCATGTGCTGCTTTAAGTCTTTCTTCAACTATGCCCAGTTCCTGTTTCCTTTATCTCTCTGCATTTTCTCCTGAATACAAACATCTATAGGGACACAGAGGAAAAACATCCATACTGGCATTACTGGGTAAGATATGTCCACACTGTATTCCCATCTCATCTACCATTTAACTTGCTGTCTCAGCACAACATTCCCCTTCTGTTTAATGTTTTTGCTAGTGATGGGTCGTAATGTGCCGCGAGGCTTCGGAGCGTGTGTCGAGTAATCCCGGAAGTTTTTGGTGAAGCGCGTATCGATGCTTGTATCGTTTAGGGCGAATCACGTGACTGATGACGTTCGAAGCCTCGTTTGTTCAAGAAGTGCTTCGGGTATTGTGGATCCACTTGCACTTTGCGGGTTAGTGTTGGCGATTTATTGGTTTGGGAGTGATGTAGACGTGGATGTTGTATCAACTTGCTGTGACTTTATTGTGCACCCCTGCCTCCGCTGTACCATGTGAAAGAGTGTTCTCCAAAGCAGGAGAAGTTGTTTCCAAAAGGGGAAATTGTCTGAACCCCAGCACAGTGGAACACATTTTGTTTCTCAATAAAAATCAAATCAAATCCTTAAGGTACACAAGCACATTCACTGCCCCTTACCTTTTTATAACACTGCGACAGTTTGAAAATAAGTATTCCTGTCATTATGAGTAGGCCTAATTCAAAGTTTGACAAAATATTTATTGATAGATTTATATGTTTTATCATGTTTCATACCCATAATAATACATCAAACAAAATATAAGTTGTATATGAATTAATACATGAATAGGCTACATTAAATGCATTTATTAAGGTGTCTTGATTTATTTACTTGTCAGTCACTCATTCCCATGGCTGCGCTGTTGCAGGACAGTATTGAGTGTATTACAAATTGATAGAATTATCTGGCTCTTTAACACTGTTTGACCAGCAGGGGGGGTTGTATTGTGTTCAAATCGGTTCAAATGAAGCCTCGAGAAATGAACCTTTTTGTGAACCATTTGGCTATAAGGCTTCAAGGCTTCAAAAAGCTTCATCTGGCCATCACTAGTTTTTGCTGCATACTTCCATAGTCAATCACTTACCAATCAATTTAAAAACGGGTCGATAATGTAACAAGTATAAGTAATATATATACATACAGTAAATATACACATACAGGTCTTTGTTACATTTCGGGATCTTACACCCCACCCCCCTCATCTTTCTTATCATTCCCCATACCTTGCGAAAAGTTGACCTACCTATTTTATTACACAACTCCCTCCAACTTTCTTTCTTTCTTTGCTTTCCTCAATACTTTCTGTACCTGAGCCTGCGCTTGTTTATATATTCAATTAGATTAGGAAATTTACGTGTTTTCTTAAACCCTCTAAAGGCTCTTTTTCTTTCTTTAATGGCTTTGCTGCATTCCTCCATCCACCATGGGACTGCTCTTCAAATTCATTCTCCCTCCGCTTTAGGGATGGCTCGGCTGGGTTTTCTGCTTAGTTCTTCTATAAAACTTTCCATCAATGGCTTCTATATCCTGTGTTAGTTCTAATTCCCTGCTCTCCGTCTCACACACATACTCAAATTGCTCTCATTTTGCCTTACTGAATACCCACTTTGCTTCTCTTTTCTTTCCTGTACCTGTACCTCCTTGTTTACCTGTATTTCTGCTTTCTCCGAATGGAGCGAGAAGAATGGTCTGATCCTCAACGCAGTCAAGACCAAGGAGATGATCATTGATTTTCGTAGGAGCCCATCCCATCAGCCAGTCAAGATCAACGGTCAGGAGATTGAAGTGGTGCAGTCCTACAAATATCTGGGAGTCCATCTGGACCACAAACTGGACTGGTCAGCACACGCCAATGCTGCGTACAAGAAAGGACAAAGCCGTCTTTTCTTTTTGAGGAGGTTGAGGTCTTTTGAAGTGTGCAGTCAGATGCTACATATATTTTATCTGTCTGTAGTGGCTAGTGCTGTGTTCTTTGGGGTTGTATGTTGGGGCGGTGGCATGACCTTAAGACACAGTAACAGGCTAGACAAGCTGATTAAGAAATGTGTGTCTGTGATGGGGCGGAGTGTGGACTCTGTGGGGGCTCTGCTGGAGAGTAGGATGAGGGCTCTCATGCAGGGCATCCTGAGTAACCCCAGACACCCACTGCATGACACTATGGCTGCTCAGAGGAGCAACCGTAGCAACAGGCTGCTCTCTCTGCGCTGCAGAACGGAACGTTTTAAGAGATATTCCGTTCCTTCTGCCATCAGACTATACAACAGGACTCTAAAATAATGCATGTGCACTTTAGTACCATTGGTGGTAGTTTTTAGTATTTTAGTTTTTTAGTATTTTAATATTGTTTAGGTCTATGTAATTGTAATTATTAATGCTTGTATGATGGATGGATGGATGTGTTTTTATCTGCTGCTGGACACCTGAATTTCTCCTCCGGGGGATCAATAAAGTATTTATCTATCTATTTATCTATCTATCTATCTATTTAAAATATTGGTTAGTGCTCACCAACTCTTGAATCTTCCCATACGTCCCTCTTAAACTTCCTCCTTGACACCAGTGTTAAGGACCCATTTGTATGTGTCCTTTTCCCTCCCCATAATGTGCTGTGTGAATTGAAACCCTTAGAGGAAAGAATACGATTCCTATAGTCTCTCCTTGAATTTGCCTTAATTTGATGACCTCTATAGTCTCCTACAGAGTGTGTCATAATTTAAGATGGTGAACTGCCTTTCTTTTGTCAATGTACATTTCCTCAATGTCCCTTTACTTATAACCTTGCCTATAATACTGTATGCTGCAAAAAAAGTCAGGTGATTATGCACAGCTTAGTAAATGTGATATGAACAAAGACATAGGACCTCAACACTTCTCCAACCAATCAGCTACAGGCTGGAAGGGAGGGATGTGTTTGTGTCAGTGGTCAGTTAAAATCTCAACAAACTTTTTCAGGAATTGCTCCTCCACCTTTAACCACATTGGATGCAAACAACACACCCAATTAAAGTACTCACTGAATTAATTATAATTCCAATGTGTAGTCATTGTAAGGACTTCAGAGCGTCAGGCTAAAGGTGAAACACAGACATATACAAATTGAAAGGATGTTTTGAATTTTTTTTGTTTTTATTTGTAATTTGTCCGTCCCGGCCATCTTTTAAATTTCAGTTTTTGTACTTTCTTTTCTGACATTACCGTTTGCTGAAAAAAGGGCTTTTTTTCAATTGGTATGCTATGGAACAGGTGTCTGGGCAAGACAGAGAACAGACTAAATAAGTAAAGTGGCATTGGTAGCCCTTGGAGTGCTCTCCAGCTTTAAATTTATTTCTATGGAGAATTTTTTTCCTGACAGAATAACCCAGAGTCAGTCACTCACTTTCTGTCATTATTGATAAGATGAAACAGCAACTTCTGCTTAGAGGATTCTTTGTGTCTTTCTGTTGACATTGAGATAACCTCGTCTGCAAATAGATTTCTTAAAAATGTAAAAAGTAGATTCAGATTAAATGTAGGTGGGTGTGCCTTCATGTGAGCGCACAGTTGTGATACAATATTAGTAAAAACAGTATAAATGGAGCGTGTTGTAGTAAATATTCACCCAAGTGCCCGTATAGGGATCACATTCATGCTGCACAATTCTGCACTTTCTGATTTGCGCCATGGTGCCAACAAGTCAATGGGAGCGCAGGAAGTATTATATAGCAAATGGGTAGTAACACTTTGAAGTTCAGGATGATTGATTGGCTTGAGAGGAAGCCGAAGCTTGTGTATTCCCACCCCTTGTTCAACTGCTCGTCATTATCTGCTATGCATTTATCAGTTTTTAACTACTATTTACATAACACGCATTCAAATAATTCATATTATACAATACTCTTATATTAACACCATTTACAAAGCTTTACAAAAATTAAAAAAATTACAAAAATAAACAATCAAATCTGACTCTATACAAGATTTTAAATCAAATTCCAATATTCCACCTGATTTAGAGTGATTGCAGTGGAGGTCAGAATGTCATCATTACCACATCACCACCAATCTTGATTTGGACGAAAAGTTAAAATAGGCTTCCACTCATTTGGGGTTGGTTTACATCTTCATAACATGTTGACATAGCCTACCTTCTCTAAAATATATTCAGTCGGAGTTGGAGATGCAATATTTCTGCAACATATATAGAATTTCATAGTTTTCAAAGGGCTTAAAGTCACTTGGGAATTTCTTTTTCCACCTACTGTAGATATTCGTGCTGCAGCTTATGAAATCATTGCCCCAACTTTAGAAAATGTGTTTGGCTTGGCAGAACTGTGTGCTTTTGTATCCTCATATTTTCCAGAGGATTTTTGACATACGGATGGTAAGAGATAATCGTTTAGTCTGTTTTTTCCCCATGCACTAGACAGGTAGTGGATCTTGAGGAGATATTCACTGATTTTGAAAAAAAATTATTTTGACAACAAGCATTCTCCAGAATCTCTGACTCCACCTTTAAAAGACTGTGTTCGAACGGGCTGTGTTCGATAAGCCCTACTAACGTCCTACTCATACTAATGTTGACGTCAATTTGAGTATGTTGTGGTTGTGTATGCGAGTTTGTGTAGGCGAGAAATGCCTGGATGAGTACTTACTTCCGGAAAGATTTTGTTCATTTATTGATAGGTTACTCAACGCCCCACAATGAATTGCGTCTTTTCAAACAACACAGAAGTTTTTTTTAATTCTTTATTGCTTCTGTATACTTCAGTGTAAACGGTCCGACAAACCTCGCATACACAATCGATCGTTAAGTAGACAGTATGTAGTATATACATGTTGAGTATGTAGGAGGGAGGACGTTTCGAACACAGCCATATAGTGTAAGATCTCTCACACACTTTCCAATTCTTCCATCAACTGTAGGACTATACCTTTATACCATCTACTGCCTTTTCTGAGGGAAATTAATTCAATGCATTTTTTTTTTCAACCTGCAGATTGACCTGACATTAAACTTGAGTTCCCAGTGGAAACCAAGGTAGTAAGCATTTCTGCCCTTTGCCCGTTGTAATTAAATCTCTTAATGAAACCCTGTCGAGCCTATTGCAGGGTTACATAGTTTGTAGCAAAAAGTTACTTCTCTTAGCTGAGCAGATAAAGACAGAAAGTGGTCACACAAATGATAGAGATTGTGACTACCAACTCTACATACAGTATAACTAAATATTATAACTATATTTTAAATTCTAACCTGTTTTAAAATGAATTTGGTAATTGAATTTCATCATTAAATGATTAATAAATAATTTCTCTAGAATAAGGAAAAAGGGAAATAGTCTGACATATTCATTTATATTTTAATATTAAGATTTTACTTTGAGCTTATTGTCGTGCCATTTTTTATTTTATTTTTTATAAATCAGTTATTACAACTGGACATTGTTGACAACATGATGACAGCTGCCCACTCTGGACTTTGTGGTCAAATGTATCTTCTCTGGAATAAATATACAGTAGATGTTTAATGAACATTTCACTCATATGATCCTGCGTTGGTTGGGTCTGTGCTCAAGCCAAGTTTGCGAGGAAAGGAGATCCACTCTGCAACACTACAATCGCAACGGATTCTTGCTTTTTAAGCTGGCCATACGTACTTGTATCCATCTTAATTTGCAAAATTACTAATAACTATAGCTGTTGAATTATTACAGTGATACAATATTAATCTTAAATGTAGTGTGAGAGTAGTATGGCTATACAGTGCCAATGCAACTACACTTTGGTAAACGAGTTGGAAATTGTACTTTATTACTATACTTCTTGACGCTTTCTAGTCTCTGCCCAGTGCTTTTCCCTTTTTTCTCTTTTCAGATACAAAACCCATTCTGTCCACTAGATGTCAGTGTTTGGTCTTCAATGAGTTGACATGCAGTTTATAAAGCCTAACAATAAAAATCTAAGAATAGTAATATAAGAATAAGATAATTTTTAACATTATACTATAATATGCACACAATGTAAGTACTGGAAAAAAACTAAAGATGGCTGTATGAACTATGTAGGCTAATATTCTATGTAGACCCACACACATCAGAATGTTAGGCTATGCCTATAAATAATGTGTCAACAAGTAGCCTAGACTACAATATCAATAATACTAAAACAGTGATATTACACTGGTTATATCCTCCAGCAGTTTTTAACACTGTTTTTGGCATCCTGAAAATCTTTAAGCAAAGCTCTGAGATCTATCTGCCCTGAATCCCCCATTTTACTTTTTGTTGGTAATTCTACTGTCTGCTTGATAGCTTTTTTAAAGCCTGTTGTTTAAATAGGTCATTGCGTCTGGGTTATCTAACGACTAAGAAAAACCTGGGCAGAGGGGATTAAAGACAGTAAGTGATGATGAGTTTCATAAAATCTTTCTTCTTGTTCTTTGCATTAATGGCTAATGGCTTTCAGGTGTATGCCGCCACCTACTGTATCGGAATTGTAAGATCGACATGACCTTGTTGCATTCACATAACAGAGAAAAAATAAGAAAATACATAAATAAAAAACTACCAACTTTTATTCTGTTTTATTAATCTTGATTCATGTCAAAATGTAACCTCTTCACCTCGGTTTGAGTTTCTTCTTTCTAATAATCCCTTTATACTCCTTTCCTTCCCCATTTATACCACTCTGTCCCTTAATCTTTCCCTTTCTACACAAAGGCCTATTACTACTTTGAAAAGTTTAACCTCCTCTAGGCCACTGAAGACTGATGACTATTTTTGTCAATTACATCCATTTTAAAGTCTCTGCAGTGGCTATCCGTGTCCTTCAGAATTGATTTGAATTGGTTTATAAAGCTCAAACAACTTATTTATTCAGTGATTTAATTATTTATTTTATCTTTTAAATTAAACAGCCTACTGTATTTATCTATCTTTTATATCCTATTTTATTTTATTTACATATGTAGTCTGCTTTTATATACTCAACTACCTTTATTTGTTATTTTTATTCAAATTTTATTCATTTCTATCCTATGTATTTTTTATTTTTTTTATTTGTAATGTTTTTATTAATCACTTTGAAGAGCTTTCATTTATTGTATCTCTTTATTTTAAATTGTTTTAATTTATATACTCTAGTTGTTTCTCACTGATGATGGCGTTTTAATGAATTTCTTATTTTGTCACAATGTTATGGATTTGGGTATGGATGGGTGGGAGAGGGGATTGTTTTTTTTGCATGTGTGCATATCTCTGGGTGTATCGTGGGAGGAGGTGTGGGGGTAGGGGGGGGGGGGGGGTTGTATTATGCACTTTGTGTTATATTTGATTGTATGAAAAGTGCTATATAAATAAAGTTTGATTGACTGATTGATATTGTTGTTAGTTCTGCCCGTTCTACCATATAAACTGAGTGAATTAGATATGCTCCTCTCTGCACAATGCTTCTATTAAACTTTGGGATGTACATTCCCACTCCTACATGCTCATTATGTGATTGTTTTGAACCATCTGTGTACATATTTAAATAGGCTAATTATCGTAGTATCTATAAAATCATATTTTTCAAATGGAAATGGCAAGAATGAGATAGGACCATAGATAGTATTATAAAGGATAGGACTAATCACTAACTCCTTGATAACGATGTGTCCGACAGGCCTGAACGCAGCATCGCCCCGCGATACGACCCGGATGTAGTTCTGTTCAACTTTATATCCCACAATCCCTCTCTTCGCCTTCCTCTTTCCCGTCTGCAGCAATGTCCAAGAGAGGTACGAAACCCACCTTGTTAAAATCCACATTCATCTGCTCTGTTTCACGCCCCGCCAGATCTTTCAATGTTGCTTGTTTGTTACACAGTTGTTAAGACAACATTTATCCGTGATTAGTTTTGAATGTTTGCAAACCGTTTCCATTTTCTGAGTGATAATATTTTGCTCCCTGGCTAGTTCGCGGGAGCCATGTTTAGCTGTCAGCGCTCTAGCGGCATGAAGTAATTAAAGGCCGCCAATGTGAACATGCTGTTCTATGTAAACTCCGGACTGGTTTAGTCCTCATTGTGATACACTTATCAATATTTATGAACTTAAAACAGAAGGTCTTGCATTGCTGTTTGCCGGTGTAGTGTAATATTGGCCTGAGTTAGCGTTTAGCTCAGTGAGCTAGCTAGGCACAGCCTGTACACACGAGAACGTCAGCCGCTGTATGGGTACACTCCTCCGTTAAAACAGGATGGCAAGAGTATTACGGTAGCTTTCAGACACTGTACATCGGTTAGTAACGTTGTTAGACGGGTGGAAACTTCTTTTGAGAAGTTACGAGTTCAATTGTAGTGAACTTTGATTTGATGGTAACATTAATAAGTATTTGTCAAACAGCTCGTGCTAGCAACCTGTCTTTACAATTACTAATTCATTATCTTTACCCAGTCTTCATGTCGGTAATACATCTTATGCGAACTGCTGAAAGCTTTACCAATCACTCGGTTCTCAGATTTCTTGAGGCCCTCTGAGCCTCGTTTCATTTAGGCACCTTCAGTACGGTGGTCTTACTTATGAGAGGAATTCATGCATAGCCTGCACATGCACATCCTAATTGAGTGACTTTTGAATACTTTTTCTATGTGTACTGAGAAGACACTAGCATTTCTTCAGAGCTTTTGATAGATTTATTTATTTCCCCCCACAAGAGTGCTGGGCATCTGAGTGTCATATTAATTGCTAGACACAGTGCATTGTCTGCTACACAAGCGTTAATGGTGGCTGTACTTGACATTTACCTATGGGTAGTTGGCTTGACTGTAGAGTAGTGTCTCTGTGATAAGGCAGGCAGAAATCGGATGTTAAATACAGAGCTTGTACGCTAATTTGTGTAACTAATGTATCTTTTGAGGTAAGTGACGAATGGCCCGACTTCTATATGAAACATTTATTTACCTGTGCATCTGTCTTGCAGGACGTGGTGGTTCATCCGGAGCCAAGTTCCGCATCTCACTGGGTCTCCCAGTGGGAGCGGTCATCAACTGTGCTGACAACACAGGTAAGTCTCAAAGCAGACTGTTGTACTGTCCTGTCAGTCATGCTCACATGCATACAAGGGTTTGAGCAGGTAATCTGAACTCCCAAGTGGATGGAAAGTAAACATGTTAACGGCCTTATTCTTCTGCTAGCCTTGTCACCCCTTCTAAAAGCACTTGCTTTGTCTGCTCAGTGGCGGGGTGAGTTGTCGTTGGAAGGGAATATTGATTCCATCACTGTGGGTGAGATGGCAGCGATATACTGTAGCTGACTTATCTCAATCAGTGATGAGACAAACTGACGGAATAGAATGCCCCGATGGGCTTTAGAGTCTCTTGTACCAGTTTCCTTGAACACTGAATAACTTGAATTGCAACAAAGTATCTCAACAGTAAAGTACATTAGGGATGCCACTGTGGAAATGTGATGCCATATAGAATTCTACATTGTTGTTTAGAAGCTTTTGGCTGTTTCCTGTGCTCATGATGTTCTCCCTCTGTTCTTCAGGTGCCAAGAACCTGTACATCATCTCAGTGAAAGGCATCAAGGGTCGTCTGAACCGTCTGCCTGCTGCAGGAGTGGGTGACATGGTCATGGCCACAGTCAAGAAAGGAAAGCCAGAACTCAGAAAAAAGGGTGAGTGGAAACACTGGTCTGTGAGCAAGTAACTGGAGTGTTGGAGTACTTTACCTCTCATATGAACATGCACATCAATAAAGTTGTTACGGCAGTGATTATGGATGTAACATAGTGAACCGTTTAAATTCATTACAGGAGTGAGGATATTGTCTAAAATGTTATCTATCCTGTTATACATGGTTCCTGTAGAGGTCAGGAGGTGGTCAGATGTTAACTTCCATTTATGTTTGGGAATTGCAGTAGAATTGATGTTAGTTTTAAAATGTTAGTTCTCAATTTAAAACAAAAGTTGAGAAGCATTTGAAAATATAAAAAGTGAAAAAGAGATCCCCATATAGCAGACGTTCTATCTTTTCTGTCCACAGTTCAGCATTGGCTTGGTCCATTTCAATCTTTACATACACCTTGTAACTCTGGGTTTGAAAGGCACTATATAAATAGTTTAATGTGCAAAACATCTAAATTCTGGAACCAAATACTTTTTACAAGGTATATATATATGTTTTTACTCTGGCATCCGGTGAGAACTGCCATTGGAGCTGTAGTTTATGCTGTCTGCACATTACATTGTTGTGGTAACATTAGCTCGGTGTGATCTATCACATGTATACATGGATTCTTTTCACTTTCCCCCTTCTAAAAGCACTTGCTTTGTCTGCTCAGTGGCTGTGTGAGTTGTCGTTGGAAGGGAATATAGATTTCATCACTGTGGGTGAGATGGCAGCGACACTGGCTGACTTATCTCAATCAGTGATGAGACAAACTGAGTCCTTTGGCCTGTCATACGGTCTCTTTTCCAGTTTCCTGTGTAATCTCCTCAAACACTGAATAACTCAAAATGCAACAAAGTATCTAACAGTAATGCACCTTAGGGATGCCACGGTGTGGACATTTTCCAATTGGAGGTAGACTCATGACAACCTCGGTATTACTGCTTACACTTGTTCTTTTTTTTTAAAGTATTGATAACTAGTATTTACTCTTTTTAATTAATGAATGCTGGCCCTATGGCTGATGTGCAAATATTAACCAAATGGCTTTGATGAGCTGGCGGGCGAGTACTGTAAATGGTGTGCCTTAACATTGAATAACACAGGACTACCGTGGCAACCCCAGTGCCCACAATGTGGCCTGTTCCTTTGTATTAACACATTCCCTCTGTCCACAGTGCATCCTGCGGTGGTGATACGACAGCGAAAGTCGTATCGGCGAAAGGATGGCGTGTTTCTCTACTTTGAAGACAATGCAGGGGTCATAGTAAATGTCAAAGGAGAAATGAAAGGTAGGTTTACTTGGATTCTAAACTTCATTCAATTAAGTCATGCCAATTGTATGGGAAATTATAGGTTCGATGTCTTAGTTCATGAAGTTGCAGTAATGAGCTCAAGCTCAGGAGGTAGAAATTTGAGGCATTCTATGTTGCCTTCAGTCAGTATTAAGTCCATTTTGGGCTACTGACTGCAGAGAATGGCTGTTTCAGGCCCTCTGTAGTGTTAGACAGGTTAATAAGTTGTGGAGGTAAATGTCCTAAATAGCCATGTTCTTGCTGCAATTTTAAATCCAACATTATTGAGTCATCAGTGTTTCAGGAGCAGAACATTTGCATCACACTGTTGTTGACGCAAACGTCAGTAATTTGTTGTAGTGCTGCACATGGAAGGTTGAAATAAAGCTGTTCCCCCTTCTAAAAGCACTTGCTTTGTCTGCTCAGTGGCGGGGTGAGTTGTCGTTGGAAGGGAATATTGATTCATCACTGTGGGTGAGATGGCAGCGACACACCGTGGCTGACTTATCTCAATCAGTGATGAGACAAACTGACTTTCTAAATACAACCAAGTCTAGGAAGTCAAGAGTGTTACTGTTGTGACGTTTCAAATGTCAGAGCTTGTTAGTTAGACAGTGAAGATTGCTCTTTTTTCCCAAACTAAAAAACTGATCTGAATCTCTAGCTAGTGCTACATTTTCCTTTCCACCAATATAACATGAAATGAGGAATGTCTGTCTTTCGCATTTGCAACGCATGTATTTAATTGGAGCATGCTGTGTCTGAACTCAAATTAATCCTGTTTGCCTCTGTCTGCAGGTTCAGCCATCACAGGCCCAGTTGCCAAAGAGTGTGCTGACCTTTGGCCCAGGATTGCCTCCAACGCTGGCAGCATAGCCTGAGTTGGACCCTGTTTGTTTTCAATAAAACTGTTGGTTGTCAATCCTCATGTGGTGGTTTAATTTGTTTCATGTTGAAGAAACAATCCTTTGAAGGAAATGCAGGAAAATACTTTCTACAAGACAGTCTTGGCTTTTGCAATGTAAAAGTATTACTTTCTACAAAACAGTTATACAGGTTTTGATGTTAAACTTGGTTATATTGAAATGCATTGCTGTTCTTTGATCCTCATCTTCTATTCTGTCCCTGTGTCTATAGCTAAGATGCTGTATTGATTATACACTGCCCGGCCAACAAAGTCACCACCTGGATTTTAGTGATGGGAATTTCGGCTCTTTTTAGTGAGCCGGATCATTTGGATCGGCTCACCAACAAGAGCCGGCTCCCAAACGGCTCTCAATATAACATGTACTTTTTATAATTCAGCCAAATGTAGCCCCGTTTTGACTTATGATTTGTATGTGTAGGCCTATACCACTATAATTATTCAATACATCCTTTTTACTGAAGTATTCAAAGTAAAATTTTAATTTTCTAATAATACATTGCATAGCTGATTGTTTTCATTGCATTTAAAGACCTTTTTAACTCTCTGAAACCACCAATTAAATGCACTGACTAGCTTGTAGACCTTTCTGATAGACAAAGCCTACATAGAAACACCTATAAAAATGTAGGCAAACTTTTTATTGAAAAAAAAAAAAGACTGTTGGGAGCCGACTCTTGGACTACTGGATTTTACTAATCAAATAGGCAAGAGCCCTCCATTGGTCATACTACAGTGACTAATGTTTTAGTTGGTAACAAGTTATTTAACCCCAACTGATAGTGTATAGCTTATTTCTTGAACAACCATGTCTGAAGGCATATACTGTGGTTTTGGAAAATATGTTACTGCTTAAGAAGGGTGAAATTATTAGCCTGCATCAAACAAAGAATACTAAAACTGGGTGAAGAACTGTCCAATGCATTATTAAAACCTAGGTAGCAGACATGGGGGGACTCGAGTCACATGACTTGACTCGAGTCAGACTCGAGTCGCAAATTTGAGGACTTGAGACTTGCTTGACTAACACTGACAAAAGACTCGACTTGACTTTGACTTGGTATTCATGACTTGAGACTTGACTTAGACTTGGGACAGATGACTCGAAATGACTTGAATTTTTAAAAGTTAGATAACGTTAGAAATTATGTTTTTATTTTGAAACATGATCGGGTGATTGTACAGTGCAATGCACGCAGCGCGCTGCACGGACAAACAGCGTCAGCAGGTCAACACAGGAGCAGCAGTCATGGAGGCGGCTAGACCAAGAGTAATTCACGTGCGCCTCCCACACGCTTATAACCCAATCACAGTAAATATGTAGCGCCTTCTTCACTTCCCTTTTCACGTTGTAACGGCCCCGGGAAGTCGTGTATAAGAAAACGAAAGTAACGAGAGTTTCCTGCTGCGCTGCTGCCTTGATAACGCACGCTTCCTTATCGAGTGCCCTACCTCCACGGACTGTAGGCTTTATAAATAGGGTTGGGCACCGAAACCCGGTACCAGTATGGCACCGGTGCCGACGTAAACGGTAGTAACCAGACCAAATAAGAACGAAAGTTTCGGTGCCGCCCCTGCTGTAGTCACGTTTGTATTTTGACAGACTGATCGCTCTTTATGTCATGATCGATGAAGCATGTCCGCTCGCGGATACTGTTCTGTGTACACCGAGAGCAGCTGTGAGTGACGAGAACAAGCCCGACCGTCTCGAGGAGCGCGCACACGAGTGCTCAACACTCGCTCACGTTCGCAGTTTCACAGACTGATCGCTCTTTATGTCAGACTATTTTTGAACACCAATGCAATGCATTTCTTTTTGCGAATGACACGCGATCTAGCAGTATTGTCACGCATGTATTAGGCACGTGTAGGCTTACGATGAGGCAGCGGCCGTCAGCTGTTAGTGCTGCCTTTACGCACGGCGGTGGAGACAAACCCAAAAAACACACAGCGGGACACGGCGGCCCGGTGATATGGAAACGTTTAACAAGGAACTTCATTAAGACACACTTAAAATAACGATCTCTGCCCATACAAAAAGCTCTGACTTGGATAACTGTATGGAGCGATCTCTGTATAAAACCATCCGGTATGGCATGTGTCTGATGACGGGCCGTTATATTAATAATAAACAGCGCACTGCACATTAGAACAGCATGTACATTAAATATCTCGGATCCTTCCTGAGAAGGCAAACATGACAATTTTTCTGCACAAAAAGGGTTAATTTGACAAAGTTAATAGATGTGGTCTTATCTTTACAGAAGACTACTTCGTATTTTTTATGTCAGTTGAATTTTGTTTCAAGTTAAATGCAAATGAGCACTGTTAATATTCCAAAAGGCTAACGCTCTTCCTTGACTGTTTTCAGTCTGTGGTTCTCATTGGGTGTACTTATTCCCTTACTGTAGATCTTTCTTATCAAAATTATTAGCCTACTTTTAGCTAAAGTTTTATTTTAAGATTAGATTACCTGGTAGTCTCCACATTAATCTCCATTATTATATTATTTGTAATATGGAAATTGAAAGTAGCCTAAATGTGGTTGAAAGAAAAGGAAAGGTGCGGTGTTGATCATATGTGATAGATAAGGGGTCGCTATTGGATGCAGACATTATGAGATTCGGACCTTTGCTGTAAGAAAATGTTGTCAACTGGTCCCATTTAAATTTTAGTTGAAGACCCCTCGGTCAGACCAAGAATAATTCAATTGTAGTTCAAGGATGATGTTGTCGATGACGGTATGAAGAAGAGAACTGTGAAATGCAGGTCTTTTAAATGTAGAAACTGGGTTAGATCATATGATTTTTGTATGACTTGACTTGTGACTTGCTTGACCTGAGCAATGACTTGACTTGTGACTTGCTTGATTCTCTCCACAGTGACTTGGACTTGCTTGAGACTTGAAGGTTATGACTTGAGACTTGCTTGTGACTTGCACATTAGTGACTTACCCCCACCTCTGCTAGGTAGTGGTGAATCATCTCCAGGGAAGAAGTGTGGTTGGAAAAAAGTCATTAATGATCATGAGAGATCACTCAAAACATTTGGTGGAATCAAAATGGATAACTCCTGGCTATGTTTAATTGTGATGGTATGAGCATTTCCAAACACAATGCAAAGAGAACATACAGGATATGGACTGTACAGTTGTCAAACCTTAAAACTAAACCCATCAGTGGGGTTTATCAGGATCAAGTGCTTCTATTTGCTAGGGAGCATAAAGATACAGATAAAGAGTCCAGATAGACCCTGTTCCAGAGTGAAGGATATCAGGGTAAGAAGAGAGCTGGAAGAAGTGATGCTCCCATCATGCCAGTGCCTACTGTGCAAGGCAGTGTACAGTATGATCTGGGGGTTGCTTCAGTTAGGCAGGTCTAGGTTCAGTAACCATATTGCCAAAAAAAAAAAGCTTATCAAAATGTGTCGTACATCAAAGCTAAAGATGGTCCATGAAATATGTATTTTAGCCAGGCAGTATACTTTTCAAATATTGACACGACTTTTAGCCAGCCTTAAAATTAATTCACAATTGCTCCACGTTTCCTTTTTAAAAGTACGACTACGAAGCCACCTATTTAATGCAGTTCCGCAGAGCTACCGTTAGAGGGCGTCGTGAGACAACAGGTATGATGCTCTGTAAAATCTTTATTTACCATAGGTCCATGTTTCTTACACATACTCATACACAGGAAGTGAAATGATCAACACATTTAAGACAGGAGCGTTCAGACTACATTGAGATAAACTTCTGGGGAACCTGAGTAACATTAAAGCTGACTAAAGACGCACTCCTTATGGGTAATGTGCAGGATGGGACTCCAGCATGTAGATGCCAGGAACTCTAAGAAACCACACACAGGAAAGGATGAGACAGGAAAGGTCAAAGGGGATTGTGGTGCAAAGCACGCTGTATAAACATCTGACATCATCAATGTGACACTTGAAAACGTCATTAAAAGTCAAGAGACTAACAGGAATATGACTGAAAGAGTAGGCTATGGATGTGAAATGTTTTTTTTCTTTTCATTTCACACATATTAGGCTATGGTATTGGTATACCATCTGTTAGTCCAGGTAGTGTGTGAATCATCCCCTATTCTGCTGACATTGTTATTCTCAGAGTGGGTGTGTGGGGTCTACTTTGACATGTCTGCCCTCCCTCTACAGATGGAAACCAGCAGGGCTATGGAGAGAAACCAGGCTGCCACCTGTGCCAACGGTGCTTTCCCTCATGACTCATACCGGCCATGATTGTTTGGTTCAATAAAACAAACTCTGGTTGTAATTACCACCTTTGCTGCTGTTTATTTGCGCATGTAGGCTACACATAGGCCTATAGGCTACTATCTATGGGTGTTTACACAGGTGTAGGCTATACCCATGGACATAAACACCTGATAGTCCGTTTCTAGTTTGCTTCCTTGGTTTGCATCAGCGAGAATGATACATTATTTCCTTTTTGGCCAGGTTCGGTTCTCTCAATCAATTCGGACCAAAATGCAGCGGCATAAGTCATGAGAGAATGTTCTTGTCAGTCTTGGTTGTTGTTCCTGAACTTTGTAATTGGTCAGAATGTCTATGCAGGAAAACTACAGGAAGCAGATCTTGTCCCTTGTCCAATAATGGACTGGCTAGAGGAGCAGTGTTTCCTGCTGTGGGTCGGACTCAGTACGCTCAAGTTCTAACCACAAACGAACAGCACCAGGGTTTGTTTGGAAGCCTCTAGGTCAGGGGTGTCCAAACTGCGGCCCGCTTTTTATTGGCCCGTGGGCACATTTAAAAAAGTATAATGTAATATGGCCCTTTTAATTTTTAAATAATTTAAATGCACTCATTATATTACAGAGAAATATGTCCCATAAAAGAAAAAGAGCACCAAGCCCATCCCAGAGGACCCTGCATAATATTTTATTTTAAATTAATAAGGGCGGGATCTCGGCTGGCTACTATTTTCACCCAGCTGGACATTGGACGCAAAAGCAGAAAACACTGGGTGTATCAATGGCATTTAACAAGAGGGGGAATGTATCTGTTTAATGTGCAAGTAAAGTGTTGCCGTGAAGAAGGATTACAATTTACGAAAACACTATGAAACTAAACATCAGAGCAGCTACATGTCCTGATAAATGTGTTATTTTTGCAAAGTGGCCCGGCCCTTTGTAGATTTTTCTGTATGTGGCCCTCAGTGAAAAAAGTTTGGACACCCCTGCTCTAGGTCCATGACTGAGACCACCTCCTTAAAAAAGTCTCAGTACACTTGCTTGGTGTGCACCATAAATGTGTTCTCACCTGCTAAAAGGAACTGCAGCGATGTTGGAAACAAACCCGAGTTTGTTACAGTTTAGTCTGTGTTCACAGAATAGATGCAATCTTTAGCGCTTCTGACTGACTAGCGTATTAGGTATACCTTTAACTGCGAATGTATTGCAAGGTCAAAGAGCACGTCATTGACTCCATACATTGAAGAGGTTTCAACAATAAAACATTTAAATAAAAATACTATCCATGATCGCACATTCTGTGTGAAAGTGGCTTTAGGCTAAAATGAGAGGCTTGCTCCAGATGTTTCTTGCTCCTGCAACCATAGACAGTGTTCCCTGAGACCGTGTCACATTTGCCAATCATCAATTGGTCCTGATCCTGAAGGGTTTTTTCTCTTGTAATATATAAAAAGTGAAGAATTATGTTGGAAAATACAAATAAGCTAAGCAGCCAAACAGTTACAGTGAATGAAATAGCCTAGTTAGGCTAGTTGTAGCATTGTCAGTATGAAGAGGAAATATGTAGGCTAACTCCACTTTACTGTTTGTCATGGATCATAAACTCTGTGCCTTCAGTCTTTTAGCATACAGCCACCAAGTTTTGTTTTAGACATCAGGAAAAATTCAAATGTTTTTTTCTGTGGGGCTAACATTATGCTAATTTGGCTAGCGAAGTCTAACTAATGCGGTTGTGGGGCTAAGTGAACAATTAACCAATTTGAGCACAAGTTCATCTGATAGAGTTGAAAGTTCTCATTTTAATGCAAAGTCTTGTTCTCCTTAGTATTCACGTTTGAATACAATAGTGTCTGTATTGATTGAAGGTCAAGGTCAAAACCAAATTGTGATCATATTGAAAAATTCTAATGTGAAAAAGAACTAGCCTACCTTTATGTGACTTTGTCTATGGGTGTTCCCAGTTCTTTGTTACCCTCAATACCAAGCACCTTCATCCTGTTCTAAGCTCATCTCATTGGTTGTGGGTAAACATAATGTTGCAGTTTGAGTCATGCTATATCTAAGCCCAGTTTAGGTCTTCTGATACGAACAGATACAGTTAGCTGTTAGCTCCCCTTCATGGTATCAAATCCAGTCTGGGATTACGCACTCTCCCCTCGTCCCTGGGGGGCTCTGCGCTGGTGCTGGGGGTCAGGCTGGGCATGGGGCGCTGCTCACAGGAGGCCTGGTGATGGGTGTGCCAGGTCCCGTCCCGGTAGGTGCAGTAGCACACCGTCCGCTCGTCGATATTTACTCGTTCTCCTGCTGGGATCACCCTGTTCCCTGCAAAGCAGTTGGGACCTGGTGTGAAAGCAAACACAAAATAGCATTTATTAGTTTTGTAGTGGCCTGGGGGCGGTATTTTGTTGGTGAAACATCAATCCAAGAGCACCATCCCAGAGCTACAACCAGGTATCGCGTTGGTAGCCTACAAAATGGCTAACATAGCAGCTTTCCAGTCCCCCTAATCTCTACAAAGGGTTTTAGCAACATTTATTCAGATAACATGGTACCCAAATAATCATTGATACAAATTTAATTTCGTAAATTGTAACTCAATGTCACAGATTCTGGAGGAAAAATGGAGACTAGAGGCACAACATATAGTTAACAAAAGTCAGTTATGATTTGGGGTGCCATGTCATCTGCTGCTGTTGGTCCACTGTGTTTTATTAAATCCAAAATTAACAAAGCCGTCTACCAGGAGATTGTAGACTGTAGATTAATCCAGGAAACTGTCTACTGACAAGCTCTATGGAGATGATGATTTCCTTTTCTAGCAAGACTTGTCACCTGCCCACAGTGCCATCATCAGTAGTTCTGATTGGTCTTATGTTATACTCTTATATTATGAGATGCTGGATTTTTGATTTTCATGAGCGGTTAGCCTTAATTACCGTACCTAAATAATAATTTAAAAAAAAAAGGCCTTACATATTTCACTTATGTGAAAGGAATCTAGACTAGTATATGAAAGTTTCACATTTTGAATTAAATAACCAAGAAGAAAAAAATTAACCTGTATATTGTTTGGGCTGGACACACTGAATCTCATACAAGCGAAAAAGGATTGGCTTGGAAATCATTTGCAAGCACCTTTGACAGATGGGGTTCCTTTATTTGGCAGCTACCTGTGAAACGATTACCAATGCCAGTCAGCGGGATGACAGGAAGTACAGTTTGTCTGATGCCAGCTCCAAAACACATTCCATATAACACAGCTGACGTGAGAGAACACAGCATCAGTGTGAAGAGAGAGAGGGAAAAAAAACAACAACAAACCAAACCATCTGTCCCACTGTGAGTCAAGAAGTGCAGCAGTAAAAATAGACTCTACAACTCCTGTAAAGCAACAAGGCATCAATACAATTATGCTTTTATATTTTTAGCTACTTTGGCTTTACATTTTTTTTTCTACAAAACAACAACACATAATGCCAGAGTTATTATTATCCCTGCTGCAGTGCTCACACACAAATCCCACCAAGGTTTGAAAGGGACTTAAATGCTTGTGGCAGTCAAGGCAGAAATGACATAACAGGGATGGCTGTAAGCTGCAGGGTGTGTGAGGTGACGTGAACACACTCAGGGGGCATGGCTGACCTTAATTGTGTGTGTGTTTGTGTGTGTGTGTGTGTGTGTGTGTGTGTGTGTGTGTGTGTGTGTGTGTGTGTGTGTGTGTGTGTGTGTGTGTGTGTGTGTGTGTGTGTGTGTGTGTGTGTGTGTGTGTGTGTGTGTGTGTGAGGGGACTAGATGACTTGTACACATGGATGTTTGCTGGTCTTTTGAGGTTGATTCTTTTTAACCAAAATATACAGTACCAATGCCATAACATCTAAATATTATTCAAAGGATAAAACCTTCTTTTGTTGGATATCCTTCACAGAAAACAAGATTAAAAAGTAGTTTCGATCAACAATGTCCATATTGTCCTTTTTTTTTAAAGTAAACAAACTTAATTCTGATTAATTGAAGTTCATATGTAGGAATAACATGTGGGCTATGATAAACGATTTATATCTAAATTAATATAACACAATTAGAATTAATAATCCAATTTTGTGATATAAAGAAACTTTACTTCCCCCAAATCATGTACATAAGTTTCACTGGAGACAGAAGCTGAGGTTGCCGTTACAGCGATCTGCAAAGCGAAGTTATCTTTAGCAAGAGTTTAGCTGCATGGTGTTTTTTCCTGGTGCAGGGTTGAACAGTGAGGTGGTGTTGCCTGGGCATCTTACCAGTGTTACAGATGGGGCAGCAGTGGTGCGCTTCATAGGTGGGGTTGACACAGTGCGGGGCGGGGCAGTTGGCAATGCTGCAGTACACCTCTCGGTTGGCCTCGCAGCGACATCGCTCACACCTCGACAACTGGAACATACAAACAATTTGAATTACATGGACTTCAATCAAAATTTCAAAAAACACAATTGTGTCATTAACGGTTTACTCAACCCCCAGAGTTTGGGCTGAAGTGCCTCCTCCCTGAAATTCTAAAAATGTATTGAATGGTATCAACTTGCGCAGCAGTGGGAGGCGAGGGGAGGAGAGATTCCGTTGGTGATTATGAACCAATATGTAGGCATTAAAAGTAGAGCCAGCAATTCTGGAAACGCTTGTTGCCAAAAAAACATTTTGTCAACATCAGTGAATATCTCCACACAATCCGCTACCTGTCCATACTATGTTTGCGCTGAAAGGAAATCAGGTAACACACAGCCTAGGCTCTGTAAACTGGTATGTAAACAAAGTATTACATCTACAGTGCCCAACATCTCTACCATTGTGTCCTTGAGCAAGAGACTTAACCCCACACTGCTCATGGGGCACTGCACTGCTGCTGACCGCTGCAGCAGACCCTGCCACCTTCTGGAAAACTGCATGTGTGTGTGTTAGAAATGTAGGAGAGGTTAGTGAAGAAGTACTTTTGATTACCATGTGTGTGATGATGTGTTGACAATAAAGGACTTAACTTACAGAGCCTATGCTGCATAAGAAATAACTACCCTGGGACCAAAATAAATCATTTCACACAGGATCCATATCACAAGATATAGATAGATAGATGAGAACATGTAGTAATACTGTACCTTATCATGTGGCCCCATCTCACATGTCAGCACATCTTTATATTTTGTATCTATGGTGCGTATTCCATTACCTGCTGGTACCACCAATGAACATTATGTAGACATTATAGCCCATATGATAATCTTACATTCACGTGACAGGGTATCAGTAACATGGTCACTATTGGGTAGCTACCAGTCACGTTTGTGTTTAAATGTAGCCTAATAATAATAATAATAATGTTACTTCACCTGTGATGAATAAGGGTTTAAAAACGAGAGAAGAAAGCACTTTCTATCTTCATTAGAATGTTATATTTGAACAAGAAATGTTCTATACAAATGTCGTTGATATCAACAAACTTGTTCTGCTCAGAAAATAATAATGTGTATTTCAATAATCATCAGAATTGAAGGCTTTTCTACTAACATGGCTATTTCGTCAATGTTTATTGCCCTAAATTTAAAGTTGGAGTCAGAAATTCTGGAAAATGTTTGTTGTCAAAATCACTGAAAAAAAATATCATGTGTAGCCTATGTACCCAGCCTAGGCTCTGTAAATGGGTGTGTTGCTAGCTATGGGGGATGGGCCCCTTTTGTTTACCCTGTGTTTACATAGGCTATCAGATTTATGTTCAGCGCACAGCTATGCCAGTCAGCGGATTGTGACAAAAAGTGATTTTGACAAGAAGTGTTTTCCAGAATCACTGACTCTACCTTTAATGCTGAAAAATGAAAAAAGTTGGAAAATGTTTAAAAATGCAATCCAGTAAAGAGGTTATTTTTTTTGCATCTCCAAATAAAGAAAACTTAAATTATATATTAATTAAACATAGCCTATGTGTTATCCCGCCTGACTTGCATCCTTAAAATGAATGACACAGCCTATTGTGACTGATATTCCGCAAGGGATTAAGCAATAAAGATTTTAAATAGCCTCATTCTGTGATAATGTGTAGACTATGCCTATACGAATAACTCAGTCAAATCACAGAGCTGCGTCAGTGACCGCTGTGTGAACATGTGGATGGTTGGGTAAGTTGTTTGTGTTTGTGTGTAGAAGTTTGGATCTTTCTCACCCTGAACTCCTCTAGGAGCCGGTACGTTCTTCCCCCGTAGACACACACCCGGGCAATCGCCTCGCACACCGGACAACACGCCTTGTACCGGATCCGCGTGCACCGGGGATGGATGCGGGGACACTTGGGTCGCACGCATAGGGGACCATCCTCGGTGCACGTGCACGGACACGCCGAGGGGCTCGGGTAGTACACTTCTCCGATGGCGTACACGAAGCCGTGGTCGTCGATGCACCACTTCCCCCGGTAGTCCCCGAACTCGTAGTCCACGTCCAAGGCTTTAGAGGAGGAGGACTCCACCGTCGCACCGCCACCAGGCAGCAGCAGGACCAGCGCGACGCAGAGGCAGAAGAGCGCGCGGGGCTCATGGTGACCGTTTCTGAACCATCTGCGCTCCGGTCAGCATCTCCGGCTCCCACCGTCAGAGGCGCTCGGTGACGCCGTTACATGCGCGTCAGTCCGGTCTGTCAGGATGGAATCCATCCATAGACAGCCAGGTGTTATCCGCCGCCTGTCAAATCTGGACTAAAGGTGACTACTTGTACATTACTACTGTTGTTCTTCTGAGTACCGGGTACTCACTTAACCCCAATATCTACCTACTTGAGTGGTAGGTATGAAGGTATATGTGGTGCATAAGTCTTTAGCACATGTAACTGCAGATTTTGAATGCGTAAACTGAAGTCACAAATGTGTAACAGTAGATTTGAAGTCGTAAATATTTGTTTTGCATGTGTACTCCAAAGTCACAAATGTGTAACAGTAAATTTGAAGTCGTAAATATTTTTTCTACCATTGTGGACACAAAATAGGGGCTACGAGTTCACAAATCGTTGTTACGGGTGCACAAATCCTATCCTGTGCATCGCAACTTCAAAGAGTCGTGCGCTTGACACTTTTGCTACAAACATTGCAGCACAGTTGGTGCAAAACACATTTGCACACCCGTGTTTCATAATGTGAGAACATGCCCCCAATTTGTGCATTCGTAAACCCAAATGTGAACTAACGCATCAGAAGTTGCACATCTGTGAAAAATGTCCTCTCAAATAAAATGATATCGAGCACAGCATTTTAATGAGCAAGCACAAATCGATGATACAACTGCTCAAATCTGTTCCTACAAGTCTCAGCTGAGGGTTTTCTCTGCTCGAATCTGCTCCTGCAAGTCTCGGCTGTGGGTTTTTTTGCAGGTAGATTTGCACCACGCCCAGGTGGTAAATGTGGTGCAAAAGTGTTTCGTATGCGTAGAACAGATTTGTATCCGTAGAAGGTGGGCGGGACAACATTGTCGCATCATCCAATGAAAGCGCCGGTTGGGACCCGTGACGTCAGCATGTGAACAAACGGAGGAAAGGCCTTTTTCCTTCGTCCCTTTTCACCAGAAATTGTAGGAAATGACTAAATGAGCAACAACAACTATCAAACTAATGCGAAGTAGGAGGTAGTAGTGAGTTTAACTATTTTTCTGTAGTTTTACATAGCATTTTTTAAGTAATGGAGAATTATATTATATGTACTCCAGCCTTTGAGGAAAAGTAGTCCAAGGTGTCTGTAACAGTAAATAAGCCGCGTTAGCTAGCTTTGAGGTGGTTTCCCGATCATTTTAGACAGGACAGGAGGCTTATTATGTGACACGGTGAAGTTGAGGAGGGGATACCCATTAAACACCAGGACCTGCGGTGGTTTAATAAACAGTTGAGCTGCTTCACAATCTCTGTCCGGAGCCGCAGCAGTGTCTGGACTGACGGTCACGGACACACGGTCGGACACAGACCTAGGGTTTAGCTAGAGCCTACAGGACACGGAGCCATCCCACGGAAACTATGAACTGTAAGTCTGGTTTTCTTATGTTTTTAAACTTCAAAGTTGGTCGGTATAATACGTTCAATGATGAGAAGCAACGTGTGGTTATAATGTATTGCAGGCAGCATAGCTAACCACTAGCTAACAAGTCATAATGGGTATAACAGCTAATGTTCGTTAGCATATTCTTTTAAAGGATGTACCGTTTTTTAAGGCATTTGGTCACTTCTAAGGATGCTAATAATTAACTGTTAACGTAAAATAAGAAGGCTGACCAATGAATCCTTCCGTTAATCAGTTAAAATAATCCCGGCGCTAGCCAGGGAAATATGAGTCAGCTGAATACTGGAGTCTTGTTGCTATAATAATAATCAGCGTGTCTGTATGTCTGCTTTTCTGGGACATCGGCACCTTCATACATAGCCTACTAGTTTTACATCAGGATGTAATGTTAGCATGTGTCGACCTCATATAGAGCGTTTTCTGTCTTAATAGTGGCTATGAAGATCCAAATAAACACATGAGCAGTATACTATTCTGCTCAGCCCGTCTCAACATCATGTTGCTGTTTCTGAATAAAAACAGGTAGATGTGGCACTGTATATTAATTATTTATTATTTGCCCCCTTTTAAATTTTAAAGCTACATCAGAGGTTAACTATGGGGTTTAATAATATACCACAAGGTATTTTGAATGGGTATATTTTAATCTGGGCAAACTCGTCTTCGCCAGCAGAGGGCGCTCTAGGCCTTGCACTTGGCTGTGCATCGGTGACTGACGGCAGTAGCGCCGAAGTAGTTATACAGGAACAGTCAATGTACGGAGATCGCAACTTCGGCCGTTTCTCAATACCAAGTACACAAAGTACGGACTTGCGGACTTGGAAGTTCGAACTTGCAAGTCCGGACTTCTAAGTACAAACTTCCGAGAACGGGAGCACGCACCTGCAATTGGAACGGCAGCGGACTCGATGGCGTCATCACCTCGGCTCGTTAACTGTGCTACAGAGCTGGGATGCGGTGGAGACGAGCCCTCCTCAGTTGTCTATCTCACGTCGTCTGTGTTTTATTGTTATGGCTTGTTTTTAACCTTTCAATTTATCGTTTAATATTGATAAATACACTTGACTGTAATGAGTGAATTATCATTTTACCACATGGTGGAAAGTTGAAGCCCCTTAAAGCTACACACAACATATATAACAGGCTAAAATGTTTAAAAAAAACCTAGGCATGTAATAATTCATAGGCCCTTTACTGATCAAACAAGTAAAATGTTTAAAATGATTTTTTAATTCTGATAGACTTTAACACTTCTTAGCAGACAATACATATTAAATACATAATTGCAATTGATTGTACTTAAAATAAACAAATACGCATGGCATATACTGGTATATCTATCTATCAATAGTAAATATATATAGCGCCGGAAAAAATTAAGAGACCAGTCCGGATTTTTCTTATAATTTCTTATCTCTAAATTACTTGTTGTTGAAATGTTGTCAGTACTTTATAGTATAAAATCAAAATGTTCATTTTAAGCCAAACATATGCCTCTTAAAAATAAAACAAGAGACACTGAACATTTGGAGTGGTCTCTTAATTTTTTTCCAGGGCTATATATACACACACACACACACACACACACACAATAAACATAAATAATATAAATAGTAAATAACTGAATCAACGATGTTAAAAATATATTTATTATTATTTTTAGAAGCAGCTCACAGCTGTACACAAAGCTCAACACCCCAGTGCCTATCCTGGCTGTCTTCTTTTCTGGAGGGGGACCTGAAGCCAGCCTTCAGGCTCTCCAGGGATAGCTTCGACAGGCTACTCCCATCAGCACCTCGACCTCATGGCTCCATCCATGGGCTTTCTTCCGGCCGGGGCAGCAAGGCCAGCAGCTTCCCAAATTCAAGCTGGCCTGTGGTGCGTCATGCAGTCATGCAGGGTGACGGTCCATGGCGTGGTGGAGGCCATCCTCCATCGGGTCATCCATTTCCCCAAGCCAGAGGAGATGGAGGAGGTGGGGGCAGGCTTTGCTCGGCCTTCAGATCTGCTGCCGGGGCATTGATGGGTGCCATGTCAGAGTTCTGCCACCTGCAGAACAGAAGAAAAGCTACTTTAACAGGAAGCTCTTCACTTCCATCATCCTGCAGGGTATCTGTGATGCTAAGAGCAAATGTATAGACATTTACATCGGGAACCCGGGGTCGGTGCATGATGCTCTCGTGCTCCGGCGTTCCCCGTTCTACAATTAGGCCCTGTACTACCCACCTACTTCTTGCTGGGTGATGGAGGGTACTCCTGCCTGCAGCGTCCCGTGGCCATCATTAGGCTCTACCGCCACCCATCCATGTGAATTTTGATTACCAGGTCATATTGAAGCCCGGTACAAAAGGCCAGAGGGCGCAACATTGTGGAGAGGTCGTTTGGGATCATCAGAACATGCTGGTGGGCCATCTTCCTTAGGTCTCTGGAGATAATAATAAGAACATGGTTTGTAAATATTCCTAGCTTTGTAAATAAATGTACATATTTGTAATGACATGTTTTATTCTCCTCTGTGTACAGTTTTTAATATTTAAATTAGCTGATTTTAACTTGCTTGGCATGTTGAGTTTAACCATGTTTGAAGTCTATAAAAGACTTGATGCTGAATGAGTCAACTTTCAGCAGACATCTTCTGTTTTTTATGCTAAATAAAGTAGCGATTTTCTTCTTGAAACTCTTGCCTCCTGAAGTCCATTTGTAACTGAATTTGCCAGTATACATGTGAATGTAAAATATAAAAAACACTGTTGCTATCAAAACAATTTGCTCAAAAAACATAGCTAGTATAATAAAGTATACATAAAAAACATAGGGTGAGGACAGTATTTGCAATTACAACTTATGTAATATATTAACATATCAAGCCAATACATTTGACCAATACATGATACCATTCAAATGTAGAGCCTTAGCATTGATTTGTGAATTCATGTGATTTCAATCACAGGGAACCCCTGCTTTGATTTGACAACAATATTATCTATTAACATGTGTCAGAAATAGGAGATAAATGCGATGGACCTTAGGTATCCCAGGTTAAGCAGTGTCCCACATTAGGGCAATTCACCATACGGTTATGAACCACAACTTTGCACCCCCAAACGGGACTAGCTGTCCCTGTCCCAGGGGGAAGCTAGAAGTCCCCCGGGGCAAGCTAGCTGTACCGCGGGGGAAGCTAGAAATCCCCCGGGGCAAGCTAGCTGTCCCGCGGGGGAAGCTAGAAATCCCGTGGGACAGCTGGGCAAGCAAGCAGTCGGACGTTTACGGAGCTAAGTAGGATTTGACAGGTTGGAGAATTAAATGATCATCTAATAAAAACTTGAAAACAACATACCGGTATTCTGAAACAAAAGTAGTATTTATAAAACAGTAATAATTATGCTTACAGTTGTGGGTTTCTCCGCCTTGTCCGCCTCTGCCGACTCTGCCTCCTTGCTCTGCTACTACGCTGCGAAATGCATTCTGGGATATCTAACCGCCCCAAGTCCGCGCAAGTCACCACCGATGCATCCTCGATAGAATGGCCAGTTGAAGAACACATCAAGAACACTTCCGGGTACTTGACTTGATGCGAACTTTGAATTGGAACAGTACTTGGGCTACGGTTGATGACGTTTTACGAGAACGCAAGTTCACAAGTACAGAAAAGAACGCGATTTGAGAAACGGCCATGTTGTTCACAAAGTGTTTCTATATTTCCAACAGGTATGCTAAACACACACTACTGAAATGTTTAGTAGAGATTAGATTTTCCCCTGTTTTAATAGGAACATTGAAGTTGGCCATGGCTAAGGGTGTTGATATTTTGTATTTGGACGAGCCAGTGTTTAAGATTGCGGGCGCCGATAGCGATGACACAGCTGAATGTTAAGCTAATCACGTCCTGGCTGTTTGAGGCCAAGACGAGTGTGACGAGTGTAATAACTGTTTGTAGCTATGTAGGGTTGGGGCACGGGAGTGATGACAGACTGTTTGAAGCTTGATGAACCGAGTGAATGTCGGTAGACGGAATAAGCAGTGCGTTATTGATGAACGGGGCCGAGCTAATCCCCGCTAGCATGCTAATGCTAATAGCCGTTGGGTATCTCCTCCCGGTCACGGTTAAAGGGACAGTTCTTTGTTTGGATAAGAGTGTAATAGAGTCTGTGTTGAAATGCTTTTGTTTTGGTGTCTTTGAGAGTATTGTTAGAATAGAACAGGTGCTGACTGTGGGTTAAGGAAGAGTTATATTAGGCTAAGGCAGGGCATAGGTGTAGTTCATAAAGGTTTAACAACAAGAAAGCAGTAATAAGACCAGGTCATTTGAGTTTATGCGTTTATGTTTACCTTTAGTTACAATATGTTTAAAGAGGGATTTCTACACTTAAAAGAGACAGTATTTTCATAGCAGAGTTTACGTACTAATACTAACTGTGGGCCATGTAATAGTAAAGTGAACATGTATTTAGGTGCCTAGCATGGGTAGTTAGACTAGTAACTGTAGAAGAGTACTGTGCTAAGAGTAGCAGGTGTATTACAAGTGTATTTGATTAATGTGTATTATAAGGTGTATTGTTATTGAGATGTGTTTTGAGATGTATTAGATTAGGTGACCAACGGCAGTAGCGCCGAAGTAGTTATACAGGAACAGTCAATGTACGGAGATCGCAACTTCATGTTGTTCACAAAGTGTTTCTATATTTCCAACAGGAAATAAATGTGCTGCAGTGGAAACAACTGAGCTTTATTTCTAAACCTGCAACATAGACAAGCGTCCCATTATGCAAAGGATTTTTTTTTAATTGTGCAGCTCCATCGTGTTTAAATCATATTTTATATCTGTTTTTCCAGCCTGAAAAAAAACATTTACAACTAATTTTAAAAGTCACTAATGACAAGATACCCCCCACGAAGAGAATGAATTGCAGGGTTGTTATAATAAACTATATTGATTAGTTTTTAGCTTTGTGTTCTTCATCAACTCGAACCTACATGTATTTTATTTATTTTATAAATCTTAACATTATCTTAACATCTGAATGGCACAATCTGCTTTTCCACAGACTCATCTTGGCTGTCCTGCACAAGGCCTGCACAAGTGTCTGGGATTTCCATCCTGTCAGGGAGAAGCCATTGTACAGTGAGTAGCTACAGTCAGTCCTAACTATTATCCGTCATGTGTTTACTATAACATCACTAATGGGATCTAACAATTGTTTCCGTCCCCAGTGTATGCATTGCTGAGGGAAGGACACTCCAGATAACTGAAGACTTCACTGCTCCTGCTGCCTTGAGAAGATCTCCGAAGATGGAGCAGCGTGGAACTCACCTGGCAGTCACAGCACATCAGTCTGACTCTACACTCTACACACAATTTGTTTTCAATTTTTAGATTGTGATTATTATAAATCTAGACAAAGTCAGATCATACTCAATTCATAATCATATTGATTGCAGTAAATGAGGTGACATACTCAGTCATGTTTATTTGTTTGACATATTAAAAAGGTAGGGGAGATTTTGATTAAATATGGTAAACAGTTGGGCTACAGACCAAGGACTAAGTTACTAGTTTTATGTTTTGTTTTATAAAGTCTTGTTCCGGCACATGCCAGAGCATTTTGGGTATTTTGTTCATTTTCTCTTAATAAAATAACGCCATACACAACTTTACTTGGAGGTATGCAATTGTGAGTGCATTATAGTTTTAAACTGGTTGATTTGTATTTTTCATTTTGACCGTATGTATATGTTTAGTAAATCCACAAATATTTGAAAAAGTCCAAATCTTGTGATTTGTTTGTGGGGTAAGCTTTTACTATACATTTGTACTGATTGTGCTTTGATGTGATAACTGCAAATCATAAATATAATTGATATAGGGCATTTATTAGTCTTGCTTTAGCAGCATGCAGACCTACTTATTAATGCAGCACGTGATCTGAATTAACATGTTCTACACTGCATAAAATGTTATGGTGTGACACTTTGTGATTGTGATTAATTAAAGTAATCACTGAAATGAGGTTATATGAAGCTTTGTACACTGTTCTTCTGGACACGTCACATGAGGTAAGGTGTATAGCAGAACTGTCTGGGGATAAGCACACAGTTAAACCTGATCATCTAATTATCAGTTTGTGATACAAGTAGTGATAATTTCACATGGAAAATGTGAGATAGAGGAACAATTATTCCAATTCAGTTTTAATGTGTCCTCTATACTTTTCTATTGCCTTGTAGAGTAGGTTACTTATTCACTTCACTATTCACACGTTTAAATTAATTAAGCTTACTACATTTAGAAGACTAAGTGTATGATTTATAAGCATATTTCTGGATTTAGATACATGCTGAATACTCTGCAGCAAGATATGTAGGCCTACTTTATTTACTTTGGTCCTCAATGCCTGCAACGTCCTCCTCACCCCCTGCGTGTGGTGTGTTTTAACTTTTAACCATAGATAGTTTTAACAGCCAGGAGCCTTGACAGCGGCTGCGGGACAATAAACTATTGTCGATAGTTAACCTGCTATCGGTGTATGAATGTGTGTGAATGGTAACGTGTAAATGGGAACAGGTCTCCCTTGCAAAAGAGTCTTCGGACTCAATGGGATATACCTGTATAAATAAAGGTTAAAAAAATATATAATGGAAATTCATTCTCTATTTAATAAAACTACTTTTATTAAAATGTAAAGGTTTTAAAGAGAAAAACAGCAGGTTTAAACAGTTACACCAGTGCCAATCACACAGCAGACGTTAACTGACGTCGACGCTGGCCCTTATATCTGCTAAAGTAAACTTGTTTATGACTTTCACTACTGGCATAAGGCTCCGCTGTAGTTCCCTCTTATTCAATTCCCTTATTATTACATTTCCTACATTTTCTGGTGAAAAGAGACGACCATGGACCAGCCATGGACATATGAGGGAGACGACGGAAACAGGCTTTCCCTCAGTCTGTTTAAATGCTGACGTCACAGGTCCCAACCGGCGCTTTCATTGGATGATACGACAATGTTGTCCCGCCCACCTTCTACGGATACAACTCTGTTCTACAGGTACGAAATACTTTTGCACCAAATATAGCAGCTGGACGTGGTGCAAATCTACCTGCAAAAAACCCACTGCTGAGACTTGCAGGAGCAGATTCGAGCAGAGAAAACCCTCAGCTGAGACTTGTAGGAACAGATTCGAGCAGTTGTATCGATGGATTTGTGCTCGCTCATTAAAATGCTGTGCTCGATATAATTTTATTTGTGAGGACATTTTTCACAGATGTGCAACTTCTGATGCGTTAGTTCACATTTGGGTTTACGAATGCACACATTTTGGGCATGTTCTCACATTATGAAACACGGGTGTGCAAATGTGTTTTGCACCAACTGTGCTGCAATGATTGTAGCAAAAGTGTCAAGCGCATGACTCTTTGAAGTTGCGATGCACAGGATAGGATCTGTGCACCCTTAACAACGATTTGTGAACTCGTAGCCCCTATTTTGTGTCCACAATGGTAGAAAAAATATTTACGACTTCAAATTTACTGTTACACATTTGTGACTTTGGAGTACACATGCAAAACAAATATTTACGACTTCAAATCTACTGTTACACATTTGTGACTTCAGTTTACGCATTCGAAATCTGCAGTTACATGTGCTAAAGACTTATGCTACAATAATACCTTCATAGGTAGGCTATCAAAATATAGGATTTGACTGATTGAGAACTTTTGGACTGACTCTATAAATGTACGTAGGTGTAGTACCTCATTATGGCCACATGAGAGCAGTATAGAGACTAATTATAAAGAGATCTATGTCTTATTATTGAAACAAGTTCCCCTCACTGAAAATAGACAGTCTTTTTCCTTTATAATTTTTCATAAAAGTTAATTTAAAGAGAAATTAAAGTGTTTTTATTTTGTTAGATTTGTCTTTATCTAATAGTAGTGTCTGTGTGTGTTTAGTGAAATATTTATACTTCAGATATAGCATTTGTGATATTTAAAATAAAAACATAATGCATCTATTGTATTTATCAGTTTGTTACAACAACCGTTCAATTGCACTGTTTCGTCTCTCAGGACCCAGCCATGCATACAATCTCCCATTAAAAGATATTATGCGTACCATGATATAGGCCTACAGATTTGAAATAAAACAGGCATATTGGTCACAAACCGATTAGAAATATAAACATGGCTTATTTTACGATACACAATACACATGTGGGATATAAGTGGAGTTTTCTTTAAAACAAAAATAAGTACATTTTGATTAGATACATGTTTAAATGTTTTAATGATCCTAATATTTTATTTCTCTACCGGAAGTATTGATTGTATGTAAATGTGTCTAGTTTTCGAACCTTATATTTTGAAAGGTTTAAACGGGAGTATTTGTATGTGATTGCGTCTGGCTTTATATTATACACAGTTGTAGTTACGGTATGTGGCCACAGAGAGGCGACAACTGATCATTATGGGTGGTTCAATGCGGACTACACATTAATGTTGTATGAATGTGTACGGGACAATATAATCTTTAAAAAGACATGAGAAATCATCTTTATTTGGATAGATAAGTTCAAAGGGTACAAAAAGAAAGATGCAAAAAAACAGGCATTCTACTAAAAACAGTCCAATTCAAGTAAGAAAGAGAGTCCTTTCGACGCACAAGGGACTGATGTTACATGTAAATTGCTCGGCTCAGGCTAAATGCCTGTGGTGTCAAGGAGTCTGAATGAAGAATGATGTCGTTTAAAAAGGAACAGCCTCCACTTGTAGAGAAGCTCTTACAGATTCAACACTGATTACCTGTTTGTGTGACAAATACAGGGGGACAAACATCTCCATCTATGCAAACCATTTCACCATCCATGGTGCAGCACCTTGAAGACATGTAAGCCGCCCCATCACATGTTTCTGTACGTTGTATTTTTCGACAGCTTTCCTCAGTAACTCTTCCACTAAGACTTGAGCAATTATTTAAAATGCTTTCAGGATTATGGTTAATATTTAGTGTAACATGCAGAACACCAGTGCTCAAATCAAAATGGGCCTCGCTCCATACCGAATTCTGACTTGAGAACAGTCATCTGCACTACCACAAGATTCAAGAGTACAGGTTTTATATGGAGGCTGGGTTCTGTTATATGTATTTAAAAAAAGGTTTCACTAGAGCTCTAAAAACACAAAGTAGTAGTAACAGTAGTAGTTCTGCAAAATCACACAAACTGAGGTTCTACATTTGCCAGGGGTTGAAAATCAAATCTACTTTGGAGTATATATTGAATAGTTTCAATCACTTGTCAAGGGAAAATATTTTAATCTGAAAGTCATCTAAATCTTAATGACTTGGACACTGAACTATTTGACATTTTGAATGATGAAATCAACATTAGACTAAAAATAGCTAGTTGCGGTCTTCAGTGGAATTCATTTTGGTCAGTTACAGTCAACGCTCAGTTTTAATAAAACGCTATTGATGTGGACCCTGACAACTGGATATGGATCTGTGATTAACAGGTGGATTTTTGGAAACCAATGGGAGCAGACAGAGGTAACAGTGATGCGAGGCGATTAGTTAGATACCGAGATATATATATATATATATATAATGAGTATGCATTCAGTGCGGTTACTGCTTACACCCCGCCCCCCTTGTTTCCTGTTTGGAGTCTGCATGTGATTTATACACTAACAAAAATAAAATCCATCATGACATGATCAAAGAGGAACAGCTTGTAAATTGCCTGGAGCACCTATTCCTCTTGGTGGCCCTTGAGGACCTCACATGGTCAAAGGCTGAATGATATAGAAGGTGGAGTCAGGCATTCCGGAGAGTGCTAGTTGTCAAAATCAGTGAATATCTCCTGAGATATTGACCATATTCGCTTCCCCCCCCTCCCTCAACCCTTACAACATGCTGGGATGAAATATATGTTGACTTTTTATTGACTGTACTACCGCAACCATTCAGCACCTATTATTCAATCGATCTGTTATGATAGAGCCACCATACAAGTCCCACTTCTTCCATAGCTGCTGCACAGCTACAACACTGCTGCAGTCCCCACTGAGTGTGACTGTTACATATCAAACTGTTGGCTGCTCTGGCTGGAGGGGAGCAGCGGTGGTGGTGGTGGTGGTGGTGGAGGTGGAGGGGCAGCTTCCTCTGAGGCAGGGGGAGGAGGCGGTGGAGGGGTAGGGATGGGTGTAGCAGGGTTAGCGTTAGCTTCCTGGTCCTCCGGGGGTTCGGGGGCTGTGGACGTCGCTCCCGCGGCTGCCTCTGAGGAAGGTGGGAGGGGCATGCTGCTGCTGCTGTCATCGCTAGGAGCTATGCTGTTAGGAGTGCTGCTCTCCCTGGGCGGCTCGGGGGGAGGGCTGGCTTTATCCGAGGCAGAAGAAGAGGGCGGGTCAGACGGTGGAGGTGGAGCAGGCTGGGGGTCGGCCGAGGGCTCTGCAGGGGCTGTCTCATCTGGGGGGGGAACGGAGGACAGACAGAGAGTTGCTTTAGATATAAAGTAATGGTATTGCTCTTGTGATTTGTTGAAGAGACCTATTTTATATTTGTAGGAGACGCTTCAACAACCAGCTACAGTGCGGTTAAACTGTGTTTGGTACTGTAACAGATCTGGAAACAAGAACATATTTAGTCTTTTAAACACTGCAGCTACCAGCTACCTGTCTCCATTGGTGTGGTCTTGTCCTCCTCCTCCTCCTCCTCCTTGGTCCCTGAGGTGGGGTTAGCGGTGCTGCTACCGTTAGCACTGCTCTGTTCTGCAGCTTTGTTTCCAGCAGCCTCCTCCTGCTGCTGCTGCTGCTGCTGCTTGCTGCTGCTGTTGTTGTTGTTGCTGCTGCTGCTGCTGAGCAGCTTTCTCTGCCTGCTCTGCCGCTTCACGCTCTCTCTCCTCGGCCCGACGCCGCGCAGACTCTTCAGCAGCAGCCATCTCTGCTGCTAGCTTCTCCATGTCCACCTCAACCTTCTGACTGCACAGCTGGACACACAGGAAACACACGTCAACAAAAACTAAATTCTCCATTTACATATGAACCATGTGTTGTCTTTCAAACGGAATGCAAAAGCTAAGTAGCAAGAAAAAGATGAAGGTGAACATATCTGTCAATGTTGTTTCTTCATTGAACACTTTATAACAAGAGAATTCAAGGCATGATCCTCTTTGTGTTCAGGTTCATATTTAGTTGAGGGAAAACTCAATAACATTATTCAAATGGATGTTCAGCTATATGGAGTTAAACCTCATAATTCCTTCTCACTCAGCTGTCTCTAGGTAAACAAGATGAGCTGTACCCGCTTGAGTTCAGTGTTGAATGAGTCTGTGGTCTCAAGGAAACGTCTCTTCTTGTCTTGGTGGCGATCCTCAATCTGCAGAAGTTCTGCCTCTAGCTTCCTCTGAAACACACATGGCCAAATGCAATAGAATGAGTCTCTTCGCTTGATTAGAAACTTTTATTTCCTCTGAATAAGAGGAAATACTGAACTTCCATACGCCGTGGGCCCATTAAACCTACCTGGTGCACCATGAGGGACTGGACCTGCCTCTTAAGGACCTGCATGCGGGCTGTGGTGACCACAGAGCGGACATCGGGCACCACTATCTCACTGAGGATGTCACTGATGAGCCGGTGGTTCCTCTGGAAGCGAGCGGCTGCTGTGTGCTTCACTGAAAAACCATCGTCGTAATCTGGACAGAGGATATAGAGCACAGTGATATGATTGCAAATCAATGCCAAATCTGTCCCTAAAACCTGTGAGTATCTGTCTAATTGCCTTAATATTGTTCCATCTCTTACTGTTCTTAACATATGGTGTAGCAGCAGTTTGTAATAAAAAAATTAAAAAATGTATGTGTAAAGAAATGCTTGTAAATCTTACCATCGGGGTCTTCAGCAGGCTGAATACTCATGTACGGCTCTCCTTTGTCCAGACGATTCTGCCTCTGGCGAGTCTCCTCCTCCATGGCTGCCTCGGCCCGGTTCTTAGCATTGACGTAGGCCAGGTAGGCCGGTGAGTTGTGGTACGCCTTCAAAGAGTCGTTATACTCAATCTGAGGGGGGAGGGCAGAGAATGCAAGTAGGCCGAGTGAGATCATTCGACTACCCTATCCGACCCTACGCTCTAATGGTCATGCCCAAAACCGGGGAACCAGACAGCACATGCACTCCTGTCCAGTTGGTGGCGTTTGCCAAGAGGAATATCAAGAAGAAAACTGTACAACAAAGCAATATTGTAGACTAATACAGACAGGGATACATTTTCTACAGTCACTTATTGCACTTTCTGCCCGTTCATTCTGGGGATGTGTTTCACGCTTGTATGTTGCAACTAGGGGTGAGAGTCTCTTGGCACCTCACGATTCGATTCCGATTCAGAGGTCAACGATTCGATACGAAAATCGATTCTCAATGCATCTCGATGCATTTTTTTTTTATGTACATACCCATGAGTGATTTTCAAAAATATATTTATATACACATCTGAGTTTGCTACTCAGAGTTTGCTAATCACTTCCTACTTTTGTGTTGATCATAAAATACAATCAACAGATGAATCACCAGTGCAATAATCAATGCAGCTTGCATTTAAACACAATATGGAAGTAATGTAAAAATGTAAAAACTAAAACGATTCAGTTTTATTTTATTTCTAATCTTGTAAATCACGTTTCTATAGGATTTCTATTGTATTATTTTCTATGTCATTTGAACACATTGTGCAAAAAGTATGGTTTGGAATTCAGCTCTCATACAAAAACGTAAACAGAAATAAAGCTGGAGCAGGTCATATGGGTTTGCTGCTCTCAGCCCCTTTGTTGCCACTTTTGTTAACAACTCGCACGTGTGGGGTGTGAATGCGCAGTGGCGCAGGAAGTACGAGTACTTTTTTTTCAATATAAATTCCGTTTAACTTATCTGAATTGATTCTGAATTGTTCGAGAGATAATCGCGATGCATCGGAGAATATTTTCCCACCCCTAGTTGCTACAGTGTGGTATTAACTTCCATCAGGTAGACACTGTAGACCTCTTTCAACAACAGCCACAGTACATATGGCTCTGTGGATCGGCAAAATGTGCATGCCTGGACCACAAGACTGGCCCAGGCAGTATAAATGAAACTGGAAAGTATGAACGGGCCTTAACTCTGTCCAGTCGTACTGTCAAACAGTATCTTAGTAATTCATAGTATCTGCAGCCCAAACATATTTATTTTATTTTCCGCCAACACAAATAGCTCCCAAAAATAAAACAAAAAAACAGAACAGTGCAGTGCAGAGCCCACACAAATAAAACCAGGGCAAATGACTGACAGTCCTGCAGCTTACCTTCTCTGCTTCGTACTCGTTCAGGTAGTCCTGTTTCTCCTCATCGGTCAGGTCCCTCCACATCCCTCCGATAATCTTTCCGATCTCCCACAGCTTCAGGTCTGGGTTGGACGCCTTGACTTGGTCCCATACCTTGCAAGCGCCACACACAAACGCGCAGAAAGAACATATGGTCACTACAGGGCAAATGCAGTGACACTAAGTTAGAGTACTACAAGAATACAGGAAATAAAGGAGGAAAAGTGCAAAGAAAGGAAATAATAAGCTTTAAAATTACAAAACTATCTTAACTGGCATTAAAGGTAAAAGGTTCAGTGTGTATTAAAAGGTGTATTTTGGCGTCATCTAGGAGGTGAAGTTCTACATTAAAACAATCCGTCTCTGCCCCTCCTGTTAGGAGAATTTACAAGCTACGGTGGCCTTCAAGGGAAAAATTAAAAAGGTACCAAGAGTGATGAAAACAGCAGAAGCCTGCTTATTTTTCTTCTTTTATTAGACATATCAAAGTAGAAACCTGCTTCTAGAAAACTGCAGACCTACGTCACGCTACGGCAGCCAATCACAGCATAGTACGAAGCTTCTCCGTCAAGTAGAGGTCATAAAAATGTGTACTTTTATGTTAATTAAGTGAAATTGTAAGCATTTCGCCACGCTGCCTGATTTGCTGTAAATGCCAATCTACATTATATAGTCAACACTGTTCAGTTTTAAAAGAAAAGAGATGCGGTCCAGAGACGTGGCTAAAATGGAATCTTGCCGCTAGAAACAACTTTAGCTTTGTCCCTTCGGTGCTACTCTATAAATGATTTTCAAGTGATTATACACTGATGATTCAAACATAAAAACTAATGAATATTATATTACATTTTTACCAAGTCTGCCCCCAAAAAATGAAGCCAAATCCCTTGACACACTGCACCTTTAAGCACATCCTGACTGGATGGAATGAAATGAAATATTTCAGGGTGGGTTTGGTCTTTATGCACTATCAAACGTCAGAGTGTAGGCTCTAAAAGTAGACAGGCAGTGAAGCAACGAGCACAGAGGTGGGGGGGTCAAGACGGGGGGTGAAGACGGGAGCAGATCATGCTTGCAGACGGAAACATTAGGAGATGTTGTCACTTCTACATTGTTGACAAACAGAGCTAAACAGAGTGGAAAGGCTCCACTGGGTGGTTTGAGGTGGTGATGAAGGCGTCATGGCTCGGCTGTTTCCCAACCCTAAACCCCCTGGAAACTGTTCAGGGGATGGGAGGACAAGCAGTAAAAGCAGACACCGTGGATGGGTGTCTTACCTTCCTGCTTACCTTCCGGCTGTACCGCATGTACGGCATCAGGGGCTTGTCTGGAGGCTTGGGCGGCTTTGGGACGGTGATGCCGGTGGCGTTCTGTGAAAGGGAGGCAGAGAGAGAAGGAGGAAAAGCTAAATGAGCTGTACATGTAAACACCACAATACATTTGGATACAAGCATTCAGAGCGGATGCAAATTCAATTAAATGCATGTCAATTCATTTCGAGCAGCTAATGTCTTGAAGTCGTTTAGATATATAAGGAATCAAACCATTGCGAGAGCTAAAACTGTGCTGGTGTGTTATGGGGCTGGCTAAGTGTTGTGCCTCAAATACTGAAGAACTACATGAGGCAAGCAATGAATTTAGCGTATTCCTGTTTGCCTGTGTGTCCACCACCCCTGAAGAACCATGAGCATGTGACTCCATTAGACCAGCCAAAAAGCAGGCCAACAGAAGCACGTATGGCTGTGTTTACCAACCGAGCCATGTAAAGCTATGTTGACTAATGTAAATCCTTTGTCCTTAAATGGAACTTGTATTAGATCTTGGCGTTACAAAATAGTGAAAGTATGTATTAACTGTATATAATATAGGTCAGGTGGTCAGATTTGCCCACAAAAAAATGTAATGGCGTAATAACATGTTCAAGATGGGACAGTCATATCCTTACATGTTCTCTTCGTGAACACTCACTACTGTTCCATTGCAACGCAATCTATAGAAATCATCTCACCATTAAAAAACAACATCCCTCCCAGGCCACACACACACACATACAATCTGTCTTATATCAAACGTGTTGAGTTTTGATGGACCATACTGGCCGGTGAGGGATCTTGCTTTGGTCTTTTAGAGATGTATTTCTTAAAACACACACACACACACAGTCCTAATTATCACTACCGGTTAAAAACGGACTGTGAAAAATACTTCTTAATACTTTTATTTCCAATTTCAAAAGAAGCAGCTATATTCTATTTTAGTATGATGAAAAAATATTACAAATTTGAAACACCACTAACGGAGTGCTAGGAAACTACATTTAGACTATGGTTTAACAACCTGGTAATAAGTAAGCTACTAAACACCACAGATTTGTGCTGTCATGCTAAAATTCAGCAAAACCTATTGATGCTTAAGTGGTTATATAGATGCTTAGGTGGAGTCAGCGATTCTGGAGAACGTTTGTCGTCAAAATCAGTGAAAATCTCCTCACGATCCACTACCTCTATGTACTGTGTGCCCTGAAATTCTTCTACAACAAGCATTCTAAAAAATGATCGCCGACTATCTTTAAGTAGCAAATGATGATACATTAACAGATGGAATGGTTTGCATCATGCAATGAGCCCAACTGTGGCAAATTTCACTACATGACTGGGGAAAGTATGGTGACCGCTTCAAAAAAAGAAAAAATGGAAACGGAACAGAACTACAATCTTCTCTCATCTAGGACCAGATCACAAATCCAAATTAATTTCTTCTGTTTTAGTGTGTCACTTGCTTTAAGTTACATCTTATTTCTCTCAAAACCAATTGTCCTTTGTTTGATCATTGTCCCAACATCTTCTGTCTGCATTACCCTTGTGTTTTTTAGCAATTGCTCAGCTCCTCCTTCCCCCATATCTACACCCCTATGTTTAGCCCAAGACCATATCTTAACCCCTTCCTCTTATCCTACACCCATCCCCTCCATCAATGCATTACCCTGCTGGAGCCTCCGGTGCTCCCTCCCAGCCGGAGGTTGTTGTAGGCCAGATGGCTGTAAGGGTTGTAGCCCACAAACCCTGGGGTGGAAGGCAATTGCTGATGGAAGACAAATGAGACAAAACACGGATGAGAAATGGTTCACAAACAAGAGGAGGAAGAGGGATAAACAGAAATAAGTGAAAAGGGTGGGGGGGACGTGGAAATATATGTATATTGTTTTGCTTGTTTTCCATGGTGACACCGTGCAAGGCAAAAAAAGGGCAACAAGCTGGCATTCAAAATGAGTGCACAACATGTAAATGCTGCATGTACATCAGGACCTTGCAATGAGCACAGATCCTCCCATATTAAGAGCATTTAAGCATGTGGCCGTGTGACCGCACCGTTGCATTTCAACTGTAGCCAATGCTGTGTCGTTCCGCTGAATGCAAGGAAAGCATTAAAACATGCACGGTGACTACATAGTGTACTTGTGTGTGCTAAACTCTGATGAAGTAAATTCTAACACAGATTGCAACTAAGATTTCCAGTTACAATAACGCTATGTCAAAGTGCACGAGGCACGTTGGGCCCCTTTCAGCGTTGACACGGCAGGAGAAGCAGTAGTGACAACAATGGCTGAGAGCTGAACAACTTTTGCTGCAGCCTCCACATTCGCAGACAGAAAGAGAAAGAAATGAAAGCAATACAAACAGGAGAGAGAGAGAGAGAGAGAGAGAGAGAGAGGGAGCTAGACACAAAGAAGGAAAGATGAAAGGAAACCAAATAAAAAGATAGAGAGCACAGAGCCACCATGACCACTAAACAGTAGATGCTGGGCCCAGTGTGGAACACTTACTGCAGTAGGGGCAGGGGGAGGGGGAGGAGCGTAGGATGGTCGTTCTGTGGCGGAACAAAAAGAAAATGTTATTTATTATATTACATATTCTGACAACAACCTATTGTTTTAGCTGTTTGCCTCACTCTCTGGCTCAAGAAAAGGTGACAGAAACCGTTCATGCAACTGCACGTGAATTTTTTTATATAGAACCGAGCAAAGGTGCTCATCGAGGTTAACGAGGGGAGCCGGTCAAAAGATACATTACAACATCAATAAATGCTTTGCTTGTTGGGACTTGTTTATTTACCATGTTACGTTGCTTTGCGCTCTATATTTTTACACTATGTCATTTAAAAACCAAATACATACTGGAAGGAAAGCAGGAAGTGCCCGTCCACTTCTGTATTTGATTCTAAAATTACATAGCAAGTAAAAAATATAGAGCGCAACATAACGTGATAAATAAACAAGTCCCAACAAGCACACATGAGCGTTAACTCACTATTTATTATTATTGGTTATAGCTATAGTGTGTAACCTTTTCATATAAATGAATGTCAGTTACATTCAAGCCATCACCAAACTAGTTGATAAAGCCTATAATATATTCCACAAAACACTTGGTCTTTTTTCCTGCAGTAATCCAGAGCATATTCCTCTTTACACCGCCATAAAATCAACAACTAAAAAAAATGTGAAAATAGCTAAATATCTGTTTTTCCACACATTCCTTTCTTCGGCTTCGTTTATCTTTCTAATGATGTGTCTGTATGTATACTTTTATTTTAATACACTTGCAAATACGTTTGTTTTGTGAATAATTCGGCTATTCAGGGTGGTAAATAAAAAATGTAATTAAAAATGTATAATTTTATAAAACTGTAAACTACAGGCCAACATGTAGGGTACCGGTCTCGTCAGAAAGGAAATAGATGGTATACTATGCTATTGCTTACACAATACACACATATCTATCACAAATACTGTTAGCATTTTAATAACATGTTTGTTGACTTACTTGACATTGTGGCTGGAGACTGGGCTACAGAGAGCAGGGGATATTATGCATACTGTTTTACCTGGAGAACAACACAACAAACAAAAAAAGAACATACAAAAACAATTAGCAACTCCAGCCACTCAGACGGGAGAGAGTGGCAAAAACAACACACGGTAAATTTGCTCAAAATGACAACGGTTCATGACAACAATGGCTGACAAGGCTGCGCTAACTACCCGGCCTTCTAGCCAAACGCGCTAACACAAAAGGGACAAGTCGCCCCATTCAAATGCTTGAATTAATATAAATCTAATCTAATTCATTGGAATTCGAAACGATAGTATTCTTTAAAAAACATCACGTACACACAACACGCTTTAATACGAGCGGTGCACATTTGAGAAGTGATGATAATAAAACAGACATGGCTTTTGCAGCTAGCAAAGGCTAACTTGCGATACAAGCTCCTGCTATGCACATGCGGCTAACTAGCTATCCTTACCAGCTAAGTTGGTAAACAGATACATTTTGAGTATTTTTTTTAAGTTTGTATGTCAAAGTTACAAAAAGGTAAAAATGAAACACATTCTCAAGTAATTCTATTGAAAATAACGTAAACATACGCACTCGGTTGTCCTTTGTTCCCTCTGAGAGCCGCTTGTTCCGCTATGGTTCCGCCTTCCAGTCAAACCGGAAGTCTTACTCCAATGCCAGAGTTTTCAGAATAAAAGCGCAGTATTTTAAATACACCACTGGAAGGATATAGCTTTAAACAGTTATGAGGATAAGTATCAACTAGGGCTGTCAAGCGATTAAAAAAATTAATCTATTAATTACAGGCTCTGTGATTAATTAATCTAAATTAATCGCATACTTTTATGACACTTTTATACCTGTTTATAAACGGCTGTATAGCCTGCTACAGTTTGTTTCTCTCTCTCTCTCCTCTCGTAACTTCTGTCTCCACAACAGACAGCGCTGCACTGCCACAGATGCCTATGCTGATTCATTCACCATTGTCGTACTCATAGGCAAAAATATTGACACACACACACAGGGCGGGTGTCCGTTTACACGAGACAGCTAGCAAACAAAATTGAGACACACGGAGGAAGATTGAGAGATACTGTTTTGAACCTATACATCCCCTGCTTCTCTCTTTACTTTTCTCCCTTTCACCCGTGCGGGCTGTGTATGCAAGCTTCAGGTGCAGCTGCGCACCACTTTTACACCGGGTCAAAGGGCATTATAGAAGTGCGATTAATCTGCGTTAATTTTTTTAATCGCGTTAATTTTTCTGTGATTAATTAATCGAAATTAACGCGTTCATTTGACAGCCCTAGTATCAACCATAGTATATAAATATGTATCAATACATAGCCTACCAAAATAAAATAATACCAGGATCTTATATAGCGATTACTCAAAATAAAAAGTAAAATGTTCCGATCAATGGACTTATCGAAAGATCAAGCTTATCAATGACTCATTGTCATGGGGCAGAAATAAGCATGGCATAGGCCTACATGCACTTATGAGAAGCCCAGGCGCAAATGGGGGTCTGTGGTGATACAGATATTTGATACTGAGTTGTGATTTTCTTTCGTTTTAATAGGCTAAGTGGAGTAGCCTAGGCCTATTAGATGCTGGCTTTGGAAAAACTTCAATAGAAAATAAATGCTATTGTGTAAACCATGTGGTGGCGAATCTCTTAACCCCAGATCAAAAGACTTCCTCAGTGAATTGTTCCAAGTTGGCAGCCAGAGAACATGTGGAATTCCCAGTCGTTGGTGTTTTGCGTGGTGAAACCATGTAGGAAAGTTGCCAAGGCTACTCCTGAGCTGGCAGAGGGGATAAAAAATCAAATGAAAGAAAGACTGAACAGCCCATATCCGTCTAATGTGTAAAACTGTAAGATTTATATTAACCATTATGAACTTAGCATTGTTTCAGCCTATAACATTGAACTGTAAATGTTAAACAATAAACCCACACTGTGAATATTACATGCATTTTCCTTTTTACATACTCTGTTTGAAAATCCCAAGTGAATTTGTCTAGCAGGACTACTCAAACATCGTCCAGGGAGGTTTCTTTGTAACAATTTATGACATTTTTGTTTTTGGTTAAACATGATCAAGGCGGGTGCTCCGGTGGTGTAGTGGATAGATTAGCCTGGCTCCGCCCGCCTACCTACTTCCGCCCAAATTTCATTTTCCCTTCAGTAGTCAGTCTGGTGATGGGGTGTATCAGTGGGATCCTGCTCGAATCAGATTTCTGAGTGTCCAATCAGCGAACAGCGAGTGGCTCAGTTGAATGCTGCGTTCCTTTATACTCGAAGAAGGAGATTTCCGACTTGGTAGTTCCGAGTTCCGACCTGTCTGTGTTCCAGTGCATCTGCTCGCGAAAGTATGGACGCCTAAAACCTTTCTCGTCCAAATAACTAAACGTTAGGCTCTAACAAGTTACTGTTGCTAGATTCATAGACTACAATATGTAGTGAAGTCGGAAATTTCCGAGTTTCCTGTCCAACTGGAACGCACCGTCAAAAGCCGGCTCATGACACACGTGACGACCAAACGTGATGCGATTGGTTGGCTAATCCAGAGTGGCACTGGGCAGATCCAATAGTTTTAAACTTCGACAGACACCCGCCTCCAAGTTTGCCAATTACAGCACTGCCAGACCTTCTGTACAAATGAAATGAAGTACGATGGTCTGGTTGGACCAGGCTAGTGGATAGAGTGCGTAGGCTACAATATTGGCTCTGGCCTTCGTTGCAGTGGTCGCGGGTTCGAATCCAACCCGTGGACCTTTCCTGCAGGTCATCCCCCTCTCTCTCTGTCTCTGTCTCCCCATTTCAACTCTGTACTATCTAATAATGCTTGAAAATGACAAAAAATTATTGTTATAAAAAAAAATTATCAAGGCTTTATTTCACACTCATTTTCATCTATACTGTGGCCTCATTAGAAATCGGTAGGCAAGGCAATGTGACAAGGTGTCATCAGCCAGTTGGCAGAAACGTATCTAAATACCTTAACAATACATACATTTTTCAGCATATTCCATTAGCAACTTACCACAAGAAGAGGACACAATGGGCATCCTTGTCTGAAACCTAGTTTGACATGAAATCACTTCTCTGTATGAACTAGTTTTTTCTTGTTGGCTCTGAAACAACATAAACACATCGGTCAGTCATTTGATAGAAATCAAAAGACAAACAAAGCTCCAAAAATAACATTGCACAACTTTAACTGGCATTGGCCCATGTGCACCAGAAAGAAGTGCCAACTAGTTTGGCATCTCAAATCAAAAGCCCCTGGGACTATTAGGAACAAAGAAGTAGGCTATTTGTTGCGCCGTAACGATGCATGCGTCTGCGAACACAATGTAGACCAGAATTCCTCTATGAAAAATGATTTAGCAGAAGTCAAGAATGTGCTTATTGTTATCTAAAAGCTAATTAAAATAGATGTGGTTGCAGTGACACTGGGTTGCATGGATCGATAGGAATGTGTTCCTTGTTTGGAAGGAGATCATCTGCAGGAACAGGTTTTGCCACCAGGTACAGTATATAGTGAGCTGTCAGCCGTACCTCAGTCGTTCATCCAAGTCAAGAGCAGCCAGGTAGGTGCACTGAGGGCATGGCTTTGTACACTGAGCTTATCACATCAAAATAATAATGTTTAAAAAAATGTACTAGAAAAAAAAGTTTTCTGATTTTATTAAAACATTAGAAACGTGTTGTCTGATTTCATGTAAACATATCTAAGGAATGTTCTTTCTGTGCTTTGTATCTGAGCAGGCGGCCACACTGCAGAGATGGACATTGCCAATAGTGTAGGCCTGGCCTCTGATGTCCTGGGAACAGGGGTTGGTATTGGTAGTATCGCAAATGCTCTGCCAACACATCGCCAGTGCTCTGTTCACATTACAAATGAGTGCTCCAACTACACTCTATGTAACCCCAGGTGATTTTTTTTCAAAAGTAACTATTTAGTTTCTTTCTTATTTGAAAAGTATGTCCCCTTGAATATGTTTCTGCTATGGTACTTGTCTGCAGTGTGTACACAGAGAGTGGACGCTGCTTCATCCCTTTTCCACCAACTTTGCGACCGTCTGCAGCTGGGGAGGCGTTGTTCTCCAAGGTTGCCACCACAGCACGCGGAGCCGTTGGCGTCTTCACTTATGATCTCCTCGACAACACCAGCAAAGTGTCCACCGAGAAAATCGCCGTCATGTACAAGGTGCCGTTTGACCAAAACACGAAGGCCAATGCGTATGCACTCGGAGTCTACGGTGTCAGCAAAGAGTGCAATAAACATCTCTTTCGTGAGATGTCCAAGGATACAAACACATCGTTTGTCAGAGGGTTAGCAAAGGGCCCCAGCCTCACCCACAAAAGTGACACTGTTACCGTCAATGCCACAATGTCCAACTGCCACCAACCATTCATGAAGGTGCAAGTGAGTGACAACTGAGGGAAAACTCAATGTGAAATCTCTGATTCTAACATTCATTATGATTTTCTGCATTCATGCTCTTAGTTATATTGTGTATGAGGATCTATTTTAACTGCTGTTTCTTCCTGAGAACAATGTATGGGGTATATAGTTCCTTTGCCTTTGTACATTTTCCTAATGATTCTATATTGGTGAAACCTAAACTGTGTAGGAAGTGGTGTAATGTTTCCTGTTATTAAGGCTCAGCTCGCTCATATCTAATATGCTTATATTTCCTGGTTTCATATGATGATTTGGTCATTACTTCTCACTGCATTTGTCAGATTATGATTACAATATTCCAACTGGATTGTCTGCTTTGGCTTGGCAGAAATAGAAAAATAAAGTATAATTAAATATTGCTTCTATCATTTATACATTTTCAATAATGTTTATAATGCCTTAGCAGCTGATATACGATCAGATTCAGATGTTTTTTGAAATGAACAGATTAAAGTGGTGCACGTCCATGCACATGCACTGCCCGAGCCAGCAAGTCTGATATTCCCTTAGTATTTTACCTAGGACCCCCAGGCTGCAGTTATGGTTGGGAACGAAACCTTTGCAGATCAAAATGACATATAAAGTTTATCAACTGTAAAGCCGATACATTTGTACAAAATAACTTAAACAAGGATAAACAAATACTATGTTAGTGTATGACCAGGCTTAAAATTCAACCCTGTCGTTTCTTTTTTATCTGTGGGTCCCTGTTCTGTTTCTCTATCAATTGGTCCCTGGTCCGAAAAAGGTTGATATCATGTAATTACTAGATGATAAAATGTTTTATTTCAATTATTTTATTAAACATAATTAAAGGACAATCTGTTTGAAGTGTAAGCTTGTATAAAAAGAAACAAAAAAGTTGCTTAATACAACAAACAATGCTTAAGAGAACTGGAAGGAAGTTATTCAGCATGATTTCGGTAAGACCTCGCCCCTTCTGTTTGCTGTAAAGTTACTCTTTTGCTCCGGAGCCAGCTGGCACTGGATGTGAATGAAAGGTATATGTGGTGGTAAGATGCTTGCAGTTGGAAGAATTCAAATTGAAACAAACACTGAAAATGAATACCTGCATGGATCTTGGTGTGTCAATGTTGTGGGTTATTTTGACCCATGTCAGACTGGCAAACAAATAGTAGAATAATCTCATAATACCCATTCAGTATGTTGAATATTTTTTGCATATCTCTTTTTTAATAGTATGTAATGGTTTGATACAACATGGCATGTAAAGGGTTATTTTTTTGTGAAATAGTGAAATAATTTATTTAAAAATTTAAACAGGACAAAAAAATGGGAGAAATTAAAATTAAAATTCATAATTGTACAGGGGGAAAGGGTTGCGACCAATATTTGGTCAGAGGACATAATAAGGGACTTTTTCATTAAATCAGACATTGTACCAACAAAAAAAAAGGGTCTGAAAAAGGTTGAAGACTCCTGCGCTAGATCATCATGCAATTACAGGTGAAAAATATTTTATTTGATCATTTTATTAGACGTAATTAAAGGACAATCTGTTTGAAGTGTAAGCTTGTATAAAACAAAGACAAAGAAGTTGATCGATAGACCAAACAATGCTTAAGGAAACTGGAAGGTTATATCAGCATGATTTCGGTAATACCTCGCCCATCCTGTCTGCTGTTAGGCTCCGGAGCCAGCTGGCACTGGATGTGAATGAAAGATGTGGTGGTAAGATTCTTGCAGTTGGAAGAATTCAAAGTGAATCAAACACTGAAAATAAACACGCTGGATGGCTGTAGTCTAACATACAGACTTCTTCATAGGGGCCAGGAATATTTAGTGCATGATGCATTCTGAAGAAATACAACGCAAGTGAAGGATGAATAGAGAGGCTGATGAGGCAACATGAAATGTGCCAGTGATTGTTACATGCTACCTGATCTCCTAAAAGGGACAGCTATATTTATTTACAGAGTTGTATCGAGCTTTACGCTAAAGTCAGCACGCTAAAATGCTCTCAAGGCTATCCATGTTCACTATGCCTGCGTTCCGAATCGCATACTCTTTCTTTTTTCTATTCTCATACTACATCTGATGATAAAAATAATCTAGTTAGGATGCAGTATGCTACAATTGGGACATACTTTTACTTATTTAGTTCATCATAATATTGCACCTTGATCTTGCCTCTTGCTTTTATATCCGCCGCATCCCAGTTTGTTTTCATGTGTCATAAACCAATACTTTCAAGAAACATTCTATCTTTCTCTGTCTTACTAAGTGTATTTTCACCTGTTCAATTGACACCTTGGTTGCATAGGTCAGACCCATTCCAACACAAAATACCATGTCTGGTCTTGGTTGTTCAAGTTCATTGTCGACCTTGTGAAAGAGGAAAATACCTCAAGCTTGGGAGAGGAAGTAAAACACTTTTTCGCCCTAGCTTCTTCCAGGAGCTTTCAAATAAAAACATATTTTTTTTCCCTCATCTCATCACCTTTATTTATAATGACACATACTTTGTTCCCGTTTCCAATCACTGCTTTTGCACTCTTCCGCATATCAGGCCATCTACTGCAGCCCTGTTGCTACTACTAGATCAGCCCTTTTTTGTTTTTGAGGCGGTTCTTCAGGGCTAGAAGGTCAATGTACAGGATCTGATTGAGAACGGCAGAGGCACAGAGCAATCCACCGTGCAGCGCGCCAGCCATGCCGTTACAAAACACGTCCTGACCTGCACAAAAAAAGAAATACACGCAGAATGAGCAGGTTTCTCATCATAAGTCTTTGTCAGATCCAGACCAGATGAAACTGTCTTTAATCAGGTCACCTGTGAGGTAGAGTCCATTGATGGGTGTTTGTGCGCGTGTCTTGGCAACCGTTTCCGGGCTGAAGCGCTCCACGTTGTGTTCAGCGCCGTACATCTCTCCTCTTGGAGCACCCAAATAGTGGACATTAGTCAGAGGGGTGGCGGCATCTACCATCACCACCTGAAACACACACACACAACAAATAGCATATTTACCAGCCTGTTTAGCCCAGTGACAAAGTCTGGATATTGCAGGTAATTGTTTCGGTAATTACCTAATAATGAATGAGACGGATTACACAAAGATGTTTAAGAGATGGTGTAATATTTGACTTTATTGCATTTGTTGTTATTATTGCGAGAACGACAGACAATGAGAATCCCTATGTGGAAGATTAAAATAGGGCATGCTGTGCTGCAATTCTCAAAAAGTTATATTATCTTTCATCAAATGTGTAGCACCAGATTGAGCCTGTCCGACATCATTCTGCGCCACGCTACACTATCAATATATTGGTTGGAGGCAAACCCTGATACACACCTTGTCTCGTAACTGAGGGTGGATTTGCAGTGCCCACTCCAGCAGCTCTTGGGCCATGCCGTTTTTCATATCAAGGTAGTCCTGTCCCCGCTTGCCAAGCCTCGTCCCCTCCCATTCCTCGAACCACTCATAGCGAGCCATGGTTAGCAACGTCATGCAAGACTTACCTGCACAGAGAGAACGATGGTAAAAGAGTGTGTGATACAGATGTTGCTATTATTTTCATTTTCTTGGAGCAATTCTATCTATCTTGGATAAACTTCTACTATCCAACATAACAGTTTGGCTTTCGAGTTCAGCTAAATGTCACATAGCATGTAGCGATTAAGTCACAACCATTCAGGCAAAGGAGAACATTGTTGCTGCTAAACATCTGGATGTTGACAATCCTGCATCAAAAAGGAACGTAAACTGATGGGTAGGGTTTTGGTTGGAACTTGAATCTTGGTTGGATTTAAATTCCCCACAGTGCCTTAACACACACACACCACACACACACCACACTTTCCTTGCATTTTATCTGCCCATCATAGACTTTGAACGTTGTAAGCCGAGCTAACTACTTACCAATAACATTATTTTGTGAGGTTACAGTTTAAGCTAGAAAGATACCCCAAATGTTTCAAAATGTTTCTGTGAAATCCAATTGGTAAATGTGCCAAAGCATCTTCAACTATGTTCTGTGCTGAAATGCAAAGCTGCAGTGACATAATTGCTGGCACTAGCAGAGGGCAGGAAAACTGTTTCAATAACATCCCTGGGATTCAGTGTTTCCAATCATATGATGATAACATTATCTGCCATAAAAAAGTACAGAGAAAACTGAATGTGGAGACACAGATCAAAGATGACAAAGGAGTCACTGAAATATAAAGAACGTGAACGTGTGTTACCTGGCTGTCTGAGGTTTGATGTAGGGTCTTTGGCGGATGGGAAAGTGATGAACATCATGGGAATGTTCCCCAATACCTCCTCTTTGCTCAGAGAAGAGTATTTCTCCATACTTCACACAACCACAGACAGTCTCATTAAGCAGAACATCTTATTGCAAAATACATTGGAAACAGGGATGGGTTGTCCGGGATTTAGAGGGTGGATAGAAAAATACTTAATAGGTAAACTTGAGTTTGATTAAACCTTGGGGAGCGTGCCTATGGTCCCATAGCCCTTTGGTCCCACTTTTTCCTAAGTAATCCAACTTTATAATAGAGAATATTATGTTTGTGTGTGTATGTCACTAACCCTAACCCCCCCTCACCCTAATCACCTAACATTTTACCCCTTACCACCCAGCTGTGATGCCTGAACCTAATCCTTCATTTCAGGAACATAAGGCTGTGGACCATCGGACTGTGGCAACATAGGGATGACCCCAAACCTTGCACTGTTACATTTGAAGAGAAAAATTAAAGCCAGCAGTAAAATGAGAATGAAGAGTACAATGATTCAAGGAGAGGAAGGAATGCAATATAATAAATAATACAATTAAAAAGTTAGATTAAAAAGAAACCTACAGTGAGTCCAAGTCATTGTCTTTATACATCCAGAAGTTGGTGGAAACAATGCCCAGCTCCTCTTTGGTTCCATCCAGACCAACAAAGACCAAGAAGGAACCCATACCATGCTGCACCATCCCCAACAGTGACTTGACCTCTACAAAGTACACAGACAGACTTCACAGGAAATATCCGTAGAAAAAGAAACAAATGCAATTGACTGTTTTCGTGATCCACATACTGACTTACCTGGGGTGTCCTGTATCTGCTGAGGCAGAAACTTCTGGAAGGTGTTGAAGATTCCAGCGTTGGAAATGACAACAGGGGCATGGACCTCAATCTCTTCTTGTCCTTTACGACTGTTACACCTGACCCACAAACAAAGTGTTAATCCTGGCCAGCATTGTATGGTAGAAAAGACATGTTGATACTAAAGTATGTATGATGTTTATGTCCTAGAATACCAGTATTTTGTTTGCTTTTCAATGTGTAGGCCAGTTTTACTGTGTTTACTGTGTCATTTATGTTACTTGTTAAGCAAATTACACAAGCCAGACAATCCCTTTACGACAAAGTTACCCTATACACAGACTAGTCTTAAGTTGTATTTGTTGTCTTAGAATACAGCACCAAAACTATACGGACAAAAGCTATCATACAGCCAAACTTTCAATAGCCTCATATAATTGAATGTTTTCTCATCTGCTGGGATAAGGACAACACCTCTAAATCTTAGGCCATGGTTCTCAGCAGATAACGATGGATTGCCCCACCCCAGGCAGGGAGTGAGCTTGCTAATGATAGATTTGAGTGCCGCCTTCTTGTTCATTAGATCCTCGAAGCAAAATCCGATTCAAACAAAGTATCCACAGCCGCTGTTTACAATCACTACTTTGATAGGGCAGGTGCAGCACTGTCGTCTTCCGGTTACGCCCGCCCATATCAGATAGAAAGATTTGATTGGTCAGTCTGAATTTTCCGACATAGTTAATGAGCTCCAACGGGTTGTGCCTATAATAATATGCGGAGCAAATTTAAATTTGCTAGCGGCGAGTCTGGATTTCCGGGGTAGGGTTGCTTGGTAATTTGGCTCAATTGATTCCCCTAAACCTAAACATTATTTTATCAACACCACCTGTTCGATGAGACCATTCAAACGACTTTCAAAGCGAAATGCTCAAATGCTGTGTCATGTTGTTTGTCAGACCCAAAAGACCTGAGCTGTGTGTCCAATTGCGTGGAAATTGCCACTTCATCCCAGAATCTCTCTCCCCTCCCTTTCTTACCATAGACTTTCCCTTGCTTGTTTAGCAAGATCCGTTGTACAGGAGCCCTGACCAGCACAGCGCCACCTGCCTTCTGAACCACAGGGATGATGTTAAAGGCAAACTCACTGGCGCCCCCACGCGGGTAGTACGCACCACGCTTGTAGTGGTGGAGAAGGAGCGCATTGATGAGAAAGCTGGACTCTTTGGGAGGGACACCTAAAATGAAATATTACAGAGCATTAAGGTGACAGACACTGTAGGAAAAAAACAGTATGCAGTGTTATTTCATACTAGTATAAATAAAAAGGTCCAAAATGTACATTTAATCATTTATTCAACCAACGCTTGTCTGTTTGCGTCTGTATATTTCTCTTATACAACAACCTTTAAATGACCATTATCTCAATATTAGTTTGAACCAAGGATCTCAACTCCTAAAGCACTAACATCAACTAAACTTTCCATCGTCATTATTGTCCTATTCGGAAGGATTTTTCATTGTCTGATTTATGATATACTTTGTTTAAAAACATGCTCAGTAAATGTGTAAGACCTGTACTTAGTATTTTTTAAATTAGATAATTGAACAAGGCTGTATCGAAACTGTTCTCTAAAAATGTAATAGTTGTAGAAATTAAAGAATTTAACTCCAGCTTTATCCAACATCTATATATATTTTTTTTAAAGAGATGCAAAGTAACCATAATTAATCAAATTAGTATTGCCAAATTAAAAAATTATTTAAACATTTTTAAAAACATTGCAATACAAAGAATAATTGTTTTAATGTAAGTCATCAACTAGCAACGTTTTAAGATGATACCTAGAAGTCCTAAATGTTACCCTATAAACCTGCAGTGTCTCGTCTTAAGGTGGAAATACGATGTGTGTGAACAATGATGCATTGGGGTTAGTATGTCCATCACCATAGAACAGGTAGGCCGACAGCGTCTGCAGATCCTTGTTTTTTGTGAGCCTGGACATGACTTCTGTGTGGTTGGTTACTGCCAGGCGGAACACTGACGATATGCGATTTAAAAGGCCAGTCCGAATCAGGAAGTTAACCAGCCAATAAGGTATGAGCTTCAAGGCGGCGATAAGTGGCGTCCGCTTTGAGGCTAGCTGCAACAGGAGGACATACAATCACATCTGTTAAAGAGATACCATCTGAATTGCAGTGACACAATACTTGGTTTGCAACTGGTGACCACAAATGGAAGCATGGAAAGAAAGAAAAACTAGTGGACTTCATGTATCCATTTCTGTCAAAAGGAACCATGTTCGTTCATTCGTTAAACTTTGCATTCTCGTCCATTCCAGCAGGTAGAATTATGACCTCACTCACTATATACCTTCATTAGTCTCATAAACTCATCAATGGCCTCCTCTTCTCCTGGAAACTGCTCCTTCAGGCTAGCTGCCATCTCTGTTTTCCCTGAATGGATGTGATATTCCCTGAAGTGACAAGGAGGTCAGGTAGCGTGGGTCAGACATGGGAGAAAAGGTTGTGTTGATTAGTTGGAAGCCAGCTAGGGTAGGATCCATGGTCCTCTGTTGATACTCTCAAGGGATACAAAGTGGAACGTAACATTTAAGGAGAGAAAACTGCAGGCAAAAACATTGATTTTTTTTTTCAAGCACTAGTTAATTTTGTATGAAAAAAATGGTCCAAGGTCATTAGGTCACATATTTTTAATTTATTTATAAAAATGAAAAAAGTCTGTATCCAAAATCTGTTCTTTGAAAAATGTGGACACTAACTTGGTTAAAATAAGATTGTATCCTGGCTTTGTCCAACACAATACACATTATTGGGATATTGCCCAATTTGCATTTTTATTCAAACATTTGACAGAATTGTAATACATGCATGAATTGTTTTGAAAAAAAAATAGGCCTATAGATCATTGCCATTGTTGAGGATATGTTGAGGCTGTTACTTGTGGCAGTATGCCAAGCAAAGAAGTGAATAGACAAAAAAATAAAATAAATGGAATTGGACTGCACAGTGCCTACAATGTAACAAGCCTACCTGCGCTGGTCAGGCTGACCTAGAACCAGTGTGTCAAAGTGCTTCTCCAGTTGTGTGAACTGCAGCTGTCCCTCAGAGATCTGATCCAGAGCAACCCTCAGCAGGCTGTTCTCGTGAAGCTGGCCCAGGTAATGGATACCTGATGGTGGCAGTGGAGTGGTTAAATCAACCGCATTTCACATAGCTCTTTAATAAATGTTTCTTGTGTTTGATTTTGTAACCCATATTATTTCTACATCTTCATACAGAAAGTCAGCCAGAATACTGATTTGCTTTAAGAGTGGGACCGAGTTGGGTTGCTGGGGTTTTCACATGCAGGAATTCTTTAACTTTTGCAAATATCACTAAATTAATTAATAATGAATGGATCCAGAAAACACAAAAATAGTTCACTTTGCACTTTTGACCAAGCACCGAAGAAAAGAAAATCTTCGTTATCTATCGTTTAGCATTTGTTTAAATTTGTGAATAGAAACTTTGTACTTATACAACACAAATGAGTCATATGTTTCTAAAAACAAGTCATTACTTTAAAAACATTTCACAGATCACTGAATTGGACACATATCTAAACCCAATCAACTCTTGCAGTAAGAAAAGTACATCAGTGTGACTGTTACAGCACAGCCGGACACAGGGCAGCTTTGTTTGAATGCTTTGGCTTTTCAGATAGATCAGATGAATGGTACATGAAATCTTGGGAGATGATGATGGTAGTGGTAGCACATATTGTGACATTATCTTTAACAACTGTGCCAGTGTTCTCCAAAGCACTCAGTTATGGTTAATTATGCTCAGATATAACTTTCTGAAATGGTGGATGCGTTCAGTTTTTCTTTTCGGTTAATTGGAGGAAGATAAAAGACTAAATGCATTTATTCTAATGCAAACCTATGGCTAGGATTATTATTTTTTGGATGAAGAAAACTTCACTCAAGTCCAATATGAAAACAAATCTTTACTAAGTTTCAGAAGACAATACAGATGATTATGGTCAGCCTTCATGCATGGAGAGAAGACCATAGCATCCTGCTCAGAGCAATGCCAGGCTCCATTCTGAGTTGTATACACACAATTAGCTGGTTTCTACCAAATGGTTGACAGGGTCAGATGGTAGATGGACTAACAATGGAACAATCAAGTCGGCTCTTGATGACTCAATGCTAATTTGAGTCTGGGAGTTGCTCAGGATGATGCAAAAGATATGATGGTGTCAGCCCCCATCAGGCTGATTTAATCACAGCAAAAGTCCATACAGGACACATCAGTAATTAAGATTAAAGGGAATACACTTCATACAATGATCAAATAATGAATGTAGGGACAAGAGTACAATTAAACTAATCAACATAAATAGCTTCCACACAACCATGGATTTATAATTGGACACCTTCAAATGATCTTTCACCCGTTGAATAGAAAAGGTACAATGCAGCTGCAGTGAGAGACATGAAAGTGTTCTTGTGTGCGTTCGCTGGTAAACTTGGCTTTCTTACCCACGTCAAACTCAAATCCCTTGTTCTCGAAGGTGTGTGTGCAGCCTCCAGCCTGATCATGTTGCTCTAGAATGACAACCCTCTTCCCGGCTTTGGCCAATAGCGCTGCTGCTGTCAAACCTCCTATACCACTGCCAATCACCACTGCATCCAGATCAGTAGGCACACGGTCCGAACGGAACCCTGCAGGGGAGCACACATTGCATTGTCCAACCTTAGACCTAACATTCTGCCAAGCAGATCAGAACATGTTAAACAACACTAAATAACACTGATACACTTTTTTTAATTCAGGAAATGTTATATTGCATACTTGTATACAAGAATATCCCTAAACACACAGTGGAGCTTTGAGCCAAGAAATGAACACAGCATGTTAACATGCTCACAATGGCAAGGGTAACACGCTGGCAATTAGCAGATGTAATGTTTTCACCCTGGTCATCTTAGTAGAGGATATTAGAAAGCTAACATTAATTCGCACTTAACAAAGTGCAACTGAGGCATATGCATTTTGAAGGCATTTGGTTTTAAACAAAAAATATTGGTCAGAATCAAATCTGATGATGGTGCTTGTGAAAAAATAGACCACCAAAGTGACAATTCATTATGTCTGATAATTTTATGGCAAGCCTTCCAAGAGTAGTTGAAACGTTTTACTTCATACAAATGTGAACCTCATTGTGGCGCTAGATGTAAAAGGTAGCAGGATATATCATCTGCACCGTAAAATGCCAGCAGTAAAAACATTATGATTCATGATATTCAGTCAGGAGTATTTCTCAAATTACAGTTTGAACCTGATGATGGTCCTAAGGCCAAAGCACCAGCAAGGTGATAACAATTCATCGTCTTGGTTCAGGGATCACCAGTCACTCATATAATCGTCTGGGAACCATGAAACACTTTGAGTTGAGTTATTTTACAGATCATTTGAAAACTTTGACCAGCAGGTTGTATCACCCTGGGATCAGGACAGTTTGTACTAAATGAAAGATTGTAATTGGATTGGCATGGCATGCGTCCAATTGTTGTCAAGATATTTTAGCCTGGACCTAAGAAATGGACTGACCAACATTTCTATAGCCACTGACACTTTCTACTGTAAATCATAATTTTGCTTAAAATTTTTCAGATATAGCTGGATGACTGCGAGCTAATAAAAGTGCAGCTTCTCTTTCTCCATATGTGGCGATCATAAACACAATCTTTCTTACCTCTCTTGAGCCTCTCCTCCCGCTGCTTGACGTCGGTGACCAAAGGTCCCGGGGGCCTGACGCACTTCTCATTGAACACCTGGATGCGTCGCCCGCTAACCAGGAAGAACAGGACCACCGCCACCAGCAGCCCGCAGCTCAAAACCCCTAGCACCCACCACCACATGCTGTGTTCACTGTATGGAAGACCCAAAGCTCTCCAACAACAAGGCACCAAATAAGAGCACTTCACTGTAGAGGAGGAGCTGATGAAAGCCAGGGGTGGAGAGAGTAATAAGAAACAAGAGGGTAATGCTTTGTAAGGTTAAGGGATCAAGACAGTCAAAGGGAATATAGCACATGACATTTTGGTATTAAAAAGATCAGAGCAGCTAACTCATTCGCAACGCCAAGGACATGAGACTGGCAAGAGAAGAGAGCTGGCTGTTCATCACTTCACCAGATTCCATTCAGACTGGCGCTCACATGCGCAGCACCAATTTGCTGCACGTCGCTAATCTGCCCAGGCTGAAAAAGGCTAAAACCACAAATGAATTTGAACAAAGATGCTCTCAGAGTTCAAACACTGAGGATGGGATACTTGTAGGTCACTTGGCTTTCTGGGTAAACGGGCAGAGGTGTAGGCCTATGTTATACGTTGGTTCAAGTTTGTGGTTCTATTTCTCAGGAGCCTTCCAGTAACCATGAGGAGGAAAAGCCCCACAAGGATTCATTCTGGTGATCGGGTGCAAGATTCCAAAGTTTAACTTGATCATATCACGTGCAGTGAAACACAGTGTGGCGTTTGATGCTGTGCCAAAATAATCATTAAAAAAATATCAAGGTTAAAAATGCAAAGTTAAATTGAATTTTATATGTAGGCTACAAATAAGTATTACAATTCACAATATATTTAAATAGTTTAAAATGTATTTCATTAATTTCTGTTCGGCATCGAGACACATTTTGGTCAGAGAAATCATTTTAAAAACCTGTGGAATATCTACACAGCATTGCTTTGAGTTTGTTGTTCCTGTCACATTACTCACTTTGGTCTATTTATGTTACAAAAATAGATAAAAAGGTTGAGAAAGGGAATACACAACCCGTGATAGTCTAGCCCCCACAATATGATATGTATATGCTTGTGTGTGCGCTGAAAGAAAATCCAAAGTCAAATCACAGCCTAATGGGTCTGTAAACTGGCCATGTTTCTAGCTACGGTGAACCCTCTTTGTTTACATACCAGTTTACAGAGCCTAGTCTGCGTATAAAAAAACTGATTTGTTTTCAGGTCACACAAAGTTAGTGGATCGTGAGGAGATATTCTCTGATTTTGACAAGAAAGACAACAAGCGCTCGCTCGCCGAATCCACCTTTAAATGTTTGTTTTTGTCAATTTCAAACAAAACCTGATTTTTCAAAAATGCAATTGTTTCATAATTTTGGTGCCAGCAGGGTTCAAAAGAAGAGAAAAAAGCAGAAAGAGGGTTTGATTGAACTTCTTCCTTGTCAGTTGTTTTGCTGTGCAATTTATTTCATATTTCCCTAAAACAAAAGCTGTGAAAAATGGTTGAGAACACACCATCTTACCTTGTTCATAACAACAAAACAAACTCGAAGTTGGTGGACAAGATACCTGCCTCTTCATTTTTTAACAAACAAATGGCAGCTCTTCTATGCCTCCAAGAAAGGAGTCGCCACACCCTGATTGGCCAAAGGGGAAAATGCATCCAGCTGCCTCAACTACCATGCAGGATAAAAGGCCCAACACTCTGCACAACAGGTGAAATGGCCAATTACTGTCAAAGTCAGCCATAAATGTGAAAAACACACCAACACCCCAAAGAAAACACACAATTCCCAGAAATGGGCAACTCCTACAACCATGCTTTTTAATTAATTAATTGTTGTTTAGCAACACAATGATAAACGATGTCATGTAAAGTGTTTGTTTATTGCATTCTTCAGCATCCTTGGAAACATTAAGGTAAAATATGTGAGTGTTTTCCAATGTTGAAGTTTGTCAGAAAAAATTACTTGACCACTCACCTGTTTTATAAAGAGGAAGCCTAGAGGCCTAATAATGATGGTATGGTCTTCTTCTTCTTTAAAAAACTACAACTTCTTTTAGTTTTATGGCTGGTTGCAACCATATCTTTTGTTGCTGCATACTGCCACAAACCTACTGGAGTGTCATAAGACGCCATCCAAATTGATTAACATCATAACAATCCTATCTAATAATAATATTAATAATCACACATTATATCTTACTATTCAATTCGAAATAAAAAAAAATATCTCCTTCACAAATTCCACCAATGCCTTCTGTATGCATCTTACCCATTCTCCTTGAGCTCCGAGTGAACTCCAAAGGCTCCACTATCTTACTGCCCTTTTTTATTATTATAAATAAAACCTTTTGGAAAATCTGAACAAAGTTGTATGCATCTGTGTCCTACAATATTTTTTCACCCCTCTTGTCAGCCTTCCCCACATTTTGTGGCAGGGATGGAATCCAAAGGCCAGTATGAGTCAGAAAGAGGTATTCAAATAAATGTAAAAAAAGATAGATGATTTCATATCAGAACATTACTACTGAACTCAAACAAGATCCAACAAAATGAGTTACTCTGTTTTTTTTGCTCTGTTATGGTTCCTTTTCTACAACACTAGGAAAATAACCTAGATTATGTCATCGGGATTTTCCATGTCTCTGGCTCAAAGAGACAGCTGGCATCACAAAGGGGTGAAATGAGCACAGGCATTTACCAGTTGCATCAGGGAAATGTAGGATTCAGGGTTTTGGGGACTTGACCTGTAGAAGACAATTGAAGTCAGGATATCTCCACCTCTGCTGCTTGGATTTGGACCATACCTTGTTTGATGTCTCTTTGAATCCTCAACTCCATGGACGTGTAACACTACCCTTTTTCTTCTCATATTAAACACTATGTTACATTTTGAAGTACATATGGACACAGTACAGGAAACATAGTTCAAGAAACTTCCCATTTCATTTATTCAAACAGATACAGTAATTGTAAGTGTGCCATGTGCCAAAGTACTTAAAAGTAGTATTAAAGAGTTACTGCAGTACATCATTGAGTAAAGGTACAATGACTGAAATGATTTTATTGCATTCGTGACCTTTCATAGAAAAAGGAAACAGTGAGGTTTTGGAATGTCCCAGAGAGAGCAACAAACTCAAGAGATTCAAATATAGCTGCCAGACAAAAATCTGCTATTTTCAAGCCACTTTAGAAAAACAAACTACAGCATACATATAAATGTAATTTTAGTAAAGAACAAGCCTCCATGCTCCAATACACGTTTTCCTATTTTAGTCGCCGAGCAATTCATTGTGCATCGCGCTCGTGGTGTAGTGGTTAGAGGCCCCGCCCATAGAGGCGGACCACAATTTCGAATCCGGGCCGTGGTCGCTCTCTGCATGTCCGTCCCTTCTCTGCCCCATTTCACCTGTGTCTCTCCAAACTATCTAATAAAGCATAACAATGCCAAAAAATAATCTTTAAAAAAAATAAAGTATTCACTAGCTGCCTGCCACAATAAAATATCTGAGTACAAACAAGCTGCTCAAGTAGCTTTCTGCAGTTGGCACCATGGACAGTGTTACATGTATGGTGACCTGAGAGTGCACACCACAACAGTTAAAAAGCAAAATGAAAAAACAGTAGACACAAATGTGTAAGAATTGAAATTGTCTTCATATTGTCACACAGTTATTTTGAAGTGCTTCAATTTAAAAAAAAATCTTTGTTGTGAGGTTCACTCGTAAGCTACTACATACATGTCTATACTGATGACATTCTGAAAGTTAGCATATCAACTAAGTCATTATCTATTATATCACTGTGTATCTACATGCTATCTACAAAATGTTTACAACTGAGTATATAAATACTTTAATTTTAAATCAAAAATACTATAAAGTAAAAAGTGCAAATAATGAGTATGAGAATGAGAATTACCCATTTCTATGAAAAGCAATGGTTTAGTGAAATTGACTGTTAACTACGTAAAAAAAGCTACGTAATGCCTCTTCTATCAACCATCTTAGTGGTCTACGGATCTTGAATAACACATGCTTTGTTCATGATCGGTGGGACTGATATTTTTTCTAATTATCTGACTTGATTTACTTTTTAGATATTTAAGCTTGTACTTCTAGTACTAGGTAGTTTTATTTCAACATGTTTTGTTTCAACATGTTGTTGTTTGATTGCCTTAGTGGAATTGACAGTGGTTGATGCTGAACTTGGCTTGCTGCTCACAAGGACATCCATGAAAAGCAAACGTCCCGTGAAGTCTTATTACTTAGGAGCAACCTTTCTATTCCAGGAAGTACTATCTTATAAATATTCCAAAAGTTTAAAAACCCTTATTTTCGTACTGTATAGTTTCCAATAAGGAACACCATTGGAAACTATGCAAGAGCCTGACATTTTGGGCAATGCCAAAAGACACACTATTTTAGTCAGCCACGCTTTACCTTAAGTATCCTGTGACAATGACACTGACAATACATCTAGGAATAATTCACATTGCGTGAGTTGTAATGTTACTCAGGCTTTCTTGTCATTGCAACTGAAGCATTGCATGTGTTAGTCACATCATGTCATTTGCATGCCAGGCAAATAAATAAGCAGTTTGAATGGACATTCTGGTTGAATTAAACAAAACATAATAAATACATCAGGTTTTGCTAATACATTGAACTAGACCTCGTAGCTGGCAGATTCAGGTTAACAATCAGCACTGGGATTATGACATGTAAACAATGAGTCTGCTGATGATGATGATCAGTAATGGCACATATCATTTAAAAATATACAAAAGTATTTTCTCTAGAGTCCATGCGCAAACAGACACACACACAAGCCCACACGTGCACGCACCCACCCACCCACACACACACACACACACACACACACACACACCTCCCAGCACAGAAAATATAATAATGTTTACATGAATGATCTGTTGTACACACACTTTGAAGGGAACATCCTGTCATTCCTGTTGCAAACCAGTGCTATGCTCAGATTGAATCCATCTGGAAACATAAATCAGAACATCCATTTTTTTCTGGTGGTGTTTTTCCTTCCTCTTCTTTATGTTCCCTCCCTGCTCTGTCCCTACTCTGCATCCACTTTCTAGAACACCCAGGTGACGGGGACCCACTGGGGGTTTTTAGAAACCGTCTCCAGGGCAGCCTTGACGGTGCGGTAGGTCTCGTCCAGGTTGTCGTTGACAATGGTGAGGTCAAAGTAGTGACCGCAGGCTGCCTGGATTTTAGCGCTCTCATCACATGTCCTCTGCAGCTCTTCATCCTGAGGTTTAAATAAAATAGACATAAAAATGTGGCCTTGATTTGCTGTAAATGTTTGTTTTCTCTGCTTGTGTGCGTGTGTGTGTGTGTGTGTGTGTGTGTGTGTGTGTGTGTGTGTGTGTGTGAGTGTGTATGTGAGAGTGTGTGTGTGTGTGGTGTGTGTGTGTGTGTTGTTGTGTTGTGTGTGTGTGTGTGTGTGTGTGTGGTGTGTGTGTGTGTGTGTGTGTGTGTGTGTGGTGTCACAAATGTTTTTCTTACCGTCAGTGTCTTGGTAACCACCTCTGCCTCTACAGCCGAGTGGTTTATGGCCTTGAGCACTTCGAATTCTGGAGACTGAAGGAACACCACGTAGGGCAAGAACTCGGAGGTCCTCAGCACTTTGAGAGACTACAATGTAACATGAACACACAAACAGCGTCTTAGAGGGTTTGAGACAGGGTGGCCAATAACATATTTATTTTCATAACACTGTTCATTTCTGAGATTTTTGACTATTTTGCTTCCATAACATGTCTTCTGTCATACTAGTAAATGAAAGGCCCATGTATTTATGATACATTTTCTTCTTAAAAACTTGCGGTAAAACGCATTTCAAGACCTGTACATTTCTTTATTTATAAAATTAAAAAAGCCTGTTGTTGGCAAAATCTGTCTGTTGGACACTGATATTTTTGTAAAAACGAAATAAAGGCTTTGTCCAACATCTAGATTTTGGGGTTTAAAGAGATGCAAATGTAGGCAACTAGGCATAATACAAATAGATATTGCCAAATTTACATATTTATACATAGGCTACATTTCTGAAACAATCGTAAACACAGAAAGTAATTGTTTTGATAAGTTATCAACTGGCAAAGTTTCTTGATGATATCTACAAGGAAAATGTTTACCCTATTACCTGCAGTGCCTTGCCTTAAACCATTGAGTTTTCATCCAACCAATGGCTGGAGTGACAATGACTAGTGACAGTGAATGACTAGCTTTGTCTCTTCTACAAAGTCAGTTGATGTAAGATGCCCTTATATTAGGAAGGCACATGACACTCTGCTGACTCAGTGGCCAGTGGAGTCTGCGTTGAAAGGTCTACTGTTGTTCTATAAACTATATAGTCAGTGTTGGGAACGTTACTTTAAAAAAGTAATTAGTTATAGTTACTCACTACTTGTTCCAAAAAGTAACTGAGTTAGTAACTGAATTACTTTTAATGGAAGTAACTAGTTACCAGGGAAAGTAACTATTTGCGTTAGCCTACTGTAAAAAAAAAGTTACTATATGTCAACAAATTTGGATTTTTCTGAGCAGTTTTCACAAGTCAGTTGAAATGAGTAGAACAGACAGGTAGGCCTACTTGTAGGTTACATAACCTTCAATATTTATTGCACATCAACAGACAGCAAGAGGTTTATCCTGCAGTTCAAGTATTTTGTTCTCAACAAAAGTAGAAGAGGAAACTGCTGAATGTACCGTGCTGATCTGCTAATATCACTGGATTCACAAAAACGTCAGACTATGAAGCATGAGACGATGAGAGGAGTAAGGATTTATCCTATGTTTATTTCCTTCTTTAACATGCACAGCAGCATACAGATCCCAGGAAAAGAACAATAGCAATATTCGGCTTGTGATGACACGCTAAACAGCTGTTGCAACCGGCGAATCGCGGCCGTTTAATAACGTGCATAAATTATAATTTATAGAGATCGGGAAACTCCAAGCACTTACTCACAAGGGCGATGCAAACAAACTCAGGGAGAGCACGTTTCAACCGTGGATTGATAGGTGGTTACTGCGGCAACGTGCACGCTCACACAACAGAGAGAGAAAGAAAAAGAAACTTCAACAGGCGCTCCGGCTGACTGACGTGACGGCGCTAACTGACAGTTATAATGTCATTCACACTGAATAAAACACAACTTAAAACACACCGGTCTCCTCACTAGCAGTTTGTGTAGTATGGAGCCCGGGCTGCTTTCGGATTACACAGTTTATTCAATCAATTCATAGTAACGCACTGCATTTAACGTTCAGTATTGATAACGGCGTTGTAACGACGGAAAAAGTAATTTGCCTAGTTAGATTACCCCATTACTGAAAAAAGAACGGCGTTATTCCCAACACTGTATATAGTAAATATTTATTGCAGTCCTACACAAAACAAGAGAGTTGAGCCAGCTCCTATTTAAGTTTCCGTGTGAATAAACCTTATGGAACTGAAAGTATCTTTTAAACTTTAAGGTTCCTTTATACCAATCTATATTTAAGGGTTTGATGGTAACCGTGTTCATTGTGTTGCTCCTGAATGTGTTTGTGGTGTCATGTGTGTGTGTACCTGAGGGTTGACGTCCAGTATACAGACGCGTTCTGCTTCCATCACCTCATGTATGGACTCCATCTTGATTCCATACAGGCTGCCGTCATACTCTCCATGTTCAAGGTAGCGCCCGTTCTTGATGTCTGTCTCCATCTTGCTGCGGCTGGTGAAGGCGTACATCCGACTCTCACGGCCTTCCTTTTTGGGCTTTCTGGAGGTGTCTGGACAGACAACAGAAACCCAGTCATGTACTGTACACACATGCTTTTCGTCTATCTCTTTTGTCCCCCACACACACATGGTTAGTTAGTTAGTAAAATATTTTTTTGTCTGAATGGCAACTTTTATCTGTAACTCCCCTTACCTTCCCTAATATATGCTATGTGATGTTAACACAGAAATCTGGGGTTCGCTGTGGTGAAGTGGGTAGGGCAGTCGACCACTCAACTACAGGGTCGGTGGTTCGATCCCCCATCTCCCCGCCACATGTCCAAGTGTCCCTGAGCAAGACACTGAACCCCAAATGCTATCGGTGTCTGAATGTGTTTGTGAATGATAACGTGGGAATCGGAACAGGTCTCCCTTGAAAAAGAGTCTCCGGTCTCAATGGGATTTCCCTTTATAAATAAAGGTTCAATAAACAAAAAAAAAACAATGACTTCTTAAATATTTTAGATTTCATACATGGAATGGTGGTGCCAAATAGTAGTGGGTCTTGTAGTAGGAGCTTGTTCTTCAGTCGGCGCCGCCCCACACCCTGGGCACCAATCAAAATCAGAGTTTTCCTCTTGAAAGGCGGAAACTTGGCCACCTCCTCGTAGAGCAATATCTCATGTCTGTCAAACTCTGTAGGGAAGAGGGGGAGAGACTTGTGTGAAAGGAAGTTACAAAAAAAGGGAGATGGGAAAACAGAGAGAGAGAGTGAACAGAAGAAGTGTGGCAAAGGACTGTGTGTATAATATCTACAGGGTGTTTTACAGTACCGGCTTTGTTTACCTGCATTTTTGGTGGTCACATACATCATTTTCTTCTTCTTCTTTACTCCAATACCAGTGCAAAGATTTCCTGTCACATTAATGGAGCATAATATTAGTTCACGCACTAAAGTCAAACTGTTTAACAGATTATATATCTAAGTGTACAAATTACAAATGGCTGTTTACAGGTTGGTTATGTGCCAAACTATTCCTTGTTCAAGATTTTTTTTTCAGCTTCTGACCCCAACCAAGAAACAGAGGTATCAATCTTCTCATTTAACTGGCCCTTAAAGGACGGTGGTTATTATAATGAAATTACGTGGAAAAACATGACTCTCACATCAGCTTTGCTTTGCTGTCATCCTCTACCTTAACACACTTTATTGCACACTTCAAGTCTACAGCTTCTCAAGACATTACATATGGCTAATTCTACAGTTCAGCAGACTACACACTGCACACACTGCAAAACAGGAATATCAGAATGTTCTGTAAGCCTTTTTTTAATATATATTTTTTTATAATAGCTCTTCAGATTGTTTGCACTCGAGGGTATCAATTTAAAAACATTAACTTGCAGACCTGACAGTTAACCACCAGGTGGCAGTGTTAAACAGAAGAAGATTGAAGATCAAAACAATGCCACACAATGGACAGGAAGGTGTTAACATTTATAAACAGAATCAAGCATTGAATACTATTACCCTACCCTGAAACCTTAAATCTCCCCACTAAACATAGACTTATCTTAAAGCTGGGTATGTGATTTCTGATTGGTCAAAGTTAACATGAGCTGTACACTTTGACCAATCAGAGCGAGGCTCCAATTCTCTGTTCTTATTGGCTGTTGGGACTGTCCATTACTTTGGCACAAGCGTGTGGGGTTGGGGACAGAGCGTGTACGGAGTGAGATTAGGATGATATCCAAAGCAGAACAAATGATCCCCCAGCTTTAAGTCTGACTGTAGCTATGCTTTATTCTTTCATTGATCGTCACCATATTTTCTTTCCCTTTTTATTCTTCCTTTCAGTTACCTGCGGGCGCCAGTTCCACATCCCTCTTGACAAATGCCTTCCTCTTCTCCTCCAGCATCTGACTGGGGATCAGCCCAGCACTACCCCCCTCCACGTGGTGTGCCTGCACACACACACACACACACACACACACACAACACACACACACACACACACACACACACACACACACACACACACAACACACACACACACACACCACACACACACACACACACACACACACACACACACACACACACACACACACACACAATCAGAATTTGTACAGTCATAGCATATACTTACATTAACAATCCTATGATTTTTATTATATTTGATTATAAGCTCTTTAGTCTAGCATTCTAGCCAGCCATGGAATCAACAGAACAGAATTATGTGTATGAACAAGTCCTGTTTCGTACTTCACCTGCCACCAGTTGACGTCGTCCTGGTTGACTATTTGCAGGATGTCTCCCGTCTCAAACCTTAAGCCCGCCTCCTTACAGGGAATCAGGTTGTCGTTAGCCGGGTCGTAGTCATAGTGACACTTAAAGAACACCTGCAGAAACAGAGGTCGTTTTAGTCAGTATGCACTCTTTTGCACTTTTTTTTGGCATTTTTTATGCTTTATTTGACAGTATGAAGAGACAGAGATGAAATGGGGCAGAGAGGGGAGTGACATGCAGAGAACGACCGCGGTCAGGAATCGAACCCGGGTCTGCTGCTGGGCCCGGCCCGGGGGGGGGGGGGGGGGATGCCCTACCTACTGAGCTAAGGGCCCCCCTACTCTTGTTTAAAAAAAAATACATTCATATCCTTTAACAAATGTAAACATATTATCATGAATCTACCGACCTCTACCTGTAACTGTTTCAACTAGGCTTTTTTGTACTTTACCCATTTCATTTTCATTGCAGCCATTCTACATCACTGTCTAAATGATTCAATTGTTTGTTTTTGTCTCTTTATCAGTTGTTGCGTATTTGATGCATTTGCATTGTATATTGTGGATGTATTGTTTTTGCTTTGCATTTCTTTGACTCAACATCATTACCAATGAGGGTCACCCCTCAATTGATCTCTCGAGTATAAATAAAGTTTAAATGAAAAATGAAAATGTTTGTTCTTGTTCTCAATAATGCATTTCATAATCCACAGCATTGAACAACGACTCATAGCCAACTGTTTGTGTCTACTCTGTGTGTATCATAATGTATCGTCACCTGTCTTGGCAGTATGGCTTCATGGTAACCACTGGGCAGTATCTTCAGAATAATACTTCCGCTGGTAGCTTGCAGCTCCTCCTGCAGCACCCGAGGGTCCCGGCGCACCAATCGTCCATTTATCTGCCATCACATTGGATAAGAGAGTCTTTCTTAATTGATATGAATCACTGCATTTTTGGCACTTTAATGGACGATGAATGGTTACCAAGGACTTCATAAATACCACAAGAGATACTGTAGATTGGCCAAACTCATAGAAATAGAAGACCCAAAACAGAGCCTTGAGGGACTCCACAGTTAAAGGTGGAGTCAGCGATTCTGGAGAATGCTGTTGGCAAATTGCTTCTTGTCAAAATAAGTGAATAACTCCTACAATCGAATGATACCTGTCTGTACTGTGAGTGTGCTGATAAAAATCTTAATACACAGCCTAGGCTATTAACACCAGATTGGCATCTTGCTAGTTATGGTTTGCCCATTTGATTACGTAACAGTTTAGCTAGGTAACGGTGTGTTACATTTATTTTCTTTGTACAAACATGTAGTGGATGTGAGGAAATATCGACTGATTTAGAAAAGAAGTGTCATTTGACTTACGTCCACCGTAAGTGACTGTAAGGGATCAGTAAAGGCCACACTCAGTCAATGGTTAACACATTACCTCTTTGATGATATCTCCGACGTGCAGCAAGTCCCTGCTGGTCTACCATCCCTCCGTGGAGGATACGGGCTATAATCAGCTCCCCACCCTCCACCTTGAAGGTCACACCCTGAAAAACAGTTAATACAGACTATTGTTGTGTACCATCATTGATAATAAAATCAGCAATTACACTTCTATAACGTCTTTTGGGCATTATGTTTCTAAAAGCACCACATTCCGAAACGGAGGCCAAGTGGTCTTTAAGTACAACTCTCTGAATAGCTAATCAAATGTGTTTATGACAAGCCATAAAAAAGCCTAAAGCAGAAACAGTGCAAACCGATTCAATGAGCTCAGTTGTGTCAGCCTGTGTTTATGTCTAAATGTTACCTACCAGATGTTCCCCCGCCACTTTGCGTATGCCCACCATGCGGATTGCATCAGGGGGTGCATGCATGTTGGGTTTAAGACCGTCCTCAGAATCGTGATCCACAAAGTCACATGGACTTGGTGGCGGGCTATCACATGCCTGGGACGCCACTGAATCATGAGTCTCCATTAGAGACTAACAAGCCAAAAGGAGAAGAAAAAAATCGGTGTTAGACAGAAATAAATCTGATTATGTAACAGTGTATCCTGCTTTAACTAACTGTGTGAAGAGAAAAAGAGTCTCAGAGGTCTAAAAAACAAATTATTGTCAGATTCAACCATGCAACCAAGATAAGTGTGTGTGTGTGTGTGTGTGTGTGTGTGTGTGTGTGTGTGTGTGTGTGTGTGTGTGTGTACCTGGAAGTGAGGCTGTGTTAGTATGTTTGCGAGCTCTGCTGCAGTGTCAGATTGGTCTGTGAAGGGGTCCAGGTCTTTGAGTATCTCCTGCAGGAGCTCCACATTGTTCTCCCTCACTGGGGACGGGCGTGGCTCCTTCAGGCTCTCCTCCTGCTCCTAAAGGACAATAACACATACATATATAAAAGGAGGACACTGAATTGAAAAATGCCATCCTATTCATTTATATGAAAAGCTGCTCAGTGGTGCATGGTGCAATTTGAAGCGGATACTTCCTGGCTATGGGACCCATGTGCAGTGTGCGATATAGAGATACGCAACTTTCTCATGGAACGCCCTGAACGGGAGTGGACCAATGTACATGTTTCAAACCCAAAAATTGGATTGAAAAACCTTGGACACGTAACGTGTAGTCAGAGCATTTGTTAAAATAAGACCTGCTACATTGACGGAGCCGTGCTTTTGGACGCAGATCCTAAACTACCGGAAGTGTGTTTCACTACAGCTGTTTTGGCTGGGCGGCGTCTCCTTCTTTGTGCAAATTAAACACTTTTGGTGACATTAAAAAATGAATATCTCCTACATATTTTTAATACATGATCTAAAGGTGATTATTAGCCTTTGATTGTTAGCCAGATTTTTTTTTCAAAAACTGAATCCTCCTCCCCGTTTGTATTGGAGTGAATGGCAGAATCGACCTCTGGGACCAGGGACACAATGGACAGGCAATATCTGGCAGTACCAAGCTTGGGCGCTAAGCCCATGGTTAATTACAATTATAAGCTTGTGATACATCTTTTATTCGAGAAATATCCAGACCTCTAATCTTTACTGGTATTTCTCAAATAAACAGATGCATACAGATAAACATTGGCCTATTTTCATTATCTACACAATGTAAAAGTGTATCTGTGTGTATGAGTATCACACCAGAGGGCTCTCCATGATGCCTTTGAGGTACATGAGGTCCATGTCATTGGCTGTGGTTGAGCTGGTGGTGGTGCTATCGCTCATCGCGTCCAACACCTGGGGCACTATAACACACACACACACACACACACACACACACACACACACACACACACACACACACACACACACACACACACACACACACACACACACAACACACACACACACACACACACACACACACACACACACACACACACACGGACAATTAGTGGGAGCGACCAGGAAAACAAGACAGTGACAAATGAGGCAGAGCTTTTCTAGCTGTAACAGAAGACCTTTTGTAAATTAATTCATATTTCTAATGGGGGAATTTTTAATTTATACTTTATGTAGCTGTTATAGAGGGAACAATCACTCTGATCAAAGGTCTTTACCCTATATTTTTTGAATTCATTAAATAATATAAAAAATTGTTACCCATTTCCCTTAGAGGTCTGAAATGTGCATATGAATTAAAATGTCCTCATTATTATGAATGCATAGGTTTTTATTTTTAGAAAACTAAAACAAGTCTACAGTATTGTGTCTGTGTTTGCCGTTGTGTCTTACTGTTGCTACACTAGGATGTTCGATAAATGTTCAGATCCTACACATAGTTGAGTTACCATCGAACGTTTTGTATAACACCTTAGGTCACAAGATAAAAGTAACTGATTCAATTTTAAAACAGTGACGACTAGCTTTTGTCATGTCATTGTACAATCTGTCGATCTGTGTTGATTCTGTAGCTAGACACTTTGAAGAGCTAACTAATGAAGGGGGTATGCAAATAGTTATGAGACATTTGGTGCTACTTTTACGGCCCCCACACACATCCTGCGTCTACCTCTGGAGCGCGTCGCGTTACCTTACTGCTGCCTCTCTCGGACTTTTCTCGGACACACATGCAACGTCTCAGCAGCTGCTGCTTCTAAAAGCCCTATCTTTCTACATAGAGTTTTCATAGATAATTCCCATTAAAAATGAAGTTATTTCATGTCATCTATGATGCATATGATTTATATTGAGTCTGGACAGTAATCCGTGCGCCCCATTGCCATTTTTTTTTCTTTTTTTTGCCATGGCCTATTTTCGCTTGTTGGAAGTTTTATTTTGAAGGGGACACACCAGGAAATGGTGAAACTACAGCGAAAGCTTCCAGTATGAAGTCAATATGACTCTCAGCAGAGTATTTCAAAAAACACTTTACTGATTTATACGGGAGAGAGAGAGGGGGGTGTGGTCGGGGAAGAAGAAGGCCGTAGACACAGATAGAGCAACGGAAAGCTGTTGCGCTCATCATGATCTTTTTTATTTCTTCACTATATTGGATCTCTATATGTGTCATTTATCCAAAAATAAAATGCCAGAACTAATTGAAAATTAGTTTTTAAATCCCTCGGATTTTGATTGCACAATTAAATCGTGAAATAAAGGGATTATTCGCGTATACGACTGAGGGATGTTTTATTTTGAAATAAACACACCGGGTAAACGTGTAACTAGAGTGAATGCTGCTGGTATGACTGTCAGCAGAGTATTTCTCTATCAGTTAAAGCACAGAGACGCGAGAGAGACGCGCTGCTCTCAGAAAAAAAATAGGCGAGCCTCCTGAGGTGAAGGGGAGCGGCGCTGGAGACGTGCCTCCGACGCGCCTCAGCAGTGCGTCTGAGGTTGGATGTGTGCTCGCTCTACGTTGATTTCACAGTCTGTGACAAAAAGTCAGACGCAGACGCGAGGTAGACGCGCAGTAGAGGTAGGATGTGTGTGGGGGCCGTTAGGAGGAGGGTGGTGGTCTCACCAGGCTCTGTGCGGGTGGAGGCCACAGGCATGGTTTAGCTTTAGTCAATCTGAGAGAGAAAGAAAGGTAAACAACAGTGCACAAAACAGTGAAGTACAATTACTTACAAGGTTTTCATCTAGTGAGCATGTTATGTCAGAGCTCTTCAATACACAATGCATTTGCAGAGGAATGTTTGCATTGAATTAGACAACATATGAGTCACTGTTAAAATAAGTAAAAGTTTTAGGTTGACATTTAATATGCTTATTCACTTTCTGCAGCCAGCAGCGCTTTTGAATTTGTGTTAAAGCCCCAAGGCAATCGTATGCAAACTCCTCCTTAGTCCACCCCAACGCTGCACAACAAACACACACACACGCACGCACGCACGCACGCACGCACGCACCACACACACACACACACACACACACACACACACACACACACACACACACACACACACACACACACACACACACACACACACACACACACACACACACACACAGGCAGTGACATCAGCCCAGGGAGGGTGGAGCTCCAACGATCGTTCTGGAATGGCGCACCAAAAATGAAGGAGGTAGAGAAAGTGAGAGAGAGGTGGAGGGAGAGGGGAGGGGAGAGTGGGCGTAACTAATCTACACATTGCCATGACAATGGACACAATACAATGGCAATTTGGGGAGAGAGGAGAACAAAGAGGCACGCACACCCGCTTCAACACACTATCTATCTATCTATCTATCTATCTATCTATCTATCTATCTATCTATCTATCTATCTATCTATCTATCTATCTATCTATCTATCTATCTATCTATCTATCTATCTATCTATCTATCTATCTATCTATCTATCTATCTATCTATCTATCTATCTATCTATCTATCTATCTATCTATCTATCTATCTATCTATCCTAGTCATTTCGCTATGACAAAAATGCTGCTACACAGCCCATGGCTGCCATGGGAACACACCCTTCCATTGCTGCTTATGCTAGAGTAGGCACTACACAACACCTCAGGCTAGAGCAGGGGAGAGTGGAAGGCAAAGGGATGACGTAGAAAGAAAAGCCTTAATTCTCAAATGTGAGGCGGAGGAGTGGATGGATGGACGGCAGGGAATCCAATCACGTTATCCGATTCTATTTCTGAAAGACCTCAAACATAACTGTGAATCCTGTGCTGCAATACCTACTTATTGGACGTCCCCTATATCAGTTGGACAATAATCCAATGCGAATCCACAAACACATACACACGCAAAACACGCACACACCGCATGCACCCACACAAAACACACACACACACACACACACACACACACACACACACACACACACACACACACACACACACACACACACACACACACACACACACACACACACACACACACACACACACACACACACACACCACACACACACACACACAAACACACACGTTTATCCAAAGGTTGTGAACTCCACCTGCCCCTTCCTCTCCTCCCCTCCATTGCTTCCTTATTTGCCTAGCTCCTGACCCCACCCTCCTCCGTCACCGCCCCTCCTCCATCTCCACCCCTCTCCCACCATCCATCTGCTCAGATAAACAAAAGCTGCCAGGTGCACACACACACACACACACACACACACAGACACACACACACACACACACACACACACATTGTGATTTTGTGTCTTTTAAAGGTGGAGTCAGTGGATTCTGGGGAACGCTTGTTGTCAAAATCCCCTCACGGTCTGCTACCTGCTGTGTGTTCGCTGAAATAAAATCTGGTGTTAATATGTAGCCTGCCTAGGCTCTGAAAACTGGCTATGTAAAGAAAGTATAAAGGCCCATGTAAACAAAAGAAACCCACCAGCTAGCAACATGCCCGTTTATACCGTTTTTATAAATTTCTTAATTAGGTTGTATGATCTCAACATACAATGTTGGTTTCTCATATTTTCTGGCATCTTTAGGTTACACGATTAAAAAAGCAAATGTCCTCATCTATGACATAATATAGCCTAATATTACATAATATTCCATCTTCCATTGATGTTTACCTTAATCTTTTTTTTTACATCACCTGCTGAACCACATCATCATCTTATTCACAATGTATGTGAATGTGTTGCATAGACCCTTCTCTATATTGAAGCTAATTAATTGTTTAGTACACACACACACACACACACACACACACACACACACACACACACACACACACACACACACACACACACACACACACACACACACACACACACACACACACACACACACACAACACACACCACACACACACACACACACACACAATAGCCTACGCACACACGTGCATGGTCTTCTAATTGATCTCAGGAGTCATAACACACACACACACACACAAAGGCTGCCCGACATATAAACAATGATAACACAACACTGCTTGGGAGGCTTGAAAACAGTCTTGATAACGCCGCCGCCGTCTTTACCATAGACGCGCGCACCTTTTTAAAGCCAGTCCAGCGCGAGAGCGTGACGTCTGATGCTCTCTTACAGAGCGCCTCAGTGGGAGCTCTTTTATTAGGTCCATGGGTGGGAGGAGGGAGAAAGAGGAAAAAAGCCACCACAGATGCTCTACACTGACTGTAGCCTAATAGATGTCTATATGAATAAATAATGTGTGTGATGGCGCAGAATTAAAAAAGCCGCGCACTTACCTTTCAACACAATTAAGAGAGGCTTTCCCGCTGTCTGCGATGTCTCGTGCGCTCCGTGTTGTTGTCTGGCTCTCGCGGAGTCTTCTTCTTGTCAGTAACAGCGATGGTGTCAACGTAGACAGAAACATAAATATGACTTCCTGAATTTTTTCAGAATAAAACCCCCTTTTCCTAGCCTCTATGAAGCGGCCTATATGAATGACAAAAATATTGTCAGAATATTGTTGTTGTCGTGACGTGAAATAACATGACCGGGGGTTAAAACTTAAACTACACGATGTCCACTAGTCTATGTAGTAAACACGTCAAACATTTAAAATAGTCTATATTTTGAAGGCAGATTCGACAAATCTCCGTCAAATTCACCATATGCTTGGAGCTTGACACCTGTCGATGCGGCTCCCAGCATAGACTTATTATGTCTATGATCCAGTACTAGGCTTTATGAGAACCTGTAGAGGTCCAGTGCGATGTTTTTTAAGGTTTGATGTGTCTTAAAAAAAATAAAAAACCTAAAAAAAAAACTTAAAGAAACCAGAGGAAAACTGAGCTTGGCATCTATAAAAGCGAAACATAGGCTATTACATTGGACTGGACTCCAGTGAGTAGCTGACAGCATAATCACAACCCAGGTGAGCAAGGTCTTATATAGTATTTCCACATTATTTCCCCTGCCTGTTCCAAGACACAGCCCACATTACTTTGTTTTCACTGATCTGTCATTTAATAGCCACAGAATTACAATTGTATACAACCATGTTGTTGTGTTTTCTTTTTTTCCCTTTTTCTTTGTATTATAGGCTAATAAGAAATACATGCATCTGTGGACCATGTTTCTATAAACCTATGAGGGGAAGGTACTGTTCAACAGCGATTTAAAGCAGTTCTCATATAGAGTTTTGAATATAATTGTATTACCATTGTTTGTTTGTGGACTTGGTTTTACATCCTCATTGTTTGGTGTCCCACAGAGCCCGTCGCAGTATGTGGTGCAATACTAATTAAATCAGTTAATTGATAAAGTGTGTATGGCCAAGAGATGTCATCCTACTGGTGATATTACAAATGGTAAAACTCCAATGAAGTGAATCCAAACAGATTTATTTGGGCCATACTAATCACAGATAGACCATTTTACAAGCCATTATTTAACCATGTTTTAGACAGAACCTCGAAGATTTACCCAGTAATAGGCCTACATCATTTTCTGTAGCAGACTTCTGAAACACAAAACAAGTCATGTAAGAATATTGTATTACAATTACAAACAAGTTATTTTTGAGCTGTGTATGAGGGCGGGGTTTTCCTGCATGGCATTTGAGGTTGGCATCTTAAAGTTGGGGTATATGATTTCTGATTGGTCAAAGTTAACATGAGCTGACACTTTGACCAATCAGAGCGAGGCTCCGATTCTCTGTTCTTATTGGCTGTTGGGATTGTCCATTCACTTTGGCACGACTTTGTTGGTGTAGAGCGTGTCAGGGAGGGACCCAAGGGGAGGACCAAATAGAACAAGTGGAGCGGTTGAGGTATTTGGATTCAAATCTCTATCCCAACTGCCATTTTCTCCCCAAATCCTCCACCCCAGCTTTAAGTATCCCACTGCCAGAAATGTTAATGTTATTTTCTCCTCAGCCCCAGTGTTTCTACCTCCTGAAGAGGCTAAACCATAGTAACAGTTGTGAGGAGAAGGAGATCTTAAGCCCACAGTTATTTCAGCCTCAGCCCTTATTTGCTGGAAATGAACCCAGCAGATGTTTTTGTAGGTTGATGCAAGCCATTTGGTCACAATGTGAAATGCAAGTTAGATCCCCATATAAGCTGCCAGTCCACAAACAGGAGGCTAATGACATTTCCATTGTAAAGCACTCTTTCCCTTTATCAACCAATCCAGATAAAACTTTCATTCCCAGTTCTGTTTTTTGTTTTTCAAACCCAGCAGAGAATGTATCCTGTGTTCTTTGTATCTAATGCCTGATGTATCTTCTCTCCATGTGCCATAGAACTTGCAATTGTGTTGCACTGTGTGTGCCACATTTCTTTTACTACCATAAACACAAACACAAACACACACACACACACACACACACACACACACACACACACACACACACACACACACACACACACACACACACACACACACACACACACACACACACACACACAACAAACACGCTCTCTTGTTTGTTTTGAGTCATTCCAGCAACTTATGGTTATATGTTGGCCCCCTACAAGTCAAGCCATACAAAGATAATCCCTCTCAATAATCACTTATGCCCAGACTAGAATGTGTGGTGGTGTGTTAATCTGCATAACCCTACCCAACCTTCAGTTGTACCCTTTACAGTTTGGCATGTTGTAACCTTACAACCACTGAGAGCACCATTACGTGAATCTACAAAGAGAACCATCCTGAGCCATCAACAAATTTGAATCACACAGAAACGTTTTTTATTTATTTATTCTGACGTAATTTTTTGACAGTAGCAACAATGAAACAAGAATTTCCTCCTCTAAATAGTACTGGACAGTAAGGACACCAATGCTCACACACACACACAGACACAGTTCCATCTTCGGACTTGTAGCTCTGATCTCATATATAGATTTTATTTCAATAATAAATTATGTACATTTTTGTTGTAATGCAAGAGATGCTAGGCAGGGACAAAGATAGACAGAGACAACTGTGGTCATTGGTTGGGGTCAGGGGTTCAGGGGTGAGAGGCACCTTTTGGCCCCCTCCGGGTGCATTTGTGTGACGTGCCCAGAAGGAATGCCCGAAGAGGGGAGAGAGAGGGGGAGGAGAAATCACCACATGTAGGTGTCGTCATATCTGTGGAAGAGCACAAGGAAGAACGTGTGAAAAAAGGTCGGAGTCAGCCATTCTGGAGAACGCTTGTTGTCAAAATCACTTTTTGTCAAAATCAGTGACAATACACAGACTAGGCTCTGTATACTGGTATGTAAACATAGGGTATGTTAACAAAAGGGGGGGTGGGGCATAGTAGCTGGCAACATGCCCGTTTACAGAGCCTAGGCTGTGTGTTTTTTTTCAGCCCACACACAGGTAGCGTGCCGTGGGAGACCCTTGATTTTGGCAAAAAAGGGATCTTTTTCTTTAAACATTACGGGAAACATGGTCCTTCTGCTTATGTGTGTGAGGGTCTTCACCTTGATCTCTGGTCTCTGCTACTGTCGCCACCAAACAACAGCTCTGCAATCACGTCCTCCTGAGCTGAGCGTTTTCCATACCTGGGAGAGGGGTGAGGAGAGCAGCTTTGAGCGGCATTATTATTCATGACATTGATGAATCCTACTATTTTGGTGATCTGCTACACATAGGTATCTTCTAAGCCCACGCTAGGATAACCGTGATGACATCACTGTGACATCATACAGGCAGTGTCCCTCCTGACTAAAGAACTGACATGTACTGTATGTCTAAAGTCACTTGAGTTCCTCTTCAAACAAGTATGACTTGAGGTTGAAATACATTAAAGCAACACTGTTTTTTCAAATTCTAAACTACTTTTCCCATGACACATAGCTGAACGTAGCTCAAAGAGGATACCACTGGTCCCTTTCAAATCTTAGGTTTCGGTGGTGGCTTACAGTGTGAAATGGAGCACAGCGATTATGGCACAAATTCTGAGACAATCAAGACAAAGGCTTGTTTTTGCCTTCTTGTCTTAGTCTGTATTGGTTCACTTTACTTCACTTTGCTCCTAATGCTTTCACTTCACAGTCAGATTCAGATGTGTGCACCCTAGAGTGTGTGTGTTGTATCCTTGGTGTTGGCAACGGGTGGTCAATACCAGGTCTGCATGAGTCTTATCATTCTCTTGATAAGGAGATCAGGGCTCCAAGAGAGCTGCAAATGTAAAATCACAGAGCCGTTTAACAGAAAGTTTACTCTGTAATGGGTGTCGTTGCATGTGTGTGCATTGTGTGTGTGTGTGTGTGTGTGTGTGTGTGTGTGTGTGTGTGTGTGTGTGTGTGTGTGTGTGTGTGTGTGTGTGTATTTTAAACTGTGCTTTTCAACGTAGCCCCTGCAGCGCAATCCGCAGTTCTTCCATTTTCCCATCAACCACCTGTTCCACCTCCCCTACATGACCCCAGCACCCAATCCTATGCTTGGTTACACACACAGGGAAATGTGTGTTTGTGTGTCTCCAGGGTGTGTTTCCCTGAAAGCTACCGAGCAGCTCACATACGCAGCTGTCTCAGCTGTCACACAGTGCGGCACATCAGGACGGAAAAATGGAAGTTTTCCCCTCGATAATGGCCCGTCTGTGCCCGTATATCACACCTCAAGTCTCAATGGTTGGTCCAACCCTTGTTCTCCACCTATCTTACACTTCGTTTGTCTGTTTTCCCCAATCGGTCGTGTCTGTTCAATTTATCATTCCTCATTACAGTTTTCAGAAAAAGAAAACTTACTGCTGCTCTGAAGGTATTTCCCAAAAAATATATATATAGTCTACAAAAATTCGATTTGCATTAAAATATATTTAAAAAGTAACACAAGTAGACACTGATGTAATTAAATTGTTCTTCATGGTTGACATACTGAGCAAGGAAATATGTCGTTAATGACCGCCATCTTTGTCTGGATCAAGAAAAAGCTTTACATTTTAATATTAAATGAAATAAAATATTATTTTATCTCAAAAGTGGAGCATTACCCCCGATAACGTTTTCTCTTAAGGGCAAAAGCTGCTTATATACCCCTATACAACTACCTGAACCAGACACAAAAAGAACTCTTTCGGATATTTGACGCACATTTCTTAATACCATTACATTATGGAAACCTCCCTTCAACACAGAAACTGTGAAACTCCTAAAATCAGCCTTCAAAATGTACAAATTGTGACTTCACCACACAGACTTCCAGAGAGAACACAGAGGACGCGATCTAAACTCTTATTTCCATTTCCTTAGTGAAGACCACAGTATATACTATTAGTCCGATAATACAATGCCATCAACTCCTATGTGGAGTTATGCGTCAAAGACCGTCCATCAATTTTATCTGGAGTGCACAGCTGGAAACTGGCAGCCATCACATAATATGTCTTCATCCCTGGCTATAAAACCTTTTTAACCTGAAACAAATTGGTTCTCTATAGTATAAAGAGGCTTCTTTAAACCAAGCCTCTAAATATCAATGACCCATTTGACTTTCATGAATAAGAAACAGATCGCTTGAGAGCCAGACAAATGCTCCAAATACAATAAAAAAAATGACTTCCGATGACTCCGCATTGGTGCCGCATCTATACCTGAGAGCGGCAGGCCTCGGCTCAGGCACCGCTAAGTGGATTTGGGATTGGGTCTTGGGTCCATCTGTGCTGATATTATTGCTCTGGTCGTGTTGATTTGGAGGCCTGGAGGTTTTTGGAGAGTGGCCCCTAATCTGATCTACTGAGCTGCCGTGTGCGGGGCATATAGTGTTCAGAGGGGACATTGCACGACAACAGAGCTCTCAGTTAAAGTACTTGCGGGAAACCCTTAAGAACTTGAGTTGCTGTAATGACTTGACTCAAGCTAAATGAGATCTGGACGAGCGGGAAGAAGCAAAGATGGGACAAAAATCGTTGGGCTGCAGGTGCCCTTTTATTGGTTTAGCAAACTGATAATCTCTTTGTGAAAGGGTAGGTTTGAAATGTTAGGGATCCACATATTGTCCAGTACAGAGAGGGGATGATGCACCATAACTTCTCCTATCTTCCTTCCTTCCTAAACAAGCGTATCTGGAGAAGTCAATCCATGCCTTTATTAGTTCAAAGCAGGATTGTTGTAACACTCTGCATGTCTAGGTCTCAATCAAACCTCCATGTTGCGCTTCTCTTCTACTCGCTTTTAATCCAGGCTTGAACACGTAACCCACCTACTTTACTCTCTCCATTGGCTTCTGGTTGGTTTTCAAATCAATTTTAAGATTTTAAAGTTTCTTTTGAAAGCCATTAATGGCCCGGCCCCAGTTTATTAAGCTGCAATCTGAGCTCTGTGCTAACTTAACAGAGCATTGCAGTTATCCAAGCAACTTCTTTTAGAAGTCCCACGTCAAGGTAAAAACTGTGGGCTGATCGCAACCTTGCAGTTGCCGCCCCAAGACTTTGGAAACGGTTGCACCCCTGACAATCACAGCTCTTTTTAAATCTTACCTCAAAGCCTATGTATTTTTTAAAAGGCTGTTTCTTTTTCTTTACAATTATTTTCTGGCATTTTCAATGTTTTATTGATAGTGCAGAGAGACAGAGACGAAATGGGGCATGAGAGGAGAATGACACATATACACAGTGTGAGAACCACTGAGAATGTGGCAAATCAAAACTAATTTCAAGTTAGTCCATGAAGGGATTTTCTGTATCAATAAATATTAAGTATGGTCACATATAATACTGGTATAGGCCTACTCATGATATCTAAAAATAAAATAATTGCATGAAAGTGTTTCTGATCTTAGCTTTGGTAGAGTCCCCGGTCTACAGCTAACATGAGTGCGCCCCTACCTCTGCCTGGTGATCAGGTTGATGTAGTGTCTCAGGGCGTGTGGTACTTGGCCAGGTCCTCGGGCGTGGCATCTTCACCGGGGTTCTCGGGTTTAGGGGGGTAGGCATCGGCCAGGGTCCCCAGACACACCAGCACACACAGCACTACAGCCACCAGCACGGCCCACGGCTTCAGCATAAAGGACATCTTTAAACAGGGCAGCAAGACACGGAGTGGTGGGGGGGTTATGGAAGTCAGAGGTCCAAAGTTATGTATTAAGGTGTGACACGGCAGACAACATAGTTCTTTCAAGCACTGGTCAAAATTTAGAGATTTTTTGTCTGTTTTGCTCCATAACATGTCCTCTTTCATACTGGTATAAACCAAAGGTCCAAAATGTACATAAAGGGTTTATATTATTAAACCTTATATGTTTGCGTTTGTATATTCTCTGATACAGCCATGTTTAACAGTCCTTATCTCACCATTATTTTTTTATCAATAGTCTGAACCAAAAATCTCAGCTTCTTAAGAGCTTAGCTCAACATCAACTTCAACTTAACGTTGTCATTATTAGCACTATTCTGAAGGTTATAAGGGAATGATTTGTTCATATGTTGTTTTATGATATATTTTTAAGACCTGTACATAGTCAATTTTTTGCATTATAAAATGTAGAAGGCTGTTTCCAAAATCTATTCTGTAAAAACTTTGGACATACAGTACATCATTTTGGTTTTTTTTAAGAGATGCACATTTACACATAATTAGTTAGATTGTGCCAAATGTGCATTTTTTAAAAAACATTTCTGAAAAAGTTTTAATGCAGAAACTAAAGGCAAATGAACCTGACATTCGAATAGAGTGAACCCTGACACCTTTCCATGGTGGAAAACTGTAGAGGAAATGGAGACTGATGGAGGCATACGCGGGCTGATAAAGACAATTGCTCTTTCTTTACTGGTGAGAGGAAATTGTTTAGTATGTGTCAAAACTCTCTCCCAGCTGGGAAAAGTGGAGCATCAGCCATTCTGTCTGAAAAACATCCCATGCATGGTGGGGATGGGAGGTCGGCTATACTGTTATCGTATTTAATAATGAAATGCCAATATAACACAAGAAGAAGCGACTTTAAAGATAACGCTCGTGTGTCGCAAGATGTGGACTGCATTTGGTGGGAATACCGGCGGCGCTGTTCGTGGTGCTGAATGAGCATTAACAACTTCACAAATAAAAACCAGGGAGTTTTGTTCCTTAAACACGATGAAAGAAAAAAAACTGCAGACGCTGAGCACAGCACTGGAGTCTGAAGAAGTTTTATTCCCCCCCCCCCCCAAAAAAAACAAACTCTATGGTCCTGTTACATTAAACAATCGTGTTTTAAATTGTTGTTCTTTTTCAAGTTCTCTTTTCGTTTTTTAATTTTCAATTTTTTCAATTTTGCATTTAGGCTACCTGAGTTTTAAGTTGCAACCTGCGCACAGATGGTAATATAGAACGAATAGGCTACATTTATTCCTATCTTTCGTGTCATAAGTTCAACAAATTAATTATGCAATGCAAGAATGCTTTTATTTATAGAAGATAATTAGTTACAATAGGCTATTCCATATTTTTGACGTAAATTATAATCGTGTCTGCATTAGCCCATGGAGACATCACTATTCTCATTGAAATGAAATGCGCCCATCTCGTGAAAAAGTTGTCAATACCTTGTGGATGTGTCAATGGTGCAGAGTGAGAGGGTTTGCAGACTTACTTTGAGGAGGTCACAGGTAGTAGACGGAGCCGAGGTGGTCAGGAGGGAGGTATGTTTCTTTTCTTCTTCTTTTTTTGTTTGTTTGCCGTGGAGGAGTCGTTTCACTCTGCGGGTCGCTTTACCTTGGGTTACAAACTCCAACAGTGGTGATTTATATAGTTTAGCGACGATGCAGGAGAGGGACGGGTCACACCAAGTATTCGTGCGCGGGCGAATCAAAAGAGGGGGGGGGGGGGGGGGGTGAGGAGGCTGAATGCGTCATGATGGAAACATTAGTAACCGTGCCGTGTCTTCGTTAGATCGAGCTAAAAGATGACAATTAGACAGAAGGCTGACTGATTTCAATCTGCCCCCCCCCCAAAAAAAAAAACGTTACCCAAACTTGGTTCCGCGGCCACCATACCAAACCATGCTGAGTTGTCCATTAAAATAAGACTGCAAATTCCTATGCCACCTCAAGCAGCATCCTGACCTTTGACCTCCCTAATAAGAAAGAAGAACGAGCTATAGGCACACGGGAAATCAATTAAACATCCCTTTAAATGTCCAAATTGCTCCCCCTTGACTTGCGAACCGTTACAACTGCGTTTGTCCACATCTGCTGAGACAATGTGTTTTTGGAACAGGGATACAGCGGGCAACAGCTGAGTGGACTTGAATTATTGTCACATTTTTATGATCAGCCCAAATAATAGTCAATCTTTTATGAGAAAATGTATTTTAATTCCGGCTTTGGATAAGATTAGATTGGTAGGCTATGTGGAGAGACATTAGCCACTGTATAAGTGAATTAACTTGATTATTTGATGTAAGAATATTAAGTCGTCAAACTGTTCTGTAGAAGTTGAATTTATTTTTCTCTGTGACAGTCCAAATTGTGCTAAGTTATTAAAAAAAAGAAAGAAAAGAAAAGAAAAGAAAAGAAAGAAAAGAAAAGAAAAGAAAAGAAAAGAAAAAGATGATTAACTTGGGAGCACCAAGCTGTCCTGGTTCTTGCCACTAGGTGGAGCTCTGATCTTTACACGGCAATGGTAAGGCCGACAGACATTGCATTGGAACATACTTTTGTTTCCCACAGCTTTAAACCTGCCGTGTGTAGAATTTTGGGTTTTATTTCCTAGCAGACTTTGTAGAAAATAATTATAATATCCATAAGTATGTTTAATTTAGTGCGTTTAAATATATATTTTTTTCCCTTAGAAAGGGTCTCATATATCTCCATATTTCTCCATACCTTGGACCAAGGCAATGGCACTGCCATGTTGGAAGCGTCATGGTTGAAATGTCATCAGGTGCATTTGAATAATAACAGAAGCTACAGTGGCCTTCAAGGACAAGAACAATTCTAAATTATAATCAATGCACCTGATGACATTCCAACCATGACACTTCCAACATGGCGGCACACAGGCCATGGTCCATGGTATGGAGAAATATGGAGATAAAAGAGACCCTTTTAGCCTAGCTATTATGCACTAAGACCAAGTGATAAGCTACATATTTACTACTCCCTCTATGCATGGTGTTCATAGTGTGCTCTTAATACGGTGAGCCTAGAGTGACTCAGTGCTCAAGAATGTGAAGTGAATAAACATACAAAAGCGTATAGCTAAGTGTAAAAAGCATAAGACTATAATAATAAAATTATTCTCACACTTTAAATGTTACAAAACCAATTGCTCTTTGGGATGAGGACTGAAACTGAAATGTAGCCAGTAACTGAAATGCTCCTTGGCCTTAGAAGTAAAGCTATGATTACCACTTCAGGCAGTAATCTAGTTAGCTCGACATGTTAAATTTGCAGCTCATGTTACCGTTTCAATATTTTGCTCTTTTGCTTTGGGAAAGCTAAATATTAAGATATACCACTCATATGCAGAGTATCTCTCTCATTGCAGCCCCATGGGCACGGCTTCAGCCTGTTGAGACATTCCTGCTGGGGCTGATTATCAAACCGATATATTGCTGTCGTAGCTCAGGGGATGGGTTTCAGCAAACAGCCAATTCGTCAAAGAGAAGGTAAAGTAAAAATAGAAAAACTATTATATTATTTAGACTTGTGTGGCCTTGGCCCCTCTTTCAATCCACATTATGCTTTTGTTGCACCGCATCATACACATCATAACACTACTATGAGTGGTATCTGAATACATTAGCTGAGAGTTTTAAATAATACAATGTGTGTGAATCTGAATAGAAGAATGATGACGTGGAAAAGCTCTGTTGTATGCACCAGAGTAAATCCACACCGAAAACACTGCACCCCATTTTCCAAATGTTTTTGATCAAATGTCACAAAAGTCATTTTTGGGCTGAGATTCTTTTGGAAATGTTGTAGGCCCAAGATCATCATATAGTCCAGTTCTACCCATCCACATTCCCAGCTAGAGCACATCACTACACACCTCAGACCCACTGATGGCAAGATACAACAGCACAACACATACATTAGATTGATTTGAGTGTTGAGCCTAAATCTTTCCAACACACTTTCTTTTATAATAGGGTCAAAAGTATATGTGAGTAATCGTTCCACATTAGCGATCGATGTGCCATCCAGTACGTATGGTCTGAAGACGGGCCGTTATATTAATAATAAACAGCGTGGTGCACAAATATGAGACTGTCCACCGCGACCTATTACGTCAAGGCTACATTTAAAGGGATTCTCGTTGCTCTAATGTGGAAGTGGAATATTTGATGGAAATTTGGACGGATGAAACTATTCACAAACAGTCGTATAGCCTACAAGTAGACTACGCTCCAAATCCTAAACGCGCACAGTGACGTAGGCAAGGTGCAATCGTGCCCAGGCCACGAGCAGTGTGAGCACAGGCCAGCAGGGGAGTGGGAAGGGGGGGCAATCATGCTGGAGCACGGAACAGGCAAATGTGCCTAGTGTGAGTGCGCCCTAAGTGATTAAGAGAATGAAGTCAATTTTTTTTAACATAGCTAGAAAAAAGGGGACCCATCGTGAACGTATAGGCTTGAATGCAGGACGAAGAAACAAAGGAGAACACAAAATAAGTATTTTATTGTGATAAAAACCCTTGCTTGTGCTGGCAGATTCAAGACAAAATACGTTTTAAAAGACATCAAAGAAACCTAACTATTCAATGATGATGAGGTTTTGGATGTAACTGACTTTTATTGGTTAAGCATCGTAACTACAACAACAACTATAACAGTTGGAAAGAAAGAACGCCACAGCAACTTTTCTAGCTTAATCAACAACGGTCAAAACCTTCCAATGTGAAGTCTTCACAAAACACTTAGACAATCAATTGCATGTAAGCCACAACTAACAATAGCAAGGGTCCCTCATACCTTGACACAATTCAGTTCACCTGTAGGCTAAGCCTTAAAAAGTGAATGGAGCGTCAGCATTTTGACTTTGATGATTACCTGACTTTTCATTCAGTGCCACTTTGGTTTTTGACTCAATACCTTCAAAAAATAATGACTCTCGCATGCGCTTCCGGTGTTTGTGAATTATCATTTATAACGACCCCTACCGCTTGGATTAAGATGCGTGTCTATTCCCGCTGTTACAGTAGCAACGCTCTGTCAACCTTTTCCAAACACCGACGCAGTAACAGCACGGACAGACCCGTGCCAAATGTTTTTCGCAGTTTTCTACAAAACCACTGATCAAAACAACTTCACGTGGCACTGCACTCCCTTGGACTTTATACTTGTTAATTTGAGCTACATCTCTTGATTATTAGAGGGATTGTCATGACGTGGTATAGACACATACAGTAGTAGTATGATTAAGTTGTTTACATAGTAGTTTGTGTTTATGCTTGTCTTTTGAAATTGTCAGCATTGGTAAGGTGTTATTCTAGCCTGGCACCGCCCGCCTACGTACTTCCGTTATGTCATTTCCCTTGAGTGGTCAGTCTGGGCCTGCGGTATATTTGAGGGTTTTCTCCGCCAGATTCTTGGCGGTCCAATCAGCAAACAGAGGGAGTGGCTCAGAAGCCGGCACATGACATACGTAACGACCAAACGTTATGCGATTGGTTGGCAGATCCAGAGTGGCACTGGGCAGATCCAATAGTTTTGAACCTCAACAGACACCCGCCTTGAAGTGAGTTAACGATTGTCAATTGAGCGATTCCAGACCTTAAGTACAAATTAAATGAAGTACGATGGTTTGGTAGGACCAGGCTAGTGTTATTCTTTGCTGAACACTGAAATTTGTTCAGTAGGGGAATAAATAAATAGCATCACAGAAGCTTAACTATTTAAAGATACGTGAGAAAATGTTACTTTTACTTATCTTAGTCTGAAAAAAAGATGTTGAATCAAATAGACTCACTTTTAGTAATATTGCAATACAATTATAAAACACAAATACTAAATAAATTTGAAATTCTACATATCACATGGAACAGGGTTCCCACTCCACTAATTCCATTAGTGTTCCCTGAAAAACATTCAAACACATTTATCCCCATGTGACCTTGCAGTTTTAAGTGATTGTAAGTTCAAATCCACTAAGTGCATCTTTTGCAATGGTTTATTTGTGCTAACTGACATCATTGTATTCATGACAAAACAGACCTTCGGCCTTTTGGTTTTTACGACCCCCTTCAACCACTACAGTTTTAAGTGGTCTAATGACGTTAGTGTGTGCATTTACACAAACTAAATGCATATGGAATATATTTTATGAATATGTGCCCATCACCATTTTCCATGTTTTTAATTGCATTCCTGGCTAAAAAAATCTTTTAATTGATTCCAGTGGGAAGATGGTGGCCCCTACAGTGGGAAGAGGGAGAATGTGAAGGCCTAAGGAGTCGCCTTCAAGAGTCTCTACATACCCCACACGCACACACAAATCCAGATTGTATGAAATGTTATAATTTATGTTTTGTTGTTCAGTTTATATATAAAAAAAAAATCCTATATATATATATAAATATATATATAACTATATGTTAGCATGGTAACACGCCAAACTCAGACATGAACATGTTAAACAATGCACCTGCTAAACATTGGCATGTACGCATTAGCAATGCGAGAATGTTAGCACGCTGATGTTAGCGGTTAGCCCAAAAGCACTGCGTTTACACACAGGCACACACGCATGCGCACACACACACACACACACACACACACACACACACACACACACACACACACACACACACACACACACACACACACACACACACACACACACACACAACACACACACACACACAGAAGGTAGACATGTAAGTAAGTTGACGTATGTAACAAAACACCAAGCCCATATTAGTAGAGAAAAGTGCAGTAAGATATCAGTTTCCATATCATTGTGGAATAATAATTGTATTATGAATGTAATCATTTGGCAGGATTATGACACAGCTTTGAAAGCAAATAACATCTGCATAAAGTAGATGGACGACTGATGCTGTGTATGTAAAACGAGCGGCTGGCTTGGTAGGTGAAAAAATGTATTGGGATTGTAGGGACTGTAGATGTTCTGGGGTTCTTGAGCAAGCGTGAAAGGAGAAACTGCACAGTTTGTAGCTAAATGACTAAAACATGCTATCCACAGTTCTCTATACTGTAGAGGGAATATTTTTGTCTTTAGCTGTAAGACACAATTTTAGTGAGCAGGATCAGAGCTAAGAGTGTTTTAACTAACTCATCTCAACAAATCAGCTGCATGGCTTCGGTCTGATTCTGCTCCTCCCTTCCCCATCTTCTTTTTCTCTGAGACACACACACACACCACACACCACGCACCACGCACGCACGCACCCACGCACCACGCACCACACACACCACCACACACACACACACACACACACACACCAACACACACACACACACACACACACACACACACACACACACACACACACACACACACACACACACACATACACTGTAATCGGTGATTTCCCTTTCACTAAACCATATCATAGCTAAAAGTATTTGTCGAAGGAAATATGGTGTGCTGGTTTCTCCAAACACATTCCCCACCAAGTACACAGACAGAGTCGGCTCCCGTGTTTGCTCAGGGAATATAGACTGCGGTTGAGCGCTAATCTCTGACATGTTTGTGCGTCTTTTATTGCCCTTCTACTTTGTGCAACGCAGAGAATGAGAAGGGGAGATGTGTATGTGCTGGATGAATGACCAATGATTGGTTGGACACAAAATTGGGGGCACAATACACCTATTTTCCCCCCACTTTTGTCCAGAATATCGGCACAACAAGTTATACGCAGGAACGTGACTGAACAGGAAGGAGAAAGAAGAATATGAAAACAATTAAACACATGATTGTAAATTTCCCTGGCTAAGGTGTATGCCTAATAGCACGTCAGACCATTACATTACTATAGGCATTGCCTATAGTAAATGGTTGCTGACGTTTATGTGTGTGTGTGTTTTGTGTGTGTGTGTGTGTGTGTGTGTGTGTGTGTGTGTGTGTGGTGTGTGTGTGTGTGTGTGTGTGTGTGTGGTGTGTGTGTGTGTGTGTGTGTGTGTGTGAGAGACGTATTAGATCTGGTCGGCATTAAAGACAAGGGAATAGAATGACACCTAATAAGAGAATAGAAAGGAAATGACCTGGTAAATGATATTGAGATGAAAGCATAGAGAGCCACGTATACAAACATTATGAAAGGTATTGACAAGAAGTGAGAAGAGCCCGTTGCATGGCAGTGTAATATCAAGCCTATTGAACCTGCTGATTAAATTGACCCAACCTTTATCCCTATAGGCTCATGTCCATTGATGATCTAATATTGAATGTTTGCTGCTGCCGTATGATCATACTAAGGTTTACTGGCTGTTAATCAATCGTAAAGGCTATGACCAATATTTTTACTATAACAATGGAGAACATGACTCATTGAATGTTGAAAGGTTGCTTACAATTAAGAACCCACAGGGAATTATTAGTTATGCCGACTCAGCAACCCAGCGCGTCATAACCCCTGGGGCCTCATTTATAAAGGTGTGCGTAGAAAACATAAACCACCGTACGTAGAAGCCAAAAACGTGCTGCGCAATTAAAAATTCAGATTTGTAAAACTGTGCGGTGCACAGTTGCACGCAATTTTCCCTTTATAAATATGGTCTCTTAATTTTTTCCGGGGCTGTATATATATATACTGTATATTCTGGTAATTTAGCAGGTTGCATTTGACAACATGTTGCCTAAATCCTTAATCTCTAAACAGGAAGCCCCTGGCTGTGAATGTGAACATACATATCCATAAGAAAAAAAATATAGCTAATAAACAGCATGTCAGTGTCTCTGCAGCAGCATGTGTGCGCATCTATCTTGATTGTATCAACAGCAGCCTTGTAAAGGTTAGAGCTAACGAAAGCGGTGACGAAGAGTGGCAGGAAACATTTAACCAGCACTGATAAAACTCCCAGTGTTGTCACTGTCACCGCACATCACTCAGGATTGTGTCTCTCACACACACACACACACACACACACACACACACACACACACACACACACACACACACACACACACACACACAACACACAACAATCACACAAACACAAATCACACAACAACAACATATATATGTATCCACGAAAACACTTAAAAGCTCTATAAATTCAGGTAAACCGACACATTTATAGGCACAAAAACATACATACCAAAACATACACAAACACACAACAACACACACACACACACAACACACACACACACACACACACACACACACACACACACACACACACACACACCACATGCTTTTAAAGCCCACATCCTGTCTTGATGTTCAGGAGCCTTTCAGTGTTTATTCAAGTCTGTGATTCTTCTATCTGCATCTCTGCTCGTCGGGACAATATGACAAGCCAGACTTGATAACTGATAACCGGCTGTATTAGCGCTGTCACTCTAATGGACCAAGCCTGTGTGACTGTGTGCGTAGCTGTGTGAGTGTGCACTCTCACTTTGCCTTTTATTTCACAATTTTGCATGCATGTTATTTTTTCCTGATGTGTGTATTACTTCCCTTTCTGCATGTCTCTGTTCCCATTGTGCAACCGGAGTCTCAATCCAAACACACTGTCGAAAAACATGCCCCCAACCCCTTTATGAAATATAACTTCATAATCTAACCACTCGGATTGACGAGCTCAAATTTCATATCCATGTTATTACACTTTTGTTTTCCTTTTTGCAAGTTAATGAAATTATATCTCCCCGCTAACTACATTATCTGCTACTGTTGATTAAAAGTGGGTTGGTGTTGTATTCTGTCATGGCCTTTTTTAATATCAGCGTTTGAAAATGAGCAACACAAATGCTATAAATCTAAAGTACTATACGTAGTTAAAGAGGAAATATTGAAAGAAAACTCGAATTCATATGCAAGAAGGGAATTCGGACTACACATTACTGGTAATCATAGTGTTCTATCGTCTCACATAACTGTTGTAAGACCTAGAAGTGGACCTCTTTTGAGCATCTACTTGATACTATTTCAATAAAACAATGCAATGTGCCATCCAAGAGCCATTTATCCTTTTCTTTGTTTACTTTCATTGTTTGTTAATTCAGAATTTGACCGTCTGGTGGCAGTAGGGGAGACCGGGGTAAGTAGGCACACTTTTTACTCTAGTGAGAATTGCTCATCACCTAAACATCTTTCAATAGTCATTCCTACACTAAATTGAAGCTTAAGGTGTTGGCTTGAAATGTGAACCCCTCACTTTTTCTAACTTATTGTAATAAAGAAGAAATTTACCATCAAAGACACTCTAACACATTGTGACAACCAACCCCATCAAGGGGTCGGTTGTCACACACTATGGGGTTGTTTGTCACAATGTTATCTTAACAGGAAACATCTTAAAAAGAAGGCAAGAAAGCAGAACTAAATTTGAAAGTTTAATTTAATTGTCAAGTTGAAAAATAGGCCTACATAACTTTATGCATCTTAACACAAAATGAGCAAGGAATAAACAAAAAGGAAATTCATATTAAGACCAACCTACTGTATGTAACAACATGAAGAACAAATAAGCCTAACAATAACAGCCTACTCAACCACGATACACACATTCACTATCTGAGTTACAGTGATGGCAAATGTAGGGTCTGTTCATTAACTAAGCAGAGCTTGTGTGTTCACTGGTTGCACATACAACACTTCTCCCATACCTCCCCTGAACGGGTGCTGGAGAACGTTTCCATACAAACCAAACACAAACTATCCTCTTCATCTGATGAAGATTCCTCCTCCTGTCGCTTTCTCTTCTGTTTCTTCTTCCCCTGCTGGGGTGGAGAGCACTGGGGTGCAGTAGCCTTGGCAACTTGTCTAGTTTGGGATGCACTGGGTCATTTTGATTTTGTTGCCCTTTTTCTCTTTTGCATGCTAGCTGCCTTTCCTGCTCTGTTATCTCCTTCTCTGGGGTGTCAGTGAGGATACAGCTTGACATTTTCTTTTGTTATTGGGTTCCTTTCCTGGCTGCACCCTTTGGGTAACATGTGACAACCAACCCCCCCAAAAATGTGACGACCAACCCCAACTGGAATTTCTTGCTAGCATCAAGGCCAACAACCATCTGACAACTAATTAGCTTGCTAAAAACAATCTAAACTATAGCTTACCCTTCACACTTTTTTAGGGTAAGAAGTGTTTTGTTATAAACCCATTGTGTAAAAGCCTAGAAGAAAAATACTGAGGAGCTAAATGTTTTCACCTCAAATTCAGCAGTCTAACTCCAAGGAAGACTATGTAGGTGACCTAGTCTGATCCCAGTTGTGGATATTTACATACCAAAATTTAACAGACAGCACCTTCTGGTTCCGAGATATAACGATTGTGACAACCTACCCGTGTGACATATTACCCCGTTCTCCCCTACTGCAAACTGGCTGCAAGTCTACTAATCAGGCGTATAGCGGGGACGCCAGGTGTGCTTGCATGCCAGGAGGCAAAACAGTTTTCGACCGTGTCCGTAGAGCTCGCACAGGTTAACGGTGAATAGTTACATGCTCAAGTATTATCTTCAGTGTGTGTAAATAAACTAAGCATTATAAACCTTTGATGAACGAGTGGACATTCCATAAGTTTGAACTTTCTATCTAGAGGCTACGGCACGCGTCAGGAACACCAGCCAACATGCAACATAGTGGCTTAATGGAAAGCCGCTTCATGCCATTTGTTCTGTTGTCTGATTAGCAACACACCCAACCTCTGTCAGCCCTGCAGGTAGTGGGACCGTATGGAGATAGTTTAATTTAATGTCTTCACACTCAACCCAACAAGGCACCATGGGTACTGGCCTTACCAGCAGGCCCTCATCAGGGACCTCGCTCCCCAGGCCTGGGTCCAAGAGGGGACATGGTTTCCCTCATCCAGGGGAGGTTTCTTCATCCCAACCTGGTTGGACGATGCAGGCTATAAACCACGTCTTCAGTCCTTTCCGGAAGTGATGCCAGTTCTAAGGCTCTTGTTCACCAGTGAAGGTGACATCTACAAAGGGATTAAAACCATCAGGAGAAATAGAAGGACTTGTTGAACCTTGGAAGTTAAACCTCAAAATAAAGGTCTTGATTTCTGAGTGAATATACACTCCAACCAAATCTATTGTCATGAGCTATGTGTAGTAACTGAAATATTGAGAATTGCAAACAGATAAATCCAAAATAGAGTTGTCTGTGTGAGTTGGCAGGGGTTATCCTTGAAGATGATTGAGGAGCTCAGGCATTCAGAAGACAGACCACACTAAAGCCAGTTAAGGTTGGCAAAGGTTTAATTTGCATCCTATCAGGATTACCTACTACTAGTGGCCTCCTTTCTATCCAGGCTGTCCAGGAGGAGCCCCTGTTGGAGAACTAAGGGCAGCAGTTTGTGGAATGAAAGGTCTTGTGTTTTCCCGTGGGCAATGGGCTCGTTAATCTTATATATTTATGAGTGTGTCAGAAACATTTCTAATGCTATCTTATATCCAGTGTACTGCTGTAACTTCTCCGCTAAAGACAGAAGAATCTCAAGGCTCGATTGGGGTCAGATGTTGTCAGTCAGGTGGTTTGAAATATCTATAAAATAAAATAAAACCGACAGGGGAAAAGAGGAAGGATTGAGAAAGACGAAAGAGAAAAAAAGGAAATAAAAAAATAAAAAAACTGAAATAAACCAGAGGGAAATGAGAAACGGGGCAAAGAAGTGGACGAGGAGCCCCAGGGCGTAACTGTTTGGTAGCCTTTCCTCCGATCAATAAAGCTCATTTTGACCGTCGATCTTACCACATCCTGCATGCACCAACTACGGAAAAAAACCAGCAAACAGGGCAACAACACCTCGAAGAGAACAAGTAGAGCACAATTTTATAGACCAAAGGGACACAGAATACTGGAAGGGGAGGAGATAGGGTCAAGAGATATGAAAGAATTTGACCCTTACCCATGAAGACAAACAAAAGGGACTATTTCATGAGGGTATGATGACTTTCTATAGGCTCTGTGTGTTTTTTTGCCTGCAGTGTCTCTCCTTAACATTTGTCAAAAGAACATTGAGTCATTGTGTTTTTAAAAGGAGGCGGTCTAAAGCTTGGAATTATTGAGAACATTTACTGTGTATATGCGACACCTCCATCTCTGATCAAAGCCAGCTGAATCCTGCTGCTGGCTTACTGGTAGATAGTCTTAGCCGTACAACAATGAGGAATTATCATACATGAGAAACTTAATATATTAAAACTATGATTGATACTGTCTGTTTGATCGATTGGTTGATCAGATAGGTGGTTCCTCAGTGAGCATGCCATTGGGGTCTTTCCTTTCATGGAACATGTTTATTTAAGTCATAGATCAAGATGTTGGCAGGTTGCAGTGGGGCAGAAATGTGAGTTAGAGTGATGACCGGCTTGACTTGCTGTCTTTCCTGCGGACAGAGGAAGACATCCCGTAATGAATCCTGCAGGATGAATTGCTCACCACTGCATGCACCGACGCTGCCTTGGCGCAAGTGCATTAGTCAGCTGCAGGCAGGGTAGTGGTATTAAAACGTAGCAGCCCAGAGCTACGCAACACGAGTGGTTAAGTTATTGTGCCAGGTCCCCCTCTCTTTCTCTTTTTATTCAAGTTATTGTTATTTTACGTATGGGCCTACAAATGGAAGAAAAAGCAAGTCACTAAAAGTTGAAATACAATGTCTACATTAAATTCGAGATGATACTGTAAAGATTTGTACGGATTTGAACTTCCGGTTTAAATAACTCAAGGGCAAAACTTTCTTAAAACGAAAAAAAAAAAACCCATCTGTGCTACATCCTAATTTTTATGGAAAGGATACATCCTCTAAACTCGACTGATAACAGCACTGCACTGTATTGGAGTGAAGCTATTGAATAGAGCAATATATTATTAGTCTAGCTTGAAGGATGTCACGTTACAATAAAATTGAAGTTGTAGCCAGTTATCTGCCTTATGACAATTGCAATGATGCATCATTTTGTGTTTTAATTACTTTTAACTTATGAGTTATTGATCCTGGAAGTTCCAATCTGTCAACATTTTTACAACTTCATCGCAGGCTGTAGGGGAGAACGGGGTAATTTGTCCACACGGGTTGGTTGTCACAATCGTTATATCTCAGAACTAGAAGGCGCTGTCTATGAAATGTTGGTATGTAAATATCCAGAATTGGGATCAGAGGTCACCTACATAGTCTTCCTTGGAGTTAGACTGCTGAATTTGAGGTGAGACGACTGTTTGTGTTTTTCATGTCAAATTGAAAATATTTAGCTCCTCAGTATTTTTCTTCTAGGCTTTTACACAATGGGTTTATAACAAAACACTTGTTACCCATACAAAGTGTGAAGGGTAAACTACATTTTAGATTGTGGTTAGCAAGCTAATTAGTTGTCAAATGGTTGTTGGCCTTGATGCTAGCAAGAAATTCAAGTTGGGGTTGGTCGTCACATTTTTTGAGGGGTTGGTTGTCACATGTTATCTCAAGGCTGCAGCCAGAAAACGAACCCAATAACGAAATAAATTGTCAAGCTGTATCCTCACTGACACCCCAGAGAAGGAAAGAATAGAGCAGGAAAAGGCAGCTAGCATGCAAAAGAAAAAAGGGCAACAAAATCAAAACAACCCAGTGCATCCCAAACTAGACCAGCTGCCAAGGCTACAGTAAGTTATGTAGGCCTATTTGTCAACTTGACAATGCAATTAAACTTTCAAATTTAGTTTTACTTTCTTGCCTTCTTTTTAAGATTATTCCCATTAAGATAACATTGTGACAAACAACCCCATAGTGTTTGACAACCGACCCTTTGATGGGGTTGGTTGTCACAATGTGTAAGGGTGTCTTTGATGATTAATTTCTTCTTTATTACAATAAGATAGAAAAAGTGAGGGGTACACATTTCAAGCCAACACCTTAAGCTTCAATTTAATGTAGGAATGACTATTGAAAGATGTTTAGGTGATGAGCAATTCTCACTAGAGTAAAAAGTGTGCCTACTTACCCCGTTCTCCCCTACTTGTCGAGTTTATTGAACATTTCGTATTTTTCACGAGTTCATAAGTATTGAACAAATAGTCCACCTCTTTATGTCTGTCACAGTCTGACTCTATAGAGTGTTGACAGGCGTAATCATTTCTCCTTTTCTTAAGTCGTTCTCGGGTAACATTTTTGTTAATAATACTCGCAGATGAAATTTCGTAGCAAATTGGGCTCATCGATGATGCCTGTGATCTAGAAACATACACCTGCCAGTGAACGGTCTGTGCCGTTATGAGAGTTTGACCAATCCGGCTTGGAGTACTCCTAAGAACTAACCACACAGGAAACAGACAGAGTTCAGACAGGAATATGAAAATGTTGTTAGGTGACTAATAGCCTACTTTGTCCCACCACTACTACTATCTACTGTATCATAGATGACAATAATAAAAATAAATTGAGTAAACCTTGTGACATCTACCACCTTCTGCAGCTAAAGCCAGCAGCATTCAAGCCTGTTGTTTCTCCCCAGCTTGCCCATGCTGCTCACATCGCCGTAAGCAAAAAGGCTTTTCACATTTGACAAGAAAACAGGCCAAAGGAACGGTCAGACTGTTGTGCATGCGAGCGCAAATCAGATTATGGCGATGAGATGTTTGTATGTTTAGAATGGCTGGCACTCAGTGTAAACAGTGTCCTCCTCTGAGGAAGTCTGTCTCCAGGAGAAACAAAGTTTAGCACCTCACTGAGCAGGAGAATCCATCATCATTATGACCGCACGACTGTTGCCAAGGAAAACGTGCAGCCATTTCCCACACAGTGTGTGTGTGTATGTGTGTGTGTCTGTGTAATCTAACAAATATCTCTCTCTCTCATACACAAAAACACACACACACACACACACACACACACACACACACACACACACACACACACACACACACACACACACACACACACACACACACACCTGCTTAAATGTTTATTACTCGATTGCCAGCAAAAGGCCTTCACCCTGGACAACGTCATCATACATGCGTGAGCACATTTGGTCCTTGCAACTACAGCAAGGCTAAAACCTACGCACATGCAAACACTCATACACAAATAAGAACAATACATGCAAAGCATCAACATAATTTATTGTTTTTTATAATATATTTAAAACTTTATGACTAGATTCTGAGTTTTGAAATTAGATTGTTAGGTTTTGTTTCAAGAGCTTCATTTTGCCGTATAAGTTAGAAGATTATCTCCATGTGCTTTGTCTCATTCGGCATGTGTGTTAAGTTTTGACTCATTGGGCCAAAGTCTGCAACATGTGTGTAAGCAATCGGCAACAACTGTAACCAAAATGGAAGGAGTCAGAAGAAGAGTGATGGTGAGAGGGGGAACCCACAGAGGAGATGGGGTCCTCCTCCGTCATGCCAATATTAGCCCATACAACACACCTCACATACTCACATTTTTAGACTGATTGCACAACATAGTCACAGCAGGTAACCAAATTTAGACTGATTGCACAACATAGTCACAGCAGGTAACCAAATGCACCAGACGCAATGCATTGTCATTTGGGACAATGTGTCATTCCACCGTGCTGCTCTGGTCCAGAACTGGTTTCAACACCATCCACAGTTCACAGTTCTATACCTTCCACCATACTCTCCTTATCCAGTTTTTCTCTGCATGGCGGTGGAAGGATGTGGATGAAATTCTCTGGACAGATCCAGCCAGGCAAAGATATAATGTCTAGTATTTTCTATACTGTATTTTCTGTTTCCTTTATCCGATTTTTTTATCTTATTTATCATTTCTGTCATTTGTAACCTGTACTGGATACAGTATTGTATGTGTGTTGTTGATTGCTGGGATAACAGTGTTATGCAGACTTCTGCAGACTTGTTTTGTTGTGATCTCTGTAGACTTTATATACATTACTCAAATCACTGAGAAGTAGAATTACTAAAAGTGTTTAAGGTTAGCAACAGCAGTGTGTAACTGGTTCAGACAGAATTAAGTGATATGAAGCGTGTGTATTTCATATGGTGACAAATGTGTTTTTTTTATAAAATAGTGTATAGTTTTGAAAAGAGTGTTTCATTTTGCAAAGGGTATGAGGTGTTTTGCTAATTGGGTGTTTGGTGTGCTACTTGTGTGTAGTTTTTTGAGCAATCGGGCCCTGATTAAAAAGTGGTTGCTATGCCCAAAGCATCACACCCTCTAACTTTGGTGACCATGCCCTAAACACGAGCACCAACCCTACAAACACAATATGTGCTTTGCACTGTGTTTGAAATTCTCCAACACACTTCTTGCAAAACACTACACACTGGTTTTTACACAAGACACATTGTTCAAAAATGAAATCTCCTGCAATCATTGGGAAAGCACATCTATTTAAAATACAAAACACAACTAAAATTGGAAAAGCACACAGGCTCACACACATGAAAAATCAAAAAATAAAGCTAATTGAAGGCGTTAGGTGGACACGGGCCCTTAGCATTACAAATAGACTTCAGGTGAGCTCAGCTTGTTTGTGAGACAGTACAGTAAGGGGATGCTGGGCTCAGGGAAGAGGACAAGAGAGAGAGGCAGGAGGACAAGGACAAAGAAGGCAACAGACGGATGACAGGTATAGATAACATGGTCCACTAAAGATCATGGCCTAACAATATAGGAGCCTGGGCAGAGAGTCCAGCCCAACTACACAGTAGCTCCATAATTACTGTAAGACATTTAGACTGGATATCAGGAATATTTTCCCTTTTGATTCTCAAAGGATGACATTCATGTGATGTCGATGAGGCGATCTGGCCATACGCAAACAGGAGGCGGTATCCATAAAAGGATTCATAATCCACCCACCCCATTCCTTACAACACTTTTTTTCTTTTCTTTTTCTTTTTTACTGTAATTGTTTCAGAGTTCATAGAGACACACTGAATTGCTTGTTGAACTGCGATCCTACCTATTCATTGTGTTATTTTCTTTTTTTGGCCAAAACCATGAAATTGCAATATAAACTTTTTTTGAGAAGCTTTTCTATATTTTTACATGTGTCTAAATGAAAATATAGTGGATCAATCTTTCCAAAAAATTCTTCAAGAGGTTGGATACGGCACGCAAGGCAATATTTCCCCCGTTGCTTGCCAAGGGAGGACATTGCCTGTGACGTGGATGAGGTGATGTGGCCAGATGCCAACAGGAGACAGGATCCATAGCCTAAATGTCTTCCAATCATTCCCCTACAACACTATGTTTTGTAGAACATTCTATTGTACCATTTGTTGTGTGTCTTGTGTTTTTTTTTTTTAACTTTTGCAAAAACCTGAAATGGCAAAATAAAAAATAATCTGAAGCATTTACATTTTGTTTTCATGTGTCTAGATCAACTGTAGTGGATCAATCTTTCACAAAAAAATCTGTATAGACTTTTAAAGTAAAAACCATCCAAAGTACTGAATACAGCTGTGTTTTGCTTAAGCACATCTGTGTGTTGTTGCTGCTAGGAAATAATAATTTAAAGGTGCATGTGTGTATTGTTTTGATAATAAAAACAGTTTTGAAATGGATTGTTAGGTTTTGTTTCAAGAGTTTCATTTTGCCGTATAAGTTAGAAGTTTATCTCCATGTGCTTTGTCTTATTCGGCCTGTGTGTTACGTAAGTTTTGACACAGTGGGCCAAAGTCTTCAACATGTGTGTGAGCAATCAGCAAAAACTGTAATGAGATTTCTGCAATGAAAAAGATGGCCATGGAACAGTGTGCGTGGCATTCACAACATTGGAAATGGATTCATAAACAAATAAAAGGCAGCATATTTTAAAGACAAAATCAGTGTTTCTGTTACAGTAGGCCTAGATAGCCCAAAAAGAATAAACTGTAAATAGTTCCTTAGGGACAAGGAAAGAAATCCCCTAGAGAACTGTAAAAAACATATTGTGTTGACAAGCCACAGACACAAAAGGCAGAAATAGATACGTAATGCTAGATAAGTTTAATTGACCTCCATCAGGATGCCAGCAGTTAATATCAAACTATTTGTTACTAGATACCAGTAAAGATGAAGAGAAAAAAAAATCTTTCTCTATAAGCTTATAGAAACGGTCTATATTGTTAAGCTGGCATTGTCCATTCTTTTCATCTAATGCCTTTATTTTTTCCCTCCTGTGTCGTGACACCCTCAGGGCAGGACTCATAAAACATTAAACTGCTGCTTTTGTTCGGCACTTGCGCCAACAAATAACTTCACCCCAGGACGCCAAATGTCACGACAACCTTTTAAAGTTCCTAATTTGGTCACCCGAGGGGGGTTAAAATAATGGCAGCATGTAGGACTTTTTTTCTTTCTCCAACTTTCAGTCTTTCTCTCTCTATCTCCCCCCCATCCTGTGTAAGTTGCCTGCTGGCCCCACCTTGTGGTCACAAAAGTCAATAACAGAAGTAGTTGACAATTAAATAATATCCCTGTATTAATAGAAATAGATTTTCACTTTATTTTAATTTCAACAGTTTAATACAAATAGCAAACAATTACAAAACAAATATTCTCTTCATTTAGTAAACGGTACTCATTAAAGACAGTTTTGTAGTGGAAGTTTGTGTGCATGGGCATGTAGGCCTACAATTTTTATTTATTTAAAGCCTCTGGAAACCTGGACTAAAATACTGAGAATAAATAAATGATATAAAAGATGGGTGTCTATCAGCTTTTGTAAAAATCTGATTTCAAAATAAATATATAAAACTTTGTTAAAAAAAACAGCTTTTATACTGTCTAGGCCGTTTGACAGGATTGTGTGGACGTGGTGGTATCAAACGGTCTCTAACAGTCATTGTTTTAAAAGAAGGTTTGGGCAGAGAACTGGCTTGATTAGTTCAAATACTAGTTGTGTAATAAGAACCAGAGCATAGCCTGCCTCCTCTAAACTGAACATCTGTAACGTTTATCAAACTTAAATGACAATATCTCTAATTTGGATTGATAAATATGCCTAGCTCTTCTCAGATGATTACTATCATGCAACTCACTCCCCAAATAATGCAGTTAGAAGGATGTGGATTCTGTTTACAGGGGCTTTAAACACGTGTTTTCATTCGGACTGTGTGTATGGTGTGTGTGTGTGCGTGTTTCTGTCCATCTGTGTGTGTGTGTGTGTGTGTGTGTGTGTGTGTGTGTGTGTGTGTGTGTGTCGTGTTCTGTCATCTGTGTGTGTGTGTGTGTGTGTGTGTGTGTGTGTGTGTGTGCGTGTTTCTGTCATCTGTGTGTGTGTGTGTGTGTGTGTGTGTGTGTGTGTGTGTGTGTGTGTGTGTGTGTGTGTGTGTGTGTGTGTGTTTGTGTTGTGTGTGTGTGTTGTGTCTGTGTCTGTCTGTCTGTCTGTCTGTCTGTCTGTCTGTCTGTCTGTCTGCATTCTGTCTGTGTGTCTGTGCATTAGTCTGTGTGTCCACTGCTTTGTTTTACTCCTTGGTAACGGGAAACTCCAGCGATGTCCTGAACCTTTGGGGCTGCTCCTGGTCCTGGCACTCATTGTAGCTGACTGCTGCTGCTGCTGCTGCTGCTGCGGCTACTGGGTTGCATGGTTGCGACGGCGGGCGCGTGGATCCGCAGCTGTCCGCCGTCCATCAGGGAGCAGGACAGGCCGGACAGGTCCAGGTGGGCGGGCAGGTGGATCTTCTGGGCGAAGCCGACCTTGGACGAGGCCGAGGAGCTGAAGGAGGCGCTGGAGGTGGGAGAGGAGCTCGACTGGTTCTCCTCCGCTCCGGCCTGCTTCATGGCCACCACGGCCAGACTGCGACCCTCCAGTTTGACGGTGATGTCGCTGGGGGCGAAACCGCGGGCGTCCAGGGTCACCAGGAGGTCACCGGTGCTGTCACTGTTGTTGTTGTACTGCGTCACGGCCTGCGGCTGAGCGGGTTCGCCCCCCCTGTGCAGCTCGGCGGCGGAAGACTCTCTCTGCTGCTGCTGCTGCTCGGTGGCATCACTCAGCCGTCTGAAATAGAGAATGAGAATCTGGGTGAGAATGGGCTGTTTTCAAACCCAGCGTTGCTTTGAATGGATGAATTAGACTCTTATATCTGAATCTAAATATATAATATTTTTTCTGGGACAACTGCAGTGAATAAATAGGGTACATTTGTAACTTACAGATGTCATCATGAAAGAATAAACCCGTTGATTAGCCTACTTACATTTGTATTTATAAATATGTTTGAATACATAAGCAAATATAGTTAATATAGGCCTGTAACACGATTTTGTATAGACCTACATTTGCATCTCATTAAAAAGCCAACATTGAAATGTTGGATGAAGCCAGAGTTAAAGATTCAGGACTAACCTTCAGAATAGTGCTAAGAATGATTATGGAAAGTTGAGTTGATGTAAGTGATTTAAAAGTTGACATTTGTAGTTAAGAGTATGGAAAGTACTAATGTTGAGATAATGGCTGTTAAAGAAAGTTGTATACGAGAAATATACAGATGCAAACAGAAAAGGTTCAGTCAAATAAACACCTCAATGTAGGCTCCATTTTGGACCTTCTATTTATACTAGTGTGAAAGAAGACATGTGATGGAAGCAAAATAGACAAATGTTTCTGCCTGCAGTGTCTTGCCATAAGAGGAACTGGTCTAGATCCTGTTATCAAACTAATTCTGGAGCAGTTGGTTTGCGGTGGGGATCATGACCCATTGTCAGAACAAACTGCATGTGTGCTCTGCTTAATCAAATAAACAGTTGCTTGAAGCTACCTGAATAATTAATGAAAGGACTGATCTGGAATCAACAACAAAGGACATTGCCTTCTGATATTTGCGCAGATTGGACATCATTCCTGTCTTTGCTTTCTCTTTCCTGCCACATCCAACATTTAACAAGCTGAGAAAGCATTTCTCATAATACTTTTACTGATGCATTTTGGTGACTGGCATCAACTGCACCAACTATTCTGCTGATTTGAACCAGACCAAACCAATCTCAGCTTTCAAAACACCCTCAAACATAGCCAATCATGTGTCTCTCCACTACCGAGATACACAGTTAATGTACTCACCTCGTCAAAGAGGATGATATGAGGGGCAACTTGCGAAGTTTGAGCAGTTGTGGCCCATTGTGGAGCTCCCTCAGGAGGCTGTCAGCCAGTGAGGCCCTTTGGTTGAAGAAGTCTTGCTGCATTGAGGACAAGGCCTCAGACCGCATGGGCCACAGCATTCGCTCCGGGCTGAAGAAAGGGTCATCGCCAAACAGGCTGTTCAAGGCACCATGCTGGGACATCATCTCTGGAGACAGATCTTGACAAAAACTCTTATCTCGTTTATACGGCAAGCTGCGATCGTTGTGTGTATCGAAAGCGTCTTTGTTTCTTGGTTGCAGATTCTGTCTCTTTAGGCTTCTTCTTTCGTCTTAGCTTTCTATCAAGTAGTTTAGGACATTACACAGCACTTCTCTCCTTAATATAGGCCTGCCCCCAGCTGTCCTCATCCGTCCCTCCCACTATGCTATTTACAACTCCATGAGCTCACTGCTGTTTGTTAGCGTCTGGCCGTGAGTTCAGGAATGCCCTGCTATACTCATCAGAAGGCTTAGGACAGCTCATGGTCATATCCTGTTTGGGTGTTATTAAGTGCACTTGTGTTTTGTACTTTGTTTATTTGTGTTAATGACCTCCTTGAAAATAAGATGATGCATCTCAAGGGGTTTATTCTACAATACACTCTCAACTCTACATGGCCATGTCACCGCAGTCAATAACGCTTCAAGTGAGAGCATAAACTGGACATAAAGGAAAGAAGAAAGGGGAATTAATGTCAGAGTTTGCCCCTGTCAACATTGTACTTTTGCTGCAAATGGAGTAAACTCTAATCAAAGTGTAATTTCAAGTAATGTGCCAGAGTGTACAGATAACAAATAGGGTTAAAAGACAAAACAAAACAATAATGGTCATCACAAGACATAACTGTAAGCTGCCTCAATCGCGGATTTTGCCTTGCTCTCATTTCTAGATATAGGGCAAGTATGGAAGCCCATTTCTGCCGTGACTTAATGAAATAATGGACGTATGCTAAACTATGCACTTATTTTAAAATAAAAGTGCTCCTAATAAATTCAAATGTGTGCTGTAATAACGGACATTATTTGTCCTCCTGGCAGAAAAGGACTTTGACAAACATGAAATTAAACTGGACAAAAAATGTAGAAAGAAATACACTTTTGAGGGCGTTTCAAGCAGAGCAATAAAAGGATTTATAACACTCTCGGTATCTGCATGCTTAATACTGAGCTACAGGAGCTGGTTAACTTAGCTTTAGCATTTAGACTACAAACAGGTGAACACAGCTAGCCTATGTGAACAGTTGTTAAATATGCATTATATATTATATTATATCAACTTCAGTAAGCAAGTCAGGAAAAACTCCTCATATAATCCCTGCCATCCCGCAAATTTGTGTCTTCTCACGTCCTTCCATTGATTTTAACCGCTGCACTTCTGAAAATTGTGTTGTTTGTAAAGAGCTAGACTAGGTTTTCAGTCTTTATATATACGCTGCTAACCTGCCGCTGTCGAATACCAAACAATGGTATCCATCTTCCCATCTAACCAAAGAAGTTGAATAAGTGTATTTTCAATAATGTCAAAACTATTCTTTAGGATATGCTCATACTAGAAATGGTCAAAGATGCTCGGGGAAATGTTGTCACCCGTAGCTTGTGATAGATTGGACATGTGACAAAATAACTGAACTTTAATTCCACTTGTTCAGAGGGTATTCTTTGTACAATACTGTAATGTGTTAAAAATCAAGAGGTAAAGTGTAGGTCTTAGAAAATTGTGTGTCATTGTTATTGCTTACTGACACATGCCTTCTCACTGTCACTGTCACTTATGGTATAGGCCTACGTCCATCATTGTATTTCCTTGAACCGTTATAAACTGACTTCTACAGCTGTTCAGAACTATACAAATAGACCAACAGCGTAAACAAAGCCTGTTTTATCTCGGGTTACAAGGCTTCATGACGGCTTCTTCTAGGGATGAGCTCAGAGCGCTACGATCTCCCAGAGCCTGTCAGCATGCATCTATGTGTGTGTGTGTGTGTGTGTGTGTGTGTGTGTGTGTGTGTGTGTGTGTGTGTTAAGCCAGTGTGCCAACATTACAAGGACCCTGTGTCATATCTATTTGTGGCTGTCAAGCCTTTTCACTGTAACAAAATCTTCACATTATTGGCTCAAACTGTGAACTAGCTTGCATGTGATAGGCTGAAAACAGATGTTCTGTTATGGTATTTCCCACTTCTGCTTTTCTCTGTAAGTTTTTTGTTGACAGTGTCACATGAGAGTTGGCAATTTTTACTTTGTGTTTTGACTCATGGGTTTGCATTAATAGTTTTTTGGCTGATTTGGATACAAAGATTTGAAATTGAGTTGGATTGATTAAGAAATCATCGGACTGAAGAGAGGACAGATAGTAACCCGTGAGCCATTGGGACAGCTCCACCAAAAATAAAAAAGTGTGTCAGTGAACAGGGGATGCCAGGGACAGAAATAGAAAGGGAGATTCAAGATGGCTGCTTACTCCTCAGCACTAAATTACTGGGTTATTATTACACCAACCAGTCCTCTCTGGTTATCATTTATGGTTTTATTCAGCATGGACATATCTGTCGTGGACGTTTTTAATCAGTTAAACCTTGTGGGAATAAATTAACTGAAACTTTTCAATATAAACAATTTAATAAAAGTAGAGAAAACAACAGAGTTACAGAGTAAAGTTTCCAACCTGCATGGTCAGCCCCCGACGGGACTGACACTATCTTTTGGTCAGACAGGGATTTTAAAGGCCCCCTTCAACAACGGGGTGTCAACTAACAGATGGTCAAACAGGTCTCAGGGGTTTATTGTGGTCATTGTGGTTTATTGTGGTCAGCCACAATAAACCTTAAATTAGTTTAAGCAACTGTTGTCAGCACATTTCTTAGAGGAAATGCACATGTGTTAAACTGATGTGATATACATATAGAAAAACAGATCAATACGATGGTTACAAATAAATTTGCCCTCACAATATCTTTATGCATGTATTAAAATATAGGCAAGAATGAAATTGAAAATGTTTTATCTGAATAAAGTACAAGTATATAAAACTAAGGTGTTTTTGAACATCAACATTACAACTATATTTCAGAATACATGTACACATGTCGCAGGTTGAATAAAAAAGGGCTACACTCCCACGAGGACAGTGTTGCAATGACAAGGTAAGGAGAACATAAGGAGGGTTTACAGTGCAGATAATGGGATGTCTAATTAATGTAAAATTTCAGTGGAGAAGATAGTAGATTATGGTTTTGTTGTACAACAAGGCCTCGATATTGATACATTCATGATGCGCTAACTTCATGTGATTGATCCATCTCTATACCATTTGGTTGATTTAAGATGCAAAACATTAAGTAAGCCTAGTTTCCCCCCGACATATTATCCATTGAGCCATAAAACATTGACACCCTCCCGCTACATCGGCCCCTTGGGGTTAATATTTGCTGTTTGGCCTCCATTAACCTCTTGTCCCATGGCAGCTTTATTCTGTCCAGAGGACAACCGGTACTCTAGTTGAAGTAATAGTTACAACCTTCAAGTACCCTAAAAAAAAGGTTTGATTCTAGATAATGACATCATGTGACCACAAGATTAGCCAATAATGTGTCCCTTGGTTATAATTTGTAGGGTTATTTGATTGTTACATAACCATGTACCTCTCAAAAGCTTCTTGCTGACCCTAACCCCGAGCCAAATAGTGTGGCCTATTTCAGTATAGGCTATATTAATATTTTGTTAGTTTACTATTTAAATATTACTTAAGAATGTTACTAAAACCAGTAAACAAATGGTTATGTACAGTTCATACGGAAAGTATTCACAGCTCTTCACATTTTCAACATTTATTAATCATGCAGACAACAGTGCAGTGCTTTTTATTAACAGCCACAGGCACATGAATATGTGTCTCTTCTGAGTTTTCATTTATCAGTGCACTAAAGAGAGGGAGGTTAGAGTTTTCAAAAGATTATATTTTGGCATTGTTATGCTTTTTATTGATAGTGTAGAGACAGAGTTGAAATGGGGCAGAGAGGGGAGTGACATGCAGAGAACGTCCGAGGGCTGGAATCGAACCCCGGTCCGCTGCTGGCCGAGGTCCATGGGGGGGACGCCCTACCAACTGAGCTAAGGGCGCCCTCGGAGGTTAGAGTTTTGAATGTAATACCCAGTTGACAACTTGTGGTTTTGGGTCTAAATGAAAGGGACGAACAGTTTTATAAATAACTTTAGGCTTTAGGTGGAGGTTTACCAAATCTAAAAATAATCATAAAAGCAGAAAGGGGGGGGGGGAGAAAGAAAAATCTGTTACAATCTTGTATATCTTGTTTGTTGTCTTATTAGGGGAAGAACTGTATTATCCATTCCCTGTTTATAATCTTTTGTTTACTAGAGCTGAATGTTGACATGTTGTAGCTAAGATTATGAGTGCTATGTTAGTACCTACACTTCCCAGCACCTTAGCGTGAGGATGTGACGTCATGACGGAAATGCGAGGGACTGTTTGAAATTGGACAGCAGCCGAGCAGTTCGAGAGCCGAAATGTTTCACAGACTTGCCGACAAACACACTAAGAGGATCTGTGCTTGACAAGCTTACCCCACCTTTAAATATCTATCACTGGGGTTAATAAACTCATAGGCCTACTTTAATGTTTCCATCGAACTCCCATGAAAATTAAGCTGAAAAAAAGAGCTGCAGCTTAGCAACTGTTGCTAGGCTGCAGCTTTTTTTTTTTTTTTTTGTCACTGTTTTGAGGGGTGGAGCCTCTGGAACAGAATCCTTTGATCTCTGAGCTGGCTGGTTTGAGGGGCGGAGCTTCAAGTACATTATTCCTTTAATTTCTGAAGATCCTTTGATCTCAGGTGATGATGTCACCTGAACCTTCGACTTTCAATTCTAGGGAATTCCTTTTGGTCAAAACATTCTTGGTCTTCTTTGCAGCCGGTCGCATACTAACCAAACAGTTCGTGAAAACTAAAAAAAGCAAGGAGTTTAGAAAAGAAAAACCAAAACGCATCAAACAAAATGGATCAAAATACGGAAGTTGTCCCCATTAATGGAGCCGTACCAGTTCTGACAGAGGAGCTGCCGCAGTTTACAGTGGAAGGGGTTCGTCCACTCATAGAAAACTTTTTTGATCATATGACAGAGGTACAGTGGACCCTTTTAAGGTCAGGTACCCCTGAGGAGGCCACTAAGATATTGTTGGCTGACCTGCTGTTAGATGTTATAGCAGCAGTTGTAAAGGAACTTGTGATGGCTCTCAGGGGCATCAATGTTATTATATCTGAGGAGTTTGTAGTTACTAATCTGGGAGACAAACTCCCTCAGTGCTTCGCTGAGATTCTCGAAGTAACGGACCATGTTGTGAGTGACAGCTCAAAGCGGCTCACGGACATGATGGGTCAAGAGATAGCAGATAGTGTAAACTCTGCCATCTCCAGCAGTCTGGGCAGGGCGGAGCCTTTTATTAATCAGCGCGTCACTCCCCCACGCAAACTCAACGCCATGGTCAATAATGCCTGTAAAATGGTACAGGCATTCGGAGGGAAGCTGAAGGTGTTGTGCTCTCCGCGACCACTGAGACAGAGGAACAGTGAAGAGAAGCAGGAATTGGTATCACTGATGACTGCTCTCAGTCAACAGTCGGAAGTGTAAGAACGCCGACCCCGGATAAGGTTTCCTCACACGACAGCTTGGTGACAGCAACAACAAAGGCTGTCCAGGAGCTGATTAGAAAGGAGGTCAATGACATGATGGAACCTCTTTTGGATGATGTTTCGGACTCTGACTATGAGCTGCTGCACAAAGAAACCTCCATAGAGATTGATTTTGCAGCAGATGACATTGCTCAGGTCATAATTGAAAAGAGTTCAGAGGAGGCAGAAGCAAAAGATGCAAGTCCAGAATCAGAATCCACACTGAAGGGCAAACCAGCCATGAAAGGTGTTGGATGCAAGGTGAAGAACTTCCTTGCAAAGCGCTTTGCCAAAGCTACTATCTATCACATAGTGACAAAGCTTGAAACTAGATTCAACCTTGACCCAAAAGTTGAAAGTACAAAGTCAATGGAGTCACTAATAGATAGTGTTAACTCTCTGCTTGTGACAGAGGAGGGTGAACAAGAGAGTGGAAAGGAGGTTCATGTCTTCCGTAAATTTAAAAATGTTTCCAGCAATAAAATGCTGGTATTTACTCAGGGACTATCAGATCTCCTCTACAGTCACATTACGGATGGGATGACACCGGAGATCATCTCAGAAACAATTAGTAGAAGGGAAACCTGCAGGAGTGTGTCTGTTTCTCCATCACATAACGACATGTATGCGACAATTAAGACCAAAGTGTGGGGTTTTGTGGCACTGATGGGCTGGTGGGTTAATACCCAGGTCCTCCGCCACAGTAGAAGGGTGACACAGGCCTTAATGGAGGCTGGGCCACCAGCACAGTCGCTGGAGGTCACCGCCGTGGAGGTGAGTGACCCTTTGCCAACGGAAGTTGTTATAGATGAAAAGGCGCAGATAGATGGAAATGAACAGATAGATGTGAAGAAACAGATAGATGTTAACGAACAGATAGATGGAAACCTGCAGATAGATGGAAACGAACAGATAGATGTTAACGAACAGATAGATGTTAACGAACAGATAGATGTTAACGAACAGATAGATGTTAACGAACAGATAGATGTTAATGAACAGATAGATGGAAACGAACAGATAGATGTTAACGAACAAATAGATGTTAACGAACAGATGGATGTTAATGAACAGATAGATGGAAATGAACAGGTAGATGTTAACGAACAGGTAGATGGAAACGAACAGATAGATGGAAATGAACAGGTAGATGTAAACCCGCAGCAAGAAAAACGTAAGATGTTTGTCAGGGTTTTTGTTGAGAAACTGGTTTCACGTACACTCAGCGAGGCTAAAATTAGCTGGACGATTGGTAACATAGAGGTCATCATCCAGCGTATCTTTGAAAACACATGGGCAGAAGTTGAGGGAACAGATTTTAACACCTCCATAAAAACATTTAAGAAACTAGACAAGGTAATTATGAAGGACCTGTGCAAAAAGTGGGGCTGTGCAGAGATGGTTCTGGCGTCAATGTATCTAGGGGAACCAGAACTTGAAAAATGCATTGCCTCATTTTTCGGGTATTACTTGATTGTACCATCAACAAAGCATGGCATCATCCGCAGGTTCCTTTCAGCTACTCTCAGAGTCATCTCAAAGCCCTTTACTAGAAATAGGTATTAGGAGAAATGTAGCATTCATCTTGAAGGAAAATGTTTTCTTTTTTTCTTTCAAAATGAATATAATATAGATGTCAAGTCCTGCCTCAAGTCCAAGTCATCTATCTGCTCCTCTGTTGTTACCATAATGTTTGGCAGGACTTGGGTTCATAGGGCCACCTCAGTGTGACATCATAGGGTTATCTCCGGGTGCTCCGGTTTCCCGAAAACCACACAGCAGTTAGACACTAGCTATTGGTTTTATTAATAAGAACTTGTAACATTTATCATCTCATCTCATGTCATCTTCATCTGACATGAGTTGCAGGGGGACACCATCAAAATAATGATTGTGCAATCTTTAGATTCTCCTCCTTTGTGGGCAAAATTATCTTCATGCCCTTTACTGCAGCTTTAAAATGTAGAATTAAGTATTAGGTGAAATGTAGCATTCATTTTGGGGGAAATGTTTTGATAATCAATTTTCCTTTTGTTCAGAATGAATACAATGCAGAGATCAAGTCCTGCCTCTATCTAATCTATTTTCTCATCTGCTGACTTCTGCCATCATAGGGTTTTACTCCGGGTGCTCCGGTTTCCCTAAAACCACACAGCAATTAGACACTAGCTATTGGTTTCATTAATAATAATTTGTAACATCTATCATTTCATTTCATCGTCAGGCAGGACTTGGGTTCGGGTGTGGGGCATGGGGTGACATATTATAGCAATAAGAACCGAACTATTAGGTGTCATTAAAAAAACTAACAGCTTCAATAACAACAACAGTTCAATAAAAATATTCAAATTCAAATTTCTGCCTATATCTCTTGTCTACATCTCACTTTCACTTGAATTTCACTTCTGTTTAAAATACAAAGAAAACAGTGTGTTCTTTTGCAGCATATTATTTCTTGTGAAATCCAATTGCATCATCAACACAATCATTCTTCGTTACAATCATGAACCAAAATTCTTAGTACTTAATACTTAGATGCAGTGTTATTTGAAGGATTGGGCACTGAGAACCAGTTCCAAATCAGAACTTGTAAAATAATTCCGATTCCAACTCGATCATTTTTGAGGAATGTTCATTTCAGTTTGCTTACTAGTTCCTACGCATGCGTGCAAGGACGTCCCTACAACATGCATCAACATTATCGCTTGTCTGCAGTCTGTGTCCATATGTCTTGATTTGAGCTAACGGTTAGCATGTTCATCCAACAGCAGTGTTGCCAACGACTAAGACCTAATTAGTCAAAGGCGACAAGTGATAAATCGAGCTACTCTTTTTATGGTCAGTTGGTGAATGATTGTGTTGACAAACATATCACGTGCAGCTTTCAATTGGCGATAACCTGAAGTGAAACTAAAATTATAATAGATTGAATTTTATAATTGTGAGGAGGATGTGTAAGAACACTGAGCCTTTCTAGACTATGTATAACAGAGGCCGTCACTTTTGCAGTTTCCAACTTTATTTGATTGGCGGTGAAGCAAACTCATGGACAAGCCTTCCATTGGTAGACAGACATAAACAAATCTCTGATTGGTTAAAAGACTCTCCCAGAGCATGATGGGAAAACAATCATGACCTTTAGTATCGAACCTAATAACATTATTTAATTGATAATGGATTAAATATGGACAAAAACTATCAATATTTGATCTTTGAGTATGGACTTCTTCTACAAAGACACCGAAAAGTTGCAGACTGAATAGAAAAGCTTCAGTAAGGGCTACAATCCCAGCTTTCAATGGCGGTTTAAGGAGAAAATATTTCAATAACCAATAAAATCACCAATAAACTACAGAGATTCTTCTGGTAGACCACAAACTGGTTCTCAGCTGGAGCTACCATGGCCACATAGGCGGTGCGCAACGGCACGTAGCACAGCACGTTAGATTTTGAAAAAATTAATTAGGTGTTTGTGGCCCACATTTACAGTTCCCTAGAACTGTGGGGCTCATGTACCACAAAAACAACACAAAAATGTCTAGGCAAATATGAATAATATGCTTACTAGTGTCCTAGAAATCGTTATTGCAATATGCGACTACAATTACTCATCTAGAAAGAATTAATTTACTGTCAATCACACATGGAAAAAACACACATATGCATATTTATTTACAGATTCTTGTGTAGACATCCACAAGTGCATAAAAATAGTCTGTTTGCTGCTGCACAGACAGGCTTGGTGTAGCAGGGGTTAAGCGCATGCACGTGGAGGCAGCCCGCTTCAGTGAAAATACATTCCAGGGTGGCTGTTTCTATTCAATTTATTTGAATGGGCAGTTGTCACTTAAAGATTTTGAAGTATCTACTCGGCGAAATTGATGGCAGTGGGTTCAAAAGTTCAGTTCTCTTTCCATGATAACCACTGTGATACTATTGACCAGAGGACACCTCAAAAGTTTTGATAAATATCCTCATGTTCTCCACAATTGTTCAAAGTTTGTTCACCAGATGGCTGGGTTACATTTTCATAGTCATTTTCATCATCACTGGTTCTTCTTCTTCTTCTTCTTCTTCTTCTTCTTCTTCTTCTTCTTCTTCTTCTTCTTCTTCTTCTTCTTCTTCTTCTTCTTCTTCTTCTTCTCTTCTTCTTCCATTTGTTGTTGTTCTTCTTTGCATTCCACTGTACTTAAACAGACCTTGGCATTCATGAAACTAACATCAGGACCGGCTTCCTCATAATCATGATCTCCATCACTCTCTGGCTCCTCATAATCATCACTCTCCTCTTCTTTCACTCTCCCTACTTCCTCTGTGAGTTTCTCCTTGGTGTCAACTGAATCGACATTCACATAGTCCTCCTCGTCATCTTCGTAATCGTTACTGACCATGACAGCCACTGAAACACAAGCAGTGGAACAACATTTAAATACATATAGGAGCACATTTGATAAAAGTGTAAATGTAGAATGAGTGTGTGTCCTGGGGAGCACATACATTGAGTTTGGACTAGGGCCAGAGGCTGCTTGGCTGGTATTCTTGTCCTGCGGACCAGGCACACCACCACCACCAAGACCAATAGGAGCAGCAGAAGGCTCCCAGCAGTTACTAAGGAGACCGCCAGTAACAAGGGAACTAGGAAATAAAACGTTTGATTGGTTTATCCTTCAAAACATGACTTAACAATGCCTTACAGCTTGAGTGTGCAACTTTCACCTTTTTACTTTAAGGCTCAGATCATCTATGAAAATAATCTACTTCATCCAAACAGGAGTGGCCATTCTATTATAACTAATACAAACTCATTAGTACTCATCATGCGGAACCTCCTGTATCCACCTTATACAAACTAAAGTGGCATTAATCCATCCTTTTTTTCAACTGGAGTACCAACAGGATGGGTGCTTGGTCCCCTTCTCAGTATTTTCAACCTCTATTGTTCCAGTTATCTACTCATATGATTTCATATGACAGTGCTATATGCTGATAACATTCAGCTCTATCTGTCGTTCCCGCAACCATACTGTTTGGATCTCAGCCTGCCTCACTGATATCTTAAAATAGATACCGTATGATGTCTAAGACTGAACTCCTGGTTATCCAAGCAAGTCCTTCTGCTCAACTCCTTGTACATGCAATAGATTGATTGATTGATTGATTGCATTTATTTGTGGTCTTGACTACTGTGTTGTCCTTCTGGCAGTAACCATACAACTTCTGCAAATCGTTCAAAACGCTGCCACATGTCTGATTGTAAACCAGACAAAACCAGCTCATGTCACTCTACTTTGCATTACTTCCTGTTGCGACTGAACAGAACCTTCTCTATAAGATTTTGTATTCATCTACCCCTTTTTCAGTGACTAAGACTGTGCTTTCACACATACACAACTGTGTCATTCACACACTTAATTCTTTAAACAAGAAATAAAGTAAATTGTATTATCTGGGACAAAATAACCCACATCTGTATAGCTATCAGTAGAAAATTCCTAAATCCTACAGGGTACTCACATTTAACGATGACACTAATCGGTGTTGTCTCAACAGATCTGAATCTTTGTGTAGACAGTGTGACTTCATACACACAGCTGTAGTTGCCCCGGTGTTCATACTCAGCTACAGGGAAGTGAAAGGAGGCTGATTGGTTGACTGCTGAATTGGTGTCTGTGATGTTGGAGCCTGAGTAGATGAGTGAGAAAACTCCTGCAGGATAGCTGGAGTTAATGGAGCAGGTGAAGACAAAGCTGTAACCCCTGGTGACCTCTGCACCTTCAAGAGTCCAGACCATCCCTCCATCAGGAGAGGTTAGGGAGATGCTGGGCTGCTGCAGTGGCACTGCGTAAACAAAGGAAAACCAGATTTAAAAAATGTAACCTCCTGGATTATAAACAATAAATCCAGATTATTCGAGATGTATACTTATGGAATACTAATCTCAATGCAAAAGTTAGGAAGTGAGGTGTCTTAATGGCATATTTATTTGAGTTAAATACTTACAACAAATAATGAAAGTTTACTAGTAATGAAATTCATTTGAATGTATAATGATTAACTATTGAATAATAATAATCACCAAATTGCATCATTCTTTATTACTGAATAATATCTAAATAGCTACATATAAATAAATATTTATTTTTATAACTAATTATGTTCATTCATTGTCTGTCCTTACCAATAATAGAGATTCTGACTGAGTCACTTAAGGGGGATCTGAAGTCTCGACCTGAAACCCTTTTCTCGTATTGACACTGGTACGATCCCTCGATATCAAAGTTGACTTGCAAGATGTTGAAGGTAGCAGAGTTGGTACTTGATGTCTTGGTCTTTCTGAATGAGCCTGAGGTCTGCTGCAGGATGAATGTTCCACCTAAATGCTGAGTTGAGATCGAACATGTGATGCTGATGTCGTGACCCCAAGTAACCTCCCAGCAGGATTCATGGAGATGCTGGGCTTTAAGAGGTTGACTGAAAAAGAAGCACAATATAAGAGCATTAATCAGTTGCCTTTGAGTTGTGCTATACTTAATTTGAATTCCCTTTGATTAGTAACACAAGTGAATGAAACATCAAGTTCAGGAAAGTGAAGTTTCCTACCAGTAACAGAGTCACTTAAGGGGGATGTGAAGTATCGACCGGAAACACTTTTCTCATACTGACACTGGTACGATCCCTCGTTATCAAAGTTGACTTGCAAGATGTTGAAGGTAGCAGAGTTGGTCCTTGATGTTTGGGTTTTCCTGAATGAGCCTGAGGTCTGCTGCAGGATGAATGTTACACCTAAATGCTGAGCTGAACATGTGATTCTGATGTCCTGACCCAAGGTCACTTCACCAGCAGGATCCATTGAGATACTAGGCTTTGGGATGTTTCCTGAAGAACAATTTTCACCATGAACACAATAAACAGGTTAAGTCACAGTATTCAGATCTGTATTTATTTAATACATTTTATGATTTTTAGAGTGTTATTTCTCTGTGTTTTTAATATGAAAACCACCTGCAAAAAATCTTCCATTACAGTTGTTTGCGGCGCATGTTCACAACATTCTCTTTTCTTGGGGTTTATTATGCTTTCCAGCTTCTTCTTTCTTACATTGATTATAAACTTTACCCTTGTTAGTGCTAGATTTTTTTACTGCTCAATATTTCAGAGCAACCCTTCAAGCCTACGAGGGTATGGATCTGATTCTTGCCAAAAGGTTTGTTAATTCGAAGAATTTTATTTTTTTGAAAGTTTAAGTTTTGATATTGTACTACAATGTATCCAGAATGATAAGATGTTTAGAGGTGAAATATCCAGTTTAAATATAATTTCAATTAAATTCTGAAATTAATTTTGAATAAATGATATATAGCTATATTTACTTTAAAATATATTTTTTTATTTTTGAGGTCTTACTTGTTCCAGTTGTATATTTTATGTTTTCACATTCAGATTGTGTTTTTTCAGGTTCAGACATTTTAGCAACTGTATTTTTTTCATTAAAAAATAAAACTTTCAGACTTTCGGTATGAGGAGAATGGAGTAGCACGCAACCCGAGTCTCGCTCACCTATCTTTGTTCATTTCACCATTTCAGGCCTTATTATTTTGTTCAGTTTATCAGTCAAGTGCCATAGTAACAAGCGCTATAGTAACACAGCTAGCATGTCACCTGCGGATATGGTTTCCATCCTCGAGAAACATCGAAAGACCAGGCTCGCTGAATTCAAAACTGAGTTTCAAAGCTGAACTCAGGGCTACAGTTGCTTCGCTCGAGGCAACATTTTACCTTGTCCAAGCTACAGTGTCAGAGCACGTCCAGATAATTGCCTCCCTTGAGTCAAACGCCAGCCAACAAGATGAGCGATTACAGGCCCTAGAAGAATTCTATGCCACATTTATGGTTAGCAATGCTAAGCTACAGGCCAAAGTTACGGACCTCGAGTCACGTACAAGCCCCAACCTCAGCGATTTTTACCAGCATCCAATAAGGAAGTGACCAAAATTGTAGTACCTTCGGGTGGCCACTGGGAGTGGTACCAAGACTGAGCCATTTTTCTTTGACTCACTTGTTAGACAGGCCGTTTTCAAAGTCTTATTAAACCTATTTACAGCCTGGTCCACAAAACCATTCTAGTCTGTATGTTTTTGGTCATATCTCCATGACAACACTGAGGGGGTGAATTTTTTTCTAGCAGGCTACTTTTTATTCTTTTGGAGGTTAAAATGTATTGGCGCGATCTCTTGAGTGACAGCTCTCCGCCCGTTGTCCCTCACTTTGCCTCGGAGGTATACGTCAGCGAGATGGGCGTATCTCCCTCCCCCCGACGTGAGGCGGGGTAAAAATCTCACAAGATGGCGACGCGCATAAACCAGGATTATTGGATGCCGTGTGAATAACTGAGGTCAGCACGGATGATACATCCATATTATATACTATCTATGGTCACGTAGTCGCCACCGGGTGAGAAGCAGAGGGCCGTCATCATCATAGTTCATCATCATCTCATACTTTTCTCGGTTACAGAAGCTAAAGGCTACATAACATCGTTCCAGGACATACCCCCTTGTTCCCCGTAAGTGCTTTTTTTATCCTGCATCTGTTCATAGCTAACAGCCAGGGCTGACGTGCCCTCCGCACCTTAAGCTAATTGCTACTTTATGTTGCCTGGAAATACTCGTGCCAACGGGGACATTCTTACTGACTAGACGTGCTTTGCACTTTGTAATTATCGACTGATAACCTGTGGACGTTGTGGTGTTTCTGCAGAGTTAATCAAAGCGAACGTTGTCCTGGGACTGTTTTACGTTTTGGAGTTACCATATCCTTAAAGAGGACCTATGATACTTTTCGACTTTTATGACCTATAAACGTTGTTATAATGATTTATAGTCATGTTTAACCATACTAGCGTATCAAATAATTACGTACATGCATTTCGACGTATTCCCTGCTGACCGTCTGGGGTGGCTATGCAGAGCACTAAACACTATGGCAGCCGGTCGAGAAATAACTTGTTCAAATTTCCGGGTAGTTTGAGTCACGTCCGCGGATGTTTCCATGTATGGTAATGCTGCTCAGGCAAGCTCCGGCTGCATGCCCCCACCTTCCTGAAAATCTCCCGCTGCTGGAAGGAAGGTAACCAATCACAACGGAGTGGGGTTTGCAGCAGGGGGGAGGGGCGGAGAAGCTCAAAGCAGTGTGTAGAGAGAGACTGCTGTGCTCCCTAGGGTAAGAGGAAGAGTGTCCCGAAAATCTACATAGTTTTTTGTGATGTGATTTGTGTCAGGTTGCTCTATAGCAGTTTTTAACAAGAAATTAAGACCAGAAAAGTAGTATAATAGGATCTCTTTAAGATTTGCCCAGTGCACAATCTAGCCCTCACACTGCGGTCTAAGTGCAGCCCCTCTTTTAAGCTGGGCTTGTTTTACAATTTACATGGTTATTATAACATTGTTAAGGTCGACCTCATTCTATAATCTAATTCCACTTTGATATACAATTTTTTTTTTTACAAATTTTAATGCAGATGCTTTATTGTTTACATATATGCAGTTGTAGGTGTGTGCCTGCACTTTTCTGATGCATTTAAAAAAAAATTTGGTGTGTGTTATGTCCTTTCATACTTTATTTACATTTGGTTATTTACCCTTTCCATATGAAGGGCCTCCCTCCTGTTGGTAAAGAGAGCTGTAGTCTAGAGCTTTTAAGCTCATTTATGTCAGGTGGCCTGAGTTAGTGCAATAAACAATAAAGATACAAAAAACAGTTTTAAATACTTTTTGCGAAAACTGGCTCCATACAGGGGTGAGTAGTTGATGTAGCTTTTAAAGGAGACGTCCCAGATGTTGTAAGTATGTAAAATGTGCTGCCTCCTGGTGTACTAGACTCAACTTTGCATCTTTTGCCCCTTAGACGTCAGTCAGGCTGTTATTGTGAGTATTATTATTATTACAAAATACATCAACAAAGTGATTCAAAGATATTCTCACCTGAACAGACCACACCAGCGTCCTCACCATGACCACAGTCATGTGTCCCAAATCCTCTGTGCTTACACTCAGTTAGATATCTTTCACTTCCTCTACAGCCCACATTATCCAACCAGGTTTTTCCAGTTCCTTGTCCAAAGTGGGCCGCCCCAGGGGCACTCAGTACCGTACCACAGCCCAACTCCCAGCACACCACTGCAGCATCATTTGAGCCCCAGTCGTCATCACAGACTGTTCCCCAGATGTTGTTGTGATAGATTTCAACTCTTCCAGAACAACGAGTAGACCCAGTCCCAACTAATCTGGTCTGCACACCTAATTTCAGAACACAGAAGAGAAACCATTGCTGGATAGAAATGTTTTTTTTGTAGTCAAGATACATTTGATGGAAGTCATGATTAATTGACATTTGTTGCGTCACTCAATAGGAGTAGTCATAGGATCAAGCTTTTCATAGTAGATTGAACACTTGATAAACATCCTATGCACATTACTGGTGAATTATTAAGCAACAATTCACGCTTGTTATTCTGCACTTTGATTCTAAAAGCTTGTTGCGCAGGATGTGGTTACCAGCTGTTTTTCAGTGCTGCATCTAAACATCTCTTATACACATACACAAGTCACAATGACAAGGTGGCAGAGCAGCTAAAATATACATAATTCCACCCTAGCTTTTCTCACCTGAACAGACCACACCAGCGTCCTCACCATGACCACAGTTATGTGTCCCAAATCCTTTGTGTTGACACTCAGTTAGAAACCATTCACTTCCTGAACAGGCCACATCATCTAGCCAGATTGGATCAGTTCCTTGTCCAAAGTGGGCCTTCCCAGGGGCACTCACTGCTGTACCGCAGCCCAACTCCCTGCACACCACTGCAGCATCATTTAAGTCCCAGCTGTCATCACAGACTGTTCCCCAGGTACCGTTGTAGTTGATTTCAACTCTTCCAGAACAACGAGTAGACCCATACCGAGCTAATCTGATCTGCACACCTGATAGACACAAGACATCATTCAACATCTTGATGTTTTCACTGAAAAATGAAATGACTTCATGCATCCCAGAAATGACTTACCTGCAGTCAGTGAAGAAGACATCAAGAGGAAAGAGACTTTAGGAGAGAGCAACAGTACGTTTCATCAAATTAAGATTGAAATAGTAAAATGAAATTTGCAGAAAAAAAGTTGCTCTTGTATCTTTTTCATATTTCCTCGTTTTGTTTTTCACAATAAAGAATGTAAAGGATGACACATTTGTCTTAGACTTCTATTTTACACAATACTATAATACTGCTACACTGTACAAAAAATAAAACCTGCTTTCCAAATTCAATTTCGAAATATTTGTTTTACCAATGGTGAAGGAGCAAAGGTTTCTCTGTTGAATGCTCTCCATGGCCGATCCAACGGCTTCTCTGTCTCATTTATCAGTGACAGCATGAGACAGAAAACTTAACTTAAAATAGCTCTGCACAGACATGCTTCACACTGCTTGCCCTTCCTGGAACACTTCCTCTTTCTGGCATTTTATTGCTTGCTTGTTTGTTTCTTAGACCTCTTCATGTGTTATTAATCCAATTGACGTGTTGGTATCAAAGTTAAGTTGTGGCCCATTCTACTTAGTGGTCCCAGAGGCTGTAAGGAAATCAGTAAATAATTCCTTCTAATATTTATTGGGGAACACCTTTTTCAGAAATAGTCTTTATCTATAGAGCACTTTTCAAACAAAATGCAAGTGCTTTCTGTGGGAAATTGAGGTAAAAACAATTCTGAACAATACAAATTAAATAGAATCAGACCACTACAAATACCGATATATATATATATATTATATTTTGACTTCTTTTCTCCTCATTGTATTTTGTCTTTATTCTGGACATATCAAAGCGCATAGTGAAAAAATAAAAACTTTCTCCTCTCCTTTTTTCTCTGCTGACCCTAATACTCTTCTGTAAAGGTAATAAGTGAGAGGCTTTTCTGGCCTGATCTCTTTGAATTTGTTGAAAAGCCTAGCATCTTTACCACACAACCTTTTTTTATAACCACAAAGCCACTTGCTCTTTGTCTCTTACAACTTAAGAGAAATGTATGAGTCAAACCACCCATGCAGGTTCCTGCTCCAATATTCAGAAGGGAAGTATCTCTTTTTTTAAAACGTTTTCCCCCATTAATAATAGGCCTCTGACAGAACAGTTCATTTGTCATTTTCGTTTTCTAAAAAACAAAAGCTAAGAACATTTGTTTCAGATTTACAGAAACGTCCTAGAAACGTCCTGACGTAACAGATTGAACCAAAACAAAGCAAATACAGCCTGGGGGGGGCTGTGCAGGTAAACACACCACTATACATTAGTGAGGCAGAAGTGAGAATTGAGTCGAATTTTTAATGAAACAAAATTTGAATGAGCAAAAGATACACAGGCCCGAAATCCTTGTTTCTCCTGAGGGGATTCGTGTTCGATCCATAACTCTTTTGAAGTCAAAACTCAAAAAAAGATCAACCTTTCATTTACATCATATGTTATACAAAAACACACTTTTCTCTCTTTTAAAACAAATTCAGGACAAGGAGCTAAATGTTGATTTTGAAAATTACATTCAACAATTTAGTGCTAATGAGGTTCCCGTGTTGTGCCAAAGTTACCCCCCCCCCCCCCCCCCCCGTTTCGTCCCCCCCATGTATGTGTGTGTGTGCATATTTGTCAAGGAAAGAAGAAACTTGTGTCTAGACTATATTTTTCAAGGTTATTAGGAATGGTCAGAATTAGGATATTTGTAAAATAAAGCACTAGATGGTAGGACAGACAGAGAGCATAGACGCAGCAGCGGGTACTCACTTCCTATTGTGGGTAAAGCTATCTTTTAAACCTGCCAAAATATGTATCCCCTCTCTATCATGGTATATGGCTGGTGGTAAGAGGAAGATGCCATAGAGCAGATGTGTAAACTGCACCATAGAAGGTTATGCTGCATGAGCTATTTGCACTTCCTGTTTATACTGTTCACATGGATCTAGAACGATCAGATGATGACTAAGGTCTAACATGGTAAGTTACAGTTGAAGAAACACAGTGAGTAGAGTTTGCAGAAAGCAAGGAAAAATGCATTAAGTCATGAAGAAAGAACAATGTAATTGAATGTAATCTGCAATTTTGTAGAATTATCCAAGAGCAATGTTCCTTGTCTGGCCTGTATGGATGAAGAGCAGCACATGTTGCTGAAAGGCCTTTACATATCGACAAACAGAGGGACCCGTACTTTTTACAGAAGGGTTTCAGAGAGGCAGTCGGCTTCCAAACAGCTACTCGACAACCATACATGGTAAAAGGAAGGGCTACATGAATTTCAAGAAACATGAAGTACACCGCAGCAGAAACCCTTTTAACAGAAAAGAGAACAACAAAAACAGTAGTCTGTAAAGGAAGTTTTTTTTTCTAAAGACTTTTTTTCACACAGCATGTAAAGTTTGCATAATAAAAATAGAGTTTGGTGACTACTGTACTTTTAGATGCCACAGAGAATAAACTGCATTTATTATCTACTGTACGGACGGGACTCGTATCTTTCTGCCACTTTGCTGACATGAGGCACATTGTACCTCTACGTGTGTGTGAGAAGGGGGCATTAAAGCTGGGGTGGATGATTTGGGGAGAAAATGCCTCAAATACCTCAACCGCTCCACAAAGTCGTGCCAAAGTGAATGAACAGTCCCAATAGCCAATAAGAACAGAGAATCAGAGCCTCGCTCTGATTAGTCAAAGTGTCAGCTCATTCTAACTTTGACCAATCAGAAATCACATACCCTAGCTTTAATGGGCAGAATAACACCACCAGATTATTTTTTTTTTCACAGCATAGAGATAAATTCAACTGCAAATTAGAATTTCACAGCATATTTACTGACAGCAGATATGTGGTCGTCCATGAACATGGAAGCATATCTGGGTGTCACGTGCCATTACATCACAAAGGAAGACACTCTTAATACGGCCATGCTAGGAGTGGAATATTTTCCTTTGCGTCACACAGTTGACAAATTAGCCCTGGGCTAAGATTCTGGATGACTGGGGGATCAAGGGTAAGGTGAGCTGCTTGGTCACAGATGCTGCAGCAAACATGAAAGCCTCTGCAAGGATACTGCAGGTCAGGCACAGCATCTGTGTCGCTCATGCACTCAATCTGTGCGCAAGTCCTTTGACCAGGTCCCCATGCTTGCAGATTACGTGAAAAGTCCAGGAAGATTGTGACCTACTTCCGGACCAGCACTGAAGCTAAAGAGCATTTATGCCAAATGCAAGCACCAATGGGCAGGTCAAAACACAAACTGTTGATAGAGGTAGAAACCAGATGGAATAGCACCTTTTTAATGTTAGAACGGCTGTTTGAACAGCGTGAAGCTGTGGGTGCAGCCCTGGCTTCACTTCACACGAGCTTCTCCCACTCACCATATTTGAAAATGAAGCAATTGAGGAAGTGACAAAGGTGTTAGGCCCATTTCAGCAGGCCACAGTGGAACTCTCTGAGGAGAAACGTGTCTCTGGGTCAAAGGTTTACCTCTGATGAAGATGATCCACCACACAATTCAGTGTGAGACTGCACATTTAAAAACTGACCCTGCAAAACACCTAGCTGACAACCTAATCCATCGCCTGAGAGAACATATGGCAAATTTGGAGTCTGTGAGTGTTATAATTTGTTGTTAACCTTATTTATACAGGTAAATCCCATTGAACGAAGACCTTTGCAAGGGAAACTGTTCCCATTCCCACGTTAAACACACATTAACGACCGAAAAGCAGGCTAACTATCGACATTCACAACGCAAGATGTGACCTAGACACTGACACTGCTGTACCCCAGGTTAAAGACCTGGGGTTTCCACAGCCCACAACAGCCCTATAGGGGTGAACACTGAAAATGGAATGTGCATGAAATCAAGTCGTTCTCACAGACGCCTCAACTGCCACCTGTATGCTGCTGCACAGTGGCTCCACATCACACATCGCTCAGGTACAGAGTGTCCTATGAATCACTATATTATAAATGTTAATGACATGGTGTGTATTCTTTGTGTAGGTGGTAGTAACCTGTGGCAGCTGCTGGACACGACAGTGACTCAGAGGCGTGGAGTGTCCAATGCAGAGGCCAGGCTAATTGTGGAAGTTCAGCGGTACCTGGGAGAACTAACCTTCCACGACAAGAGGATCCACTGCTGTACTGGCACAATCACAAGCACCTTTATCCTAGTTTTTGTGTATCCCTGCCTCTTCAGTCCCCTGTGAACGGGTATTTTCAAAGGCTGTGGAAGTTGTGTCAAAATGAAGGAATCGCCTGAGCCCCAACACTGTCGAAAAGATCTTGTTCCTGAATAAAAATCAATGAAAACACCTACCCATCCCCCAGCCAACTTCCCCAAACCCAATTATAACCCAGTCACACAAGCACTTCATATGGTTATTTATCCATAAAAAACACCACTCATCCAACACTCTATATAAACAACACTCATCCAACACTCTATATATTTATTATATTATGTGTCAATATATCACAACTGACCAATTTATATTTTTATATATGATCAATATTACTTTATCAACATACCAGGATCAGGATAGATTAGGTTTTTCTTCTGGCTTTAAAATACCTGTAATAGAGATTTTGACATAGGCTACTGGAAAAATAAGAGAGCCACTAATGTAACATACCAGCAGATGTCAGTATTCCTAAATGAGCTGTTAAATGGGGCTTTGTCGATCAGGCTTTTTGGTAAAGCATTTGAACAGAAAGATTCACATTCACGGGCCTCATCACACCATCACTACAGGGAACACACAGGACAAGCCCTCACCAACGACCACACGACAAACCATAAAGCAAAGACAAAGAGCAAAGGCCTGACAAGGGGTATATATACCAGACACAACGAGGAACAGATGAAACACATCAGGACGGGGCCAGTAATCAAACAGGAGGGAAACTTGACAGGACATTGGGAGAAACAAGACACACATACCAAACTAAAACAGGAAACACAGGGACACCACCAAAACAAGACAAGACACAGACAGACCATGACAAAGAGCAGGGGCCTATCCGAAAAGTATTTTTTGCATAGGAAATTTCCTTTCCTATCGAGATGAACCGGAAGTACTCGGCGGATAGGTGATCCGAATTCTCAAAATGCTTAGGAAAGGCATAGGAAAGGAGCCTCGATTCATCCTTTAACCCTCCTTTAGCATAGGTTACTCCGGACCAACCTATGCGAAAGGAAAGGAGATAGTGGTATCCCATAATCCTTTACAGCGGCAAGATTTAAAGCAACAGGCCACCGCCGGAGTTTACCGACTCTACACGAATACGAACGAGAGGTAAAACAGAAGAGAGGAGAGGAGAAGAGAAGAGAAGAGACGAAGATTTAACTCGGCTAAAACAAAATACCCCCCCCCCCACGCCCCCCCCCCCCCCCCCACACACACACAGGCTAAAGATAATAAAGAACTCACCAACATCATAGTTATTTTCGTAGCACATAGCCTAATTTACACCATAAGAAAATAAAATACCAACTTCACATTTAATGAAGTTACTGGGGGCAGTTCATTTCAACATCAACATAAGTGTAGCCTCTTTTTATTCCACATGTGAATTGGGATTATGGGAGTGATTCTTCTCACTCGGATGGCGACAACCTGATTAAAATCAATATGAAAAGAACGCATGGATCAAACGAGCGCTTGTTGTAGTCAATTTTCGGAGAATAGTGTAGTTTCGCGCTAGTGACTCACGTCAGCAATACTCGCCGTCGCGCAATGACGTCGGTTAGGAAAAGTGGAGTCGAATTCATTTGAAACAGCGCTGTCCTTTCCTATGTTCGATAGGAAGCACCTTTCATCTCTCCTTAACCCCGATGACGTTTAGGGGTTAAGGTATAGGAAAGGAGGCTTATAGGTTAGGAGATTGGACTTTTCGGATAGGCCCCAGGTAGCAGAGAAAAGGGATATAGGATAATGTTCCCAACAGAGTTCGAGAGCTAATGGCTGTACTTCTCCATAACAAATATCCTTATGGCTTGACTTACAAGAGCAGAGACCTTCAAAATTAACGTTAAGGATGCATGCCATTTGGCCTTAAGAAAATGAGCTTCTCTAATACAATTCAATGAATCGAATAGTATAACATTAGAATTCTAGATGGAGAGTTGCACTATATTTGCAGGCGCAGAAAAAGCCCTGAGCACCTGGCAAAGGTTGTTTGCAGTGCAGAGGAGGTGAATGCACTCTTTATAGAGTTTCATTGCAGTCCCATAATGCTGGGGTCACATTATACGACTTCTCAAGCGATTTGACAGTTGCAGACTAATTGACAATGTCGGACTGAAATCACGAGAGTATTGCTGGAGTTGTGGCGCGTGCCCCTATTCTCAGTCGTTTGGTGTGAGGTGGCCATCCAACCCGATTTCAGTCAGTCTTCTTCCCGTCTTGACGTTCCGACATTATCAATCATGTTTGATATTATTGTTAGTCTTGGTGGTTGGCTCGTGCAAATAGGTAAGTTAAATGACGTAAACACTGTCAACAACCAACGAGTGCACTTTCTCCAGCACCAAACACGACCCAGGAGGAGCAGCATTAGTCGTGACTTGTGTCCGCTTATGAGGCACTTTTTCTGAAACTTTTACCTGGCAGACTCGGATGGAGAACCAGGCTGACAACTGCGCAACCTTAACACTTTACAGAGATCAGGAAATAAACACGGCCAAATAACTACAGGCTGTCCCCCGCTCGGATATGAAATTAGCTTTTTTAATCAAACAATCACAATCGCGTTTGCAGCTTTTAACGTGATCAGCCATGACATTTAGCCTATGTGAAAAGGGAAAATAGTTGTTTATATTTGCTCAATATTAGAGTCCACCCAGTCCATTTTACCTGCTAAAAAATAACTTTCTTTTAACTGAAATCACTTGTAATCCCCAGCAACAGGATTGGAAATATTATTCAAAAGAAATCTAGTTGTAGTTTTGCAATATGAGACCCCATGTTTTTGCAAAATCATAGTCTGTGACAAAACACTCAGAATTAATTACTCATTGTCTTCAGGTGTGAGTTGATTGTGTTTAGATGTGAGAGGGTGTCAGCATGAGTTGACAAGGGAAAAGACCCACAGGGATTATTAAGCAAATACTGAATAGGAGATGGCAAAAGCAGTGGGAGGAAGAGCGGAAAGGAAGATGGTTCTACAGAGTGCAAAGGAAAGTGGGAGAAATGAGATGTGGAGGTAAGAGCAGAAGAGAGGAGTCGGTTCTATCAAGACTGAGATTTGGGCACACAGGTCTGAACAGTACACTGTTTTTAATAGGAAAACACGAAACAGGCAGATGTGAATGTGGGCAAGAGCGAGGAGACCGTAGAACATGTTATAATGCAGTGTGAGAGATATGAGGAAGACAGAAGGCAGATGAGGGGAAAATTCAGAAAAGAAAAGGTAAGTTTTGATTTAAAGGTGCTGTAAGCGGAATGGTTCTTTTAGCTAACTTCCTGTCAGTTACTGCAGTTAGCAGTCCCCTCGCTCGTGCCTACGTCACCACATTAATGCACTGTGGTCTTCAAGCAGCAAGTTATCTAGCATCATCTCAGATCCATAAGTGTGATAAAACATGTCACGCATAGTGGTCACTACAGTGGACAGCTATTCAAATGCTGTTTTCTTGAATATGCATGGGTGTAGATCGCCTAGTTGCATATCAGCCACTACAGTGGACTCTTGTGTGTCATCCAATGCATTGCCAACCAGTGGCCAACCATTGTAAGAGCAGCCCCAAAACCAAGATGGCCGACAGGGAGCAGAAAAGTTGTGTAGCTCAGGAATATCCTGTAAATACTTCAAAAATAGCAGACTCTGGCAGGTAAAAAAATATGGCAACATCAATTAACATCTTAGGAGTCATATAGTTGTTAAAATTTCCAATTATTGATTTTACATTGGGAGGAAATTATGTTTAATCACCTGTCCACTAAATTGGACATCATGCATCACGGACTTCAATAAATACTATGAATGCAGATGTGTTGTGCTTGAAAAAGCTTACTTTGCTGTAACTTTTTGGTTTTAAATCAATTGATTTATGTTATTAGAATGCAACTTGAAGTATTTGTGTAAAAAAAAAAACATTTTTTACAGACCATTCCATTATGTGTAAAACAGTTGGTGTCACTATGATGCCAATTTTCATATTAAAATAGCTTTGATGAAGTGATGTACAAGTCAGTAGGCTATACTGCAAAATGACATCTGAAAAAGAGAAATTGGAAAACCAAGGAAAAAGTTATCTGTTATTTTTATAGACATTTTTGATTGAAAAAATTATTCCACGCTTTTGCATTAGATTGAGGGATTGGAATATGTTAATATATGTGAACAGACATTGAAAATATATATTATTTTATAGTTTTCAGATAATATATACTTTTTTTCACTGTTTTGTTAAATAAATAAGTGCAAAGTTGAGAAGTCAAAACGCATGGAGTCCACCCGAGTGGACATGTGTAAAACTCTCTGAAAAATGTGTGTTTTAAAAAAATTAAGTTATATTTTTTCTTTTCATGCCTAAAGAAGTATAAAATCACTTGAGAAAAAAATCCAGACTAAGGATATCATAATTCATGCATGAAAGGGTTAAAAACCATCAACCATTTGTACCTGCTCCGCCATTGTAGGCGCACAAACATTCACCCATGTGTCGCTCTGGCGTGCACCGGCAGTGAGACCATGAGTGAGACGGGTGCGGACGGGTGTCGGTTTGTAGCGTTCTCTCTTGTGATTGGATAAAATTTCAGGATATTACATAAAGTTTAATTGCTTATTACATGCAGAGCAGCTGACTAAGAGATTGGCTTTATGAAACGCGCACATCGTGTAAGTGATGACTGTATGAATAAAGAGCGATTTAACACTTATATTAATATAAATAAACTGCTTACTTCACATTTTAATAGACATTTTACAAAATAATTCCAATAAGTGTCATCAAATTCTATTTCATTTTCTTAGGGTAACTAATTTGTTTTTGAAAATATAGGTTCTAAAATATTTCAATTATTATAATTTTTGAAGCAAGGTTGTTATTTGTGCCACACTCCATACCAGTAGATGGTGGTAATGCATCTTTAAGTTGTTTGCCAACCGCCAAAAAACAATACACAAGAAGAAGAAGAAGAAGAAGAAGAAGAAAAGACCCAGGGCCAATCCGAATAGTCCAATCTCCTAACCTATAAACCTCCTTTCCTATACCTTAACCCCTAAACGTCATCGGGGTTAAGGAGAGATGAAAGGTGCTTCCTATCGAACATAGGAAAAGACAGCACTGTTTCAAAAGAATTCGACTCCACTTTTCCTAACCGACGTCATTGCGCGACGGCGAGTATTGCTGACGTGAGTCACTAGCGTGAAACTACACTGTGGCCTATTCGCCGAAAATTGACTACAACAAGCGCTCGTTTGATCCATGCGTTCTTTTCATATTGATTTTAATCAGGTTGTCGCCAACAGAGTGAGAATCACTCCCATATATCCCAATTCACATGTGGAATAAAAAGAGGCTACACTTATGTTGATGTTGAAATTAACTGCCCCCAGTAACTTCATTAAATGTGAAGTTGGTATTTTATTTTCTTATGGTGTAAATTATGTGCTACGAAAATAACTATTATGATGTTGGTCTTTTATGAGTTCTTTATTATTTATGGGGGAGGCGGGGGGGGGGGGGGTATTTTGTTTTAGCCGAGTTAAATCTTCCTCTCTTCTCCTCTCCTCTCTTCTGTTTTACCTCTCATTCGTGTAGAGTCGGTAAACTCCGGCGGTGGCCTGTTGCTTTAAATCTTGCCGCCGTAAAGGATTATGGGACACGACTATCTCCTTTCCTTTCGCATAGGTTGGTCCGGAGTAACCTATGCTAAAGGAGGGTTAAAGGATGAATCGAGGCTCCTTTCCTATGCCTTTCCTAAGCATTTTGAGAATTCGGATCACCTATCTGCCGAGTACTTCCGGGTCATCTCGATAGGAAAGGAAATTTCCTATGCAAAAAAGACTATTCGGATTGGCCCCCACAGTGCCATCATCAGCCTCTTTTACTGGCCTGGCATGGAGGAAGACATTCGGAAGTGGGTGACTTGGATGTATATTTAATACTTAAAATGTAGAACTCTTCTGCAACTTTCCACGGCAATTGTTTGTGGATAACTTCTTCTGATACTATACTCAAAGACGTGGCACTAGTTTTCAACACAGAGATTAATTTACAATATATTGTTCATAGTTTTAAAAGTATCTCTTTCTGTTAAGATTTTGCAGGGTCCGCAGTGCCAGTCCACGAGGGCCAGTAGAAAAGAAAAAACGGACTACCATCCAATTGAAGTAAAGTAAACAATGGCACACATTGTCAACTTTTTTAAATACAGCAACAATGATGTATGTTATCTGACAAGGAATATTTCGGCTGTGAGAATAGTGACTGATTCACTCACTACAATCAGGTGTGTGTGTGGCACTGATTGGCTAATTGAGCCCAGCTGTGAAGAGGTTATATATGCCCTGAGACCCCAGTGCTCTGTGCTGCTCATTATCTCACCTTTAGAGGTAGTGAGAATTTCTTTTAAACATTTGGTGCACCATAAACTGCAAACAGACCAAGGTTCTGAATTTCGGAACAAGGTAAAATAATCCTGCATTATGAATCCCAATATGCAACTGTTGCTGTGCTACCACCCCCCCAGACCAATGGCCTTGTGGAAAAGCTAAATGCCACCATACAAAGGTAGGACTATATTTATTTTGAATGCATGCCAACACTTTGGTGCTAATAAGGTAATGGTGATGATTTCCACTTACTTTCAAAACAAGAAATTCAGAAATGTGTTCTTTATGGTGTCGGACAACCTGCATTCTCACGTCTGTTCTAAAATTCTGCAACTCTGCATTTTTCAGATCCCTCAACAAACTGGGACACATTTCTCCAGGCCACCATGTTCGGCCTCCGGACAAAAAAAAAAGTGGACAACAAAGAACAGCCAGCATTTTCTGATGTTTGGGAGGGAGGCCAGGTAGCCCTCCAAAGTGCCACAGGACTACGAGGTAAGATTGTCTAATGTTCTCATCCTTTTTATTTTGAAGCCATTTTAATTTGGCTCATATGGTACCTCTTCTATGTAAATATGATTTATGACAGGTCTCTGATCTGGTCCTCAATGAGGAGATCTCAGAGGGTCTTAAACGGCATGAAACAACTTACAGTGAAGTCAAAGCAAATATGATCAAAAGACAAAAAAGGGTGAGAAAGAGGAGAGGGGCCAGGAGGACAATTTCCAACTTGGGGATATGGTCCTGCGCCAAAATAAGAGGCAGGAGGCAGGGAAACCGCACAAGATGGAGGCGGACATGCTAAGGCCCTACATTATAACGAACATTCAAGGAAAGAGTGTCGACCTTGTGTCAGAGAAAGGGGAGATGACATTTAAGATAAATATTGACCAACTCACTCATTATTTCCAGCCAGAGGAAAGGATCCCTGCAAAACTAATAAAAATGCACGATCATTCTCCTCTGGATGGGCCATCGGACACAATTGCATGCACAACTGAACCACTGGAGCCACTTGCAAAAGAAGAGACATAAGTTAATTGACAGTAGTACGCATTATGAAAAATTACTGACAAATAACATTGTTTCCTTTTACAGTAATACGAAACATATGGGTTGGAAGAAGAAAGTAGAGGGAGTGGGCCAAAATTGGGCCATATAAAGGTCTACTCCGAGATTTTTTTTTTTTGGACTTGGCCCAAGGAAAGGAGTTGGACAGCCAAGTACTTTACATCAATTATTTGATTTATTTTTAATATTCAACTCATAGTTTGCCTTTACCTTGTCTGAGAAATTGAGTGAAAATTCAGCTTTAATTTGTGATGCACACTTCTTTATTTTGGACACCATTTATTGAGTAACATTTTCATTACTATATTCATTTGGCTGTTTGGTATTGATTGAACATCGCCTTAACTTTTCTTGGATTGAAAGCTCCAACATGGGCTAATGTTAACTCAAATGTTCAATCTCTACCCTGTTTTAGAGCACTGGTCAGACAGAAATGTCCAGCAATTCGGAGATGGGCCTGATCCACAGTCTCCCACCCCAAACAGCAGGACGCCACATCCTGTGGAGTTTTTGTGTGCAAGGTAACTATTTGATTTTCTCTTTGTGGCCATCATTCATTATGAACCAAATGTATAATAATACGTACAACAGAAATGTTGTAGCTTACAGAGCAAATATAAGAGGGGACAGGCATTAACTATCCTGTGGACCAGGAGGGGGTGGCCAGGATGCGCCTTGACATGGCCATTTCCCCGATGAGGAAACCAGGTATGCAGTACTGTACCAGGTCAATTTAATTGTGTCCATATTACCGTTATACTATATTAATGTCTGTCTAATTTTAACAGATGACCTCTCCCGGCTTTGCCAGGCTTGTGCAAATGAGGCGTGCAATGTAAACACACACACACACACACGTGCGAGACAGCATTTCCGCAAGGCGGTTGCCGTGCAGCAGTTTGTCGCCCATAGGGCCGGTTTCACTGACAAGGCTTAAGCCTAGTCCGAGATATTAGATGGATGCATTTAAATTGAAGTTGTATTCAGCATAATAAAATGAGTGTCTAAAACAATTCTGTTTTCAAATGTGGTTGTTGTGATTTAAAATACTGACACACATGAATAACAAAACTCAACATGAACACCTTTTATTTTCTACTTATATCTTCACTGTAATTAGTAATTACAATTGTCTCAGTACTGTATCTTGTTTGAATCATAGCTCTCTCTCTCTTCCAACTTCATGTCCAATTCCACCTGTAGAATTTTCATGTCATACTTCCTTCAGATATTGCATTTTCTGTTCATTGAATTCTCGGGCTAACTTTCATGCAACGTCATATTTTTTGTCCTTTGTTGAAAGGTTGTGGCAAGCTCTTCTTTAAAGCGAGACTCTGGTTTTTCCAGAGTCTTATCAGTGCAGATATCATTAAATATAATGTCAAAATAATAAATGAGAAAGATGTGAAATACCGATAATAATGAAGATAACCTGAAGTTGGTGTATTGTTCTCTTAGTAACATTTTACGTTTTATGGTCTCACTGTCTAACCCTACATTTCTCTTTCTGTGATGTCGCAGAAAGAGAAATGTAGGGTTAGACAGTGAGACCATAAAACACTCTTTCTGCCTTTTCTCAGGCTAGGATGATCCGATTTAAAAAAAAATTGCACATTTATACTTCATAGGATCTCCGAGTTCAATACACCTTCATATTCCAATCGGTGAAGTAGGCCTTTAATATGATCCTACAAGTCACATGCGAGTGATTTCCCTTTTGGCCAACGATTAATGGGTGTGCTCTTATTGATGAATTAGCTACTTTCACATTGCATTACATTCATTACAAATTTAACTTTAAGTTAAATTGGTGTGTTTAAAATTCACAAGGGTAAACTGACTCCACCTTCAGATGCTCGGAGCAGGTCAGTTACTCTTCGCCGGGCTGCATGGCACAGCAGCGCGCTGACTCGCTGTGTGTGTGAAAAACTGTGTGATCGCCGATATGCGCATATGATGCAGGGCCGTGGCTAAGTATTTGAGGGGCAGGGCATAAGATTAGATTCAAAATTATCTACTTTTGTTAAATTTATTGTTTGTTTCAATTATTTGAGTGGCTTGTTGACATAGTGGCGGTTTGTTCTTACAAGTACATTTTTGAGAATGCAAAAGTTAGGGGGGCAGCTGGGGGGGGGGGGGGCAAGGCTCTTCAATGGGGGGGCCGCTGCCCCCCCTTACCCCCCTGTAGAACCGCCCGCGAACGCGCAAACGGAGGGATAGTGGATATGGATAGGGTGTAGGGGGTGGATCTAGATTGGGCCTATCTAAGCCAAACTTAAGCCATATCCATGAAAGTGACTTAAACGTCCCAGTTTAACAAGTCCACAATAAGGCCTACTCCTGGCTTAATCTAGGCCCTGTCTGTGAAACCGGTCCATAGTGTGAACAGGGCGTAAGAGAGGCTATGCAGTCCCTGAATTAGTCATCCTTGATTAGACAAGGCTGAACTGTGTTAGTGGAATGACTTGAGGCTTAATTGGGAGTTGACGCTCATTTCAGCTTCGCTTTTTCAGGTGAGTTTGGTTTTCTTTTAGCTATTCTGATGGAATATCCCCCTGTTACAATAAGAAAAAAAATCATTAGAAACAAATACTGTAACTAAAATACAATAAGTGGCAGTCAGTGGTGTAGATGAGTGGATGTGGTGAGGTGTGTGTAAAATAAAGAAAGCTAAACAAATGTGTGGGAATGTGTCTGGAAAGGGAAAGCACTGGTGAGCCATTGATCTGTAGCCAGCTGCCCTGATTGCCATAAATAAAATATAATTAAGGTTCCACGTGTAGAATTGTTTAGAAACGGCTTTCGGCTGTCACTCCAATCGGAAATCAAGGTGTTTAACAGTTAGTCCATAAGCTGTGTATTGCTTAATGTTTAAGTACCACATAGAGGACTACATTGTCATTTAGTTAAGTAGTCCTACTTCTTCTTTTTTATTTAACCTGAACCATTTATAATTAAATTAATTATAATACAATTAGATATAATATAATGTATAATACATTTTATCATTTTTTGTCTTGTGTGGTTCACAATGTAATTTTGGTTTACAAAACATTTAAGATTGTTAATTCATAGATATATTTCTGTAGCCTGGAAATCCTGACCCTGATATCTTGAACGATAGAGGGTCTGGCGACGATCAATAGTAATTTCCAACTCAAGGGGCGGCTCCTACTCGTGCATTTCAAATGCCACTACACGCAGTTGGATAGCACTACAACCAATCAGAGCGAAGGTGACGTAAGCCCCGTTCGTTTAGCGAACAGCTGTTAAACTGTTAAATTAAACGTTTGTCGTTGTCGGTCGGCAAAACAGAACATTCCACTTACTTGCTAATGAAAGTCGATTTGAGTGCCGTCTTCCAAATCGTTAAGGGTCGAGGCCAAAGCAGTCTCAAACTCACACAACATATCCACAGCCATCTTTGATGTTTACTATCACGGCTTCGACGTCGCATGCACGTCACTGTCGTCATCCGGTTACGTCCTCCCCAGAGTACCATATAAAGGGCTCTGGCGCGCCCATATTAGATAGAACCAATTGAAACGTTATCCCAGATTTCTGGTATTCTGATAAAGCTTCAACGGAGCGTGTCCAGGGGCCGGTTTCCCGATAACGTCATCTCTTAGCGCTACGAAGACTCCTACGTTATGACTTACCAAAGTTGTTTACCTCTGTAGTCGTGGTTCCCGAACCGTGTCTTAGGAGAAGCACTCCTTACGTCGTTCGTACACTGCTGAAATCGGTTGCTCCGAGTTCGATTATCCATTTCCTGCTCATTTCATGCGCAGCTGCATCTGTATGCTGTCTAATCAAATCTACCCGTGCATTTCTAGTGTAATATAAAGTCATGAATTAGTTTGTTGAATCATCATCTGTGTTCTGGAACTCTTGTTTTATAATCTAAGTATCTTTAAGAACACTAATCACGTTACTTGGTGGGTCAGTAATGAAACTGAAAGTAGATATAATATCGCCAATAGCCTATATAAATAAAAACAGACGGCCCAAACAGCGTCCAAATGAGCTAAAATCCTAAATACAATAAACAGTAACATGGCACACTTATTTTAAGGTAAGCTCTAATTGATTATTCATTCATTTTTTCGCACGTTTACATGTTTTGAGGCGGAGGATCCGACGCACTCTGCCCGGGCTCAGCTGACAGCTGAGAGCCGGTGTGGAACACAGTGCGGAGGTTCTAGTGTTAACCATGTCGAACATACTACCATAACCTATACCAATTAAAAAAATTATATAGAAAATATAGAAACAGCGGAGGAGATGAAGATTGTTACAGCAATTATTTCCATCATGAATGACTTGTGGCAGTTCCATGCGCAACAGGGATGTCACTCATGTCCGTTTTACGCATGGTGCTTTACAGAAGGAAATGTGGGGGTTTGTATCTCTGGCGATGCCACAGCGATCGCAGGGACTTTCACTTGTGTCATTAAACTTATAAATCTGACTGTATTTCATATCACAGGGATACAGCGATGACTGTAGCCTATTTAATAACAAACTGATAAAAACGATCCGACTGTAGGCTATAGTGTATCACGTATTGGTATTTTCATATTGACGGACATCGCATCCATTCAGTTAATGCTGATTGTCAAGTCAGTTAGATGACTAAAAAGTAGGCTACTTGTTCATATATTTTGAACACTTTGTGAATCAGAGTTAATGGCATTCTGCTAAAATATATAATAGCCTAAGCCTACTTTAAATATAGGCTACGTGATATACACTATACAGTTGGATCGTTTTTAACAGTTTGTTATTAAATACAGTCATCGCTGTGTCCGTTTGATATGAAATACAGTCAGATTTATTAGTTAAATTACACAAGTGAGAGCTGAAACATCCATACGGTAGAGCTAAGAAGGCTCTGAGGGCGCTCCAGACCAACCTTACCAACGTATGACGTACGAAAGAGATTCGTAGCAAAGAAGGTTTCGGGAAACAGGCGAAACGTTAAGTAGGAACTCTACGTAGGGGTTACGAATGACGTAGCGTTAAGAAGGCTCTAAGAAGGGTTTGGGAAACCGGCCCCAGACCAACACGCGCAGCAAATTTAATTTGCCAGCGCCTAGTGGCAGGTCTGGGAATGCCAGGCTAATATTTCTGCATATTTTGGGAAGAAGATATTTACTCCTCAAATCTGCAGACCTGTTGCAGTACCCACTAGCAGCCAATAGATGCCATTGCAGAACAGGTTTTTATAAAAGAGCCCTTCCACTCTGCCACATAGTCCTCCAATTACAGGATGTTTTTGGCTGCAGTGGCTGTATCAACCCCATATGTGTTTATTGTGTTTAATCCACCTGCATATTTAGTCCTGAGTGCTGTTGTGATTTCTAGAGATTAGCTTCAAGTAAAAGCATGCTTCTGCAATGTCAATGTATTCCTGCTTTTGATCTCTTACTGTACACAGATCATATCTTGGCTGTCCCAAACAAGCTAGAAATGATGATCTGCCTGTGTATGGGAAGGAGAAACACAATACAATCGAACCTTTTAAGGAAGAGGTAAGCGCGTAACTGAAGCGACACTGACAACTCGCTGAGGCTCATCGCGTGAGAAGGCTGAGGAAGTGAATGGTGTGAGAACACTGCCACCGCAGCCCTGTGGCAACTCAGCCAGAAGCCTGCGGGTTGTCTCGATTCACCCTCTCAGCCCCCCCCCCCCCCCCCTGCTTTCAACTTCCACTGCACTTGTCATCGCACTCAGACGCTTTCATGCCTCTCCATTTCTACAGAAGTGACGCAAACAGTGCACAGATCATAGGAAAACAAGTTGCCTCAAGCTGTTTCTCTACTGTATAGGCCTACATGTAATAATTAATACATGTTGAAATGTAACCTCGGTTTTGTTTGTTTGTTCACTGAAAAATGGCTGCTTTTGTCAAATAAAAACTAAATGACCCTGACTCACACATTTGGCTGGATCAGTTATAAATACAAAAAATATTTACTGTGGTAATGGTTAAATTATTCTTTGCCATGGTTTGGTTTGGCTGAACTTAACATACAAATAAACTGCTCTAGAGAAGTCCACTTGGTCAGAACAGGCAGTTTACACAGTTGTACCAGGAAGTAATGCTATGAATATGCAGCAGCTGTGTCTGCATTCATAATCGCTTTTCTTGGGAGTGTTGGTAAGTACTACATTTAGCTGAGTACTGTACTGGAGTACAATGCTGGGGTAATAATGTTCTCTACTCAAGTATTTCTATTGTATGCGACTATTCTTCCACTCCTTTCCAGACCCAAATATGATCATATATTATTGTATTGAGTTTGAATCCATTATACTAATTTGATATCTTGAAGTTCCAAGTTGCCAAATTACGCAGATCGATAAAACAAAATGTGCAATAATGCTTTATTATTATAGATTAAGATAAGACTTACAACTTACAAGACAGCAAGTCAGTTCAATTTGCTCTATCTTTACCGACCATAACATTGAAATGACAACAGTAACACTTTACAATAAGGGTGACAAAAAGTGAGTAGTTACTGGGGAAGGAATGAGGAACGAATAGTTAGTTAAAGGAATACTTCACCCATACGGAAGCGGCGTTCTATCATTATAAAATCACTATTATAATATAATGAATGAGGTTTTTCTTCCCTCAGTCTTCCTCATCTTTCCTCAGTCTTCCTGGGCCTAGCTGTCCTGTCAATCCTAACCCTTCATTTTTACTAGTGTGATGTCACACTAGTAAAATGAAGGGGTTAGACAGTGTGACCATAAAACACTCTTTCTGCTTTTTCTCAGGCTAGGATGAACCGATTTCAAAAATGTTTGCATATCTATACTACTAGGATCTCAGAGTTCCATACACCTTCTTATTCCCACCGGGGAATTAGGTCTTTAAATACTGAGATAATGTGATTCAAGCACTGTTGATTAGTTACTGTAAACAGACCAGGAGTTACTGTATTAATGAAGCATTAGGTAATGGTTAGGTAATTATGAGTTGAGTTGATAAGGTAGTTTCTTTCTCCTTAGATTTCACAATAGTTTAATAAATATCAGGCCAGACACAGGATGATCATATTATTTTTTTAATGATATTCACAACATATACATTCACACCCAAGGTATATTCTGTAGCACTGTAATGCTGAAGATCTATCCACTGCTGCAGGCCTTAAATTTGCCATCCTTGGTTTCAGTCGCTGTTTAAACCTGGCTTGGATCCCACACTGGATCAATCTTTATTGAGATGTTACTCATTGACTGATGATTACTGTTGATAACCATTACTTAGCGTTACTGAAGCAGTTTATGTCCTTCAAATAAAGTAATGCCTCATACTCATTAACAAATGCTACTTGACCATTAACTTACCATTACTGAACAGTTGTGTACCTTCAAGTACAAATGCTTACTTGACCATTAATGTACTGTTAGTGAATCAGTACCTACTCATGAACCTACTATTACCTAATGCTTCAGTAATACAGTATCTCCCAGTCTGTTTACAGCAACTTATCAATGGTGCTTGAATCACATTCTCTCAGTACCTACTTTTTGTGACCCTTATTGTAAATTGTTACAATGACAACAAATCAATAAAGTTTCAGTGCTAATGCCTTTTCCATGGCCTTTTATTGTAAAAGAGTATTCTTTACGTAACAGATTTGAGTACCTCTTCCACCACTGATGCTTTTCGTTATATTTGTACAGTGAGGAGATTGACCTGGAGTTCATCCTGTATACATCTTGCGTGAACTGTGAGTGCACTAGTGACATGTGAAGGAGCGTAATGCTCACTGACCGATATCTGCTGCTGGACCTCTATCACACACAGACACCCAAATACACAGCCATGTGCTGAGAGGATTTGAGGTATAGGCCTACATTTATTTTACATGCACAGAGCAGGAGGCTGCCAATAAAGGTTACCAAATGTCGATTGTGTTTCAGTTCAGCGGAAGAAACACAGGAAGAAATTTGGGGTGCAAGGATGGCAGCGAAGTGTGTTTTGTGCGTGTTTTGTGTGTGGTGAAAAACATGCATCTTGTGCAAAACAGACAGCCCATGAGACAGAGACGGGGCATGTGCATGTTTTGAAGGTGATTAAGAGGCAGCAATGGCAAAGTAGGAAAAGACAGAGATTCCTTCATTTAGCTTTACGGCACTGGGGCTGTAACATACACACAACACACACACACACACACACACACACACACACACACACACACACACACACACACACACACACAGATTGCCCAACAACCGAATGTAATACGGGCCGACAGCTAGCCTTCACGCTCTGACGAACCTCGCCTCCCAAAATGGACGCAGAAGGACCGTTTTACACACGCATGCACATACACACACAAACCCCTGTACAACAAAAACACCACCACACACACACACCACACTCTCTAAAAGGGCTTTCTGTCCAGAGCAGCTGAAAACCCAAAACATTAAGTGGAGGAGTACGAGGAGGTGGGGATGAATAGTTGGGAGGGGGGGATTAAAAGATTGGATGATCAGGGCGAGTTTATGCCAACCCACAGAGATCAGACACACACACACTAAGGTGGATGGGCGCTTTTATACAAATTTATAAATTGCTAAACAAGGCTGTTAGACCGGCAGTTGGTACGCAGGAATGTGTCAACAAGGTACACTCGCCTCATTTACTGACACTTTCCTCCAGAACTATAGAAAACACATGCCTTTAGCTAGATCCAAATGCCTTTAGCTAGATCCAAATGCTTTAGCTAGATCCAAATGCCTTTAAGCTAGATCCAAATGCCTTTAGCTAGATCTAAATGCAGCAGTTGAAAAAGAACAGTTTCGTAAAGCAGCTCATACTAGTGAGACAACCCCAAATTGGCAAATTGAAATGAGACATTTAGGGAACAGCTGCAACAGTGTCTTTGTTTCTTACACACAATTAAAAGGGAATTCAAACAATTTAGCATTGCAATTCCATAACGTTAGGGTACGTGTGTCTCCAGAGGGAGCTCTGTGTAGTGATGAATGTCCTCCAGTTCCTAGAGTCTGCGTCCATTAACTAAAAGTTTGTGCACCTCACTTGGCTATAGCGGCTTGAGGCTACATCAGCCGGACTAGTATACACACTGAAATCTTTGATAAGGAGGAATTCTGAATATTTATTTTAGAATGTCCATCATGAGTCCATCAATATTATAGGAGGGCAATGTTCAATTAGCGGAGTAGTAACACTTCAATAGAATATTCCACCCGTTATACAACAGAGATTCCCGATCCACCAATCATTTGCACATTGTGTGATAAGTATATTACCCCCTTGCATCAAATCCAAACCGATTAAGCACTAAGGCCTTGTACTGGTTGACCTTATATGATTTGAAGGTAAGCATACTTGACACGTTGAATTCTGTTTTTATATTTGTTCTTTATTTAAACACTTCTGGGGTTGTAGCTGAAGGAAAAATACAAAATTGTCTTAAATGCCATAATACATCTATACACAATACATTCATTGAATAGAATACACAACTTGTTATTGTAGTCCGATCTGCTTAAGAGGTAGTGATATTGATAAACCTTTTCACCTAGCTGTCGGCATTTCTTCCTGCTCTTGTTTCTTTTAGCCTGGATTATACAGTATGTTTAAATTCTTCATATCGGTAGTTTGCTCATCTTGTGTACATTTGTGTTACTGCTGTGCTGAACTTGTTCGTGATCGTTGAACAGCTTGATCGTCTGACCCACATGTTCTGGCCTCTTCTATCGCCATCCGGATAAACCCTGCCTTCCAATATACGTTTTTGATTTTTATTTCACAGCTACTCAGCAGATTACAATTTGTTCCTACCCTTCACATCCAGTTAAATTGGCGTCCCTATGATTGGGTTACATTGAATTTGAACTAAATAAACTAAAGAAGGAAGAATTTATTTCTGGTTTCTAGTCTCCTACACCTTAAGATAAATAAAAAATTAAATGCAATTGATATGTTCTGCATCAAGCCACTTGAAAGACTTTAAATGCCTCCAATCCGATCTCTTACAATACGTTGCCATCAAATCCTTCACAATGTCATGGAGCCATCATTATCAAACACAGGACCTGTTTTTGAACCTGCAATGAAGAGAGAAAAGTTAGGAAGGTGTTTATGACAAATGGAGAAAAGGAGGATCAGAGAAGTAGAGGATAAAAAGAATGTCGAGGGGGGAAGTGATTTAGAGAGCTGTTTAGGTATGTAATGGAGACAGGAAGGTGTGATTTAGGGCCCGGGAGGAAAATGGAGGAGTGGGAGCACGTTCTTGGCAAAGATCGAGTGTCATTTAATGCGGGAGTGAGTGGAGAAATTATTGCACGGCTGCTACACTAGCCGACTATAGATGTGACACATCGCTCATGCCGGCGCTATCCCAGCTGAATGGGAATTACCCTATTAACGCAAGCTGAATGCTTACTGCTACGGCCACATATTGGGCTGGCAGGAAAGAGCTGAGCTGGCTAATGACTGTATGTCACTTTAATGGTGTGTCTCTATCAAGTGGCTCAGCCTCTGCGGGACGCTTACAGACGCTCTTCATCTCTCTGCCAGGCCTCCACTCTTCTTCCTCCTGCCTCTGGATGACCTTCCCACTGCAGCCTTAAGACGTTTCTCACATAACACAATCTAAACTGCATCACATGCGTCATTTATGTTTCCCGCTTTTAGGTTACCTCACTTGTTGTGGACAGATGGCTTGTCTCGGTCGATGTAAAGAAAGATTCTGATTACCCTGGCACCAACCTATACGTCTAGAACAATTCAGTGATAATGATCCAGGTGCCAGGTCCCATATAGAAGGCAATTCCCCCTAGGCATCCTTCACTGGAATGTCTAAAAAGCTAGCACTGTATAGGAAATGCTGTAGATGTGTATGGGGTGCTGCGTGGCATAGTGGATAGAGCGGTACCACATAGGCTCAGTCCTTGTCACAGCAGATCTGGGTTCGAATCCAACCTACGGCTGTTTACTGCACTCATCCCCTTCTATCTCAGCACTCTCTACTCATCAACTGTTAAACAAAAGGTTAGAATATTGTTAAAAATAAAAGTACCATAGATAAGTTTATATTTTGGGTTCAGCATCCACACGATGTTCTAAAGATGTATTTTTACTTAGTGTGTAGCAGCATTTGATTCCGCCCACTTCAGTTTGATCTTGATTGGGGTCATTTTTGCAGGGTCACCATACCCAGGAGGAAGCCTTCACACTGGCAATCACCACTGGCCCCCTTCTTGAATGACTATGTGTGAAAAGGGATCTCAAATTCAGAATGTGAAACACAGTGCCCTTGATGGCAGTTGCTGGGGAGAGACTTTAGGGCCCCAAGATGTAAGAGCGTGCCTCAGCCTTGGCACGCTTAACAGGCATGACACTAACTATGGTGTTCCTATAGTTAACATACCCTTAGTTTACATACCCATTAACAGAGCCTATGCTGTGTATAACCACCAATTCACGATCTCTCCCAAGGCATAACCAAGTATTCATTATTCTCAACATGTCTACAAAAATACACCCCCCCCCCCCCTTTCTCCCTGTGTTTCCTGTCTGTCTCTTAGCTGTCAAAATCATCCAATAAATGTAGAAACCCTTGAAAAATATTACGTGAAAGTAAAGTAATAAATGTGCTTTGTTTTAGAAGGCACATATAAATGATTTTGTCCGGTTCAATGGTGTATTTGATAAAAAAAATGCCTGTATGTGTGTCTAAGGACATTTTCAGAATTCTATGTATAGGGCGACACAGAACGCAGTGCAAGAGCTTTGTTTTCGCTGCAGGACATTCACGCCCAACTGTACACATTGTGAAAGAATCGGGTATAAGTACTTCTGCTTTCTGACCTGACCGGAAAACCCATCATACGAAGGGAACTAACAGCAAACATCATCCTTATATTTTTCAGGTTGTTACTTCAAGGAAAAAAGCACTTGACTTACAGGTGCACTGTTTCGCTTGTCAAATACTGGGCTATGGTTCGGATTCATTTTTAAAAGAAAAGCAAATCGGGGGCAATAGTGGTGTAGTGGTTAGAGCGCCCCTCCCCCCATGAGGCTCAGGTCTCGCAGTAGACCCGGGTTCAAATCTGACTCGTGGTCGGTTCTCTGCATGTCATTCCCCCTTGCCCCATTTCACCTCTGTCTCTCTGCACTCTTGAAAATGCAGAAAAAACAATTTTAAAAAAAGAAAGAAAAGCAAATCCCTAATGAAGGTGAACATTTAGATACTTGTTTTGCAACAGTTGCATTAAAGCAACAATACGTAACTTTTCCACCTCAATAAAACATTTTCAAAGTCATGCTAAAAGTCCAATATGTGTAAACAAGGAGAATGGTGTCAGAGCCATTCCCACAGAGCACCCCAGTTGTCTGCTTTAAGCACTAGGTAACTTTGGCAGCAGAGAATGTGCGGTGCTTTACGGCACTAGCAACACTGAATTGGTGTCAGACAGTACCATGTCTCCACACATGGCCATATCTCCTCTGTGTTTCTCAGCAATCTGTGTGTCCTCTGTCTAGACGTCGGGTTAATCTCAACGCTGATTGGTTATCATGACGCAACATTGCTTGACAGGTCCAATATTTTCTACTTCAAGCAATGGACACGTTGGATGTGACATCGCGTGGCCCAAAGGCATTCATTGTGCCGCTTGACACGTAGTGGCGTGTAAACGTACATTGACTTTGTATGTAATCTTGCTGCATTCATCATGTGCAGTATGAAGGCACCTTAAGGGCGTTCACACCTATAGCTCGCTTCCTTGGTCGCACCAGTTGGGAGAATGATACATTGGATGACTTTTCAACAGGTTTGGTTCTCTTTTACACCAATGGCTTCCTCTGGTTCGATGACTTGGTGAAGCGAACCAAAATGCAGTTCAGATTGAGTTCCTTTCGATCATCCCAAACCGACGGGTGTGAAAATGTCCGAAGACACCAACCTAAAAAGATATGGAATGTCTTAGGAAAACGGCCATCATCATGCTGTTCATTTGAAGTTATTTTCAATGCGTATCACATGCAAAAGTAATTAAACAAAGCTTTGATTACTGTGGAAACCTGCTATTTGCTCTCCCTGGTTGGTTTGCTATGCAAGCTCTTGTGTTACACATAGTGCAAGGGCGTGTCTTGGTACTTGGCTTTATATTTTACTTCACCTTCATCTTTATACCTAATCACAATAAAGATGATCCTTTGGGTATTCTTGCTATATTCAGCGGACTGGACTTCCTAGTTTTTCCCCTGAGACTATCTATCTATTCTTGATATAGAGCATGAGTCTGAAAGCAGTAGACTATCTGTCATTCATGCTATTAGTTCATGGTTATCATCAGCGGTAGCCAAGGCCATTAGCCCAAAGACATTAGCAGCAGCCATCAGCAAAGCCATTAACTCTTCTCCCTGCTAAAAGGCTACTGTCCCTCACAAAGACTCATTAAGGAGAGGTAAGGAGAGATTGGCACGAAGGCAGACAAAGAGATGGAGGGAAGAGGATATAAAGAGGAGGCAGAGGTGGACCAGAAAAAGTAATGCATAAGGACAGACGGAGAGAGAGAGCGCAATAATGGGAGGAATGGAAGACTTAGATCATTTTAATTGTTCCATACGTAATTCACCTGCACTCCAATTTGCAGTTGGTGTGGGTTGTCACACACACACACACACACACACACACACACACACACACACACACACACACACACACACACACACACACACACACACACACACACACACACACACACACACACACACACACACACACACACACACACACACACAGTGTAACTTCAGTGTTTTTACATTGTCCAGAGGCCTGTTGCACAAAACCAAGATAAGGGATTATCGCCTTTATTGAATCTGTACTGTCTTTGAACTTGGTCGCATGGTTTGGTCACACATCCTTAAAAGAAAGAAATTCCCTTATCAAAATAGGTAAATGGTCTAGCTTCGTTCCTGCTGCTATCACTGAGTATTTATATCGATATTTATTTGTCCCCTTATTTCTGATTGGAGGAACATTGAGTACTCTTTATCATGCAGGTTTTAATTTGTGCTGTTTGATGTTGTAGTTTGTTTTGTGATTGGATGCGACGAACAATGTAATATAATTATCTTGCTACCCTCGGGTATAAATAAAGTGAAACTAGTTGGAGATACAAGATTGCGAGAGAATATGCGAATTGGCGACAATTGTCACATGCAGTCAAACTGAATTGGTACTTGCATGTTGTTTGCGATTATTGCACGAGCCTCCGCCGAAATATGATCATAATTCACCGGGAGTTTGCATATATATGTCGCCGGTTATGAGGAACATAAAGGACAACTATCTATTCAACTAACTATTCAAGCAAATAGTACTTCAGCCAGAGCATGCATGAAAGAAGAGAAAGAGGAGAGAGAGAGAGAGAGAGAGAGAGAGAGAGAGAGAGAGAGAGAGAGAGAGAGAGAGAGAGAGATGTAGAAGATGGGATGCACAGTAGTGATGGAAGACGAAAGGGGAAGGGGAAAAAAGGCTGGTGCAGTGAAAGAGAGAAATATGCAGGAGTTGAGTTTACCCTTTGACCCAACGTTCCATTCTGTCCCAGAATACTTTGGGGCCCCCTGACAGACGCTTAATGCCCCACATGGACGCACATGAATGTACATTAGCCTGTGTGCACACACGCACACTCCTGCAGACCATCTCTGATGTGCTAATGGGGGGTGGTTGATTTTATTAGCCAAGAGATCAGTGTGCTTAACCATTAGCTCTCATCACTGCCGCTCTGCACTTTTTCTACCTCTTCTTCTCGTGCTCTTTCCAAGTGTGCAGGCTGACTCAAAGGGATGAACTGATGCACTTTTGCGTGCGCACACAAAAGCAAACACCCAGCGAGCTTGAAGCCGATAGGTTTGTTTTGGAGCCAGGGTCAGGTGGTTCACTATGTAGGTCAGAGGGAGAATAAAAGAAGATGGAAGCCATGTGTCAGTATCCTCAATAATTAATCAATCCTTTTTCCTTCCCTGCTCCTTCTCACTGACTGGCACGGAACTAAGAATGAATAGATAGTCAGGCATACTAATGCGGGAAGAAAAAGATACAGATAGTCATCTCACGCTTGAATCGGTGGACTTTATTTGTCCTCAGGGAGCCTTTAGTTTGGATAACTAGGATCGTGACAAATTTCAGCAAACATGTTTGCGTAGTCCTATTTTTAATTTGGATGTTTTCGGGGTGTATGGTGTTTTGTGCCCCCAACAGAGCCTAGCAGCGCTGCCTGGAAGGCACTGTTGGGGCACAACAGTTAGGGTTAGGGTTAGGGTTAGGGTTAGGGTTAGGATTAGGGTTAGGGTTAGGGCCTTCCATGTAGTGCTGCCCGTTGGGGGCACAAAACACCATTGAGCTGTTTTCGGTGCGAAAGGTTGCACGTTCGCTTTTGAGGAACGACATTGTGTCCTAGTGCTTTGATCTCCAGCATCCGCATGTGATCACAGAGAAAAGGGGGAACCCACAAGGCTGGCAGATTTCAAGAGAAGGGTGTAGTGCTGCCGAATGACTGGCACACACACACACACACACACACACACACACACACACACACACACACACACACACACACACACACACACACACACACACACACAGGCTGGTGACACAGGATATCCTGCTGTAGGCGTCAGCCAATGGAAGAAGAGGAAGTGCACTCTGCAGAGGTTCACGGAGAAAGACATCAGTCTGTATTTCCTCGCTACAAGACAATAACGAGCGTGCATGGAGATGCCACAAGCAAAACAATTAGAACAGAGGAACACGTAAGATAAAGAAAAAAAAATTGAACGAGTGAAGAGCTGTAACAACCAACCATCATTGAAACAGGGAAAGCATAGGTGTAACTGATAACATTAATGGCAGATCGGCTACAGTGTTTTCCAGAGAGCAACACCAATGACCCAGCAAATTAATAGAGCCTGAATAGCAAAACTACATGTGCTCAACGGAATAATAATAATAACAATATTAATATTATATTTTGGGAAATAAGCGTATTGATATTTGTCGCCAAGACTTAGATGAGAATATTGACACCACTCACATATTGCTATGTTCAATAGAAATAGAGATTTTGTGTGTCTAACTAACACATACTATAATTAACTCTTAGTTGATTCCAATGGCAAATAAATATTTTGGCACATAACCCCCATAAACGCCACAGCGTGTTGTGTTACACTAGTGTTGTATTTATTAGCAAGCTTTAGAGGTGCCGGTAGGGGAATGTGTTGACACTCACCGGCCACTTTATAAGTACACCTTGCTAGTACCGGATTGGACCTTCTTTGACCTTCCGAACTGGCATTCTTCTTCGTGGCATACTTTCGACAATCTCTCTCTCTCTCTCTCTCTCTCTCTCTCTCTCTCTCTCTCTCTCCTCTCTCTCTCTCTCTCTCTCTCTCTCCTCTCTCTCTCCTCTCTCTCTCTCTCGTTCGTCCATCACACATCCCAAAGGGGCTCTATTGGGTTGAGATCAGGTGACTGTGCAGTCCATTGGAATACAGTGAACTTATTGTCATGTTCAAGAAACCTGTTTTAGATTATTTGAGCTTTGTGACATGGTGTGAATGTTTGGATTGGCTTTTAACCACAGTCCCCTACAAAAGTTTTGGAACAGTGAGGCCAATTCCTTTATTTTTGCTGTAGACTGAAAACATTTGGGTTTGACACCAAAAGATGAATATGAGACAAGAGATCAACATTTCAGCTTTCATTTCCAGGTATTTACATCTGGATCTGATTCACAACTGAGAAAATATCATTATTTGTAAAGGAACACCACATTTTTAGGTGAGCAAAAGTATTGGAACATATAGACATAAAATAATCAAACTTTATATTTTGTTCCAAATTCTTCTCTTGCAATAACTGCATCAAGCCTGTGACCCATTGACATCACCAAACTTTTGCATTCTTCTTTTGTGATGCAGCCTCATTCAGTTGCTGTTTGTTTTGGGAGGTTACTCCTCTTTAGCAATCCAATAGAAAACCTATGTGGTGACATCAAAAATGCTGTTTTTGAGGCTAAACCAAGAAATGCAGAGCAATGGTTGAATGTAGTCCAATCGTCATGGGCTGAAACACCTGTTCACAGGTGCCATAAGTTGGTCGACTCCATGCAACACAGATGTGAAGCAGTTCTCAGAAACAGAGGTTATACAACTAAATATTAGTTCAGTGGTTCATAGGAAAGCTAAATCTTCATGCATTTTTCAGTTGATACAGTAAATGTTTGAGTTGTAAAGAAAAATGCAGACACTGCTATTTTTTTGAACAGTCTAATATTCCTTTTTCGTCACTTTCTGTAAAGATGAAGAAACATTTGACAAATGTTTCTTCATATTTGGATTTGGAATAGAATGTGCAATTTCCCCAATGCATTTGCGTGTTTGGAAATAAAAGCTATGATAAGGATTTTGATCTTGCCTCACTTTTTTAAACACACTGCTATTATTTTGAACACAACTGTATATATTGGGAGCAGTTATATTCAGACTTTCAAAGCATCTCGCTGGCCATTGAACAAGCTGTTAACACGAAACGGTCATATTATCACACCACAATGCTGATATGGCCAAAGAGTTAGCAAAACAGTTGCGACATCCAGCAGACACATAGCAACATTGAAATTAATTTTGGAAGTGTGACCAAAAACAGTTTTATATATTAAAAAAATGTAGAGAAAGTACAATCATTTTAAACTAAAGACTTTGATGGAAACTCTTGATGGGTTCCAAAAGTGCTTTGCAAGATTGTTTTGGGATTTGCCACTATAGGAAGTCTTGGAAGGAACAGAAGTTATGAAGCAAGGGAAGTAAAGGGAGTGAGCACGGAGGTAGGGACGGAGGGAGGGGAAGCTCGATGGGCGAATAAAACAATGGGGGAGCTGTGACATGATGGGATTCCCCTACATTCCCCTGTTTAGTTGGGGCAGAGGGGCCAGCAGTGTATTGACACGCAGTGTGCTCGTCCTGTGCAAGAACAAGTAGCAAGGGGCACAACTGTTACTGTATGGAGGGTTTCTTTTTACAGGAAGTGTATGAATCAATTGTCAAAATCAGGGAATACTTCTTCACGATCTGTTGACTGTAGGTACTCTGTGCAATGGAAAAGAAATCCAGTGTTAATACTTTGGCTTTATAAAAGTGTATGTTGCTAGCTACGGTGGGCCACCTATACATACCAGTTTACAGAGCCTAGGCTGTGCAACAACTCCAGATTTATTTCGAGCGCACACAGTACTGTCAGGTAGTGGATTGTAAGGAAACATTTACTATTTTAACTAAAAGAGATTTTTGAAAACAAAAGTTTTCCAGAATCGCTGAAATCTCTTGCGAGGAGAAATATAGCAGCATGACCTTTGTCCTGGATTAAAAATGCAGAAGAAATTCCTCACTTTTGTGGTTTTAAACTGCAATGAGCGACTGCAGTTACAAACACATTGTGTAACTAGTGCAGAGCTATCTGACCCTACACACCAGCCCCAATTCTCCCGCAGTCTAAAGACCAGGACACACCGGCCAGATAATCGCCGTCGTAGTGTCGGTAGGGGGTCGGGACACAAATCTGTTTGGTGTGTGCCGTGACGTCGGCCAACGTAGAGGTCGTCGGGCTTGTTTTGAGCCGACCGTCTTTCATTTGGAGCAATTTGATTGGTGGAAGGCTAGCGAATCAGTGAAGCCCGGAAGTGAGGTGGGTAGCACAAACAGCTAACAACAGCTAGCCATCGTTTTAATGTGTTTGTTCGTTTCGTTTTGAGAGTACTCACATGCATCAACCCTTGTTGACTGCTCGACACCATGCTCGACACTCTCTGCTAAAAATTGTGCTCTTATGGTCCATAAATATAAATACGTATTTCTATCTATGTTTATGCTCTAGAGAGCTGTCCCATCATTTCCGGCTTTCGTATTTTTTCGGGCCACAATACAGATTAGCGCCGCCTGCTGTTATGGAGACATTACGTCCCGCGCAAGCAACAGAGCGTACGGAAAGTCAGCAGTCAGTTTGGTGTGTTCTCTGGCCGCGACGGGATGACTGGAGCTTCCTGAAACGGCCGACTCCATTTTTTGCGTAGTCGGAACAAGTCAGAACAAGTCGGACTGGTGTGTCCTGGCCTTAACATGCGCACACTCAGGCATGCCCCCCCCCCCCCCCCCCCCCCACATTACTCCCACTGTAGTAACGGGGTCATGGAGAGCTGACTGAGGGCTGAGTTACTCTCCTTTGTCTGTTTGCCCTCAGGCACAAGGATCTCTCTTCCTTTTTATGTAGCCTCAGGTGTCTCAGTGTTTGCTCCACCAAAACTTCATTTTGTTTGGTTTATCCTCCTTTGTGGTTTTGTCCTGTTCTTCATCTACTACCCTGGTCTTACATCCAAATGTACTGAAGTGCATTTTTTAAACTTTAACAGTGGTATGCATCCTCATTTTCCATCCACTACAGTTGTGTGAATATCAATAGATAGGCACGTCACCATCAAGGTAGAAAGTGGTCGCTAAATGACTGGAGGCACACATTGAGGCAAACATATACTGTATCCACATGAATTGAAAGTTAAGTTTTGACTCTTCACTCTGACTGGCTTTCCAACGCGAGTGTACTGCATCACAGTAACTGGCCTTAACCAGTTTATCATATGTAGGCATGAGAGTCAGTTTGTGTCTTGTTCTAATATTGCCCAACAGGCTTCATGAGTAGAGTGGAGTGATGAATCATTTTCTGGAGCAATAGCAGTTGTTTTTGACTTGGATACATGTTCTGATTATTAGGTTCTTTAAAAAAAACTGTAGACATTTATTTGTATTCCTTCCCCACAGCTGACAATAATAGTTGGCTGAAACTTGAACACTATAGGTAAAAGCAACTATTGTTTTCCAGGGAATCATGTCAAACACATACACACACACAATTCTGCAGGATTTCGGGTCTTTACTGTGTGTGTGTTTGTGTGTCTGTGTGTGTGCAGGGCCGACGGACTGCGGGGGAAAGTGCGACAGTCGTGGGGGGGCCCAAGGCAGAGGGGGGCCCATCAAAAAAAAATATATATGTATATATTTTTAAATGTTAAATGTGGGGCCCCAATCTTCGAAGGCCCTGAACAATGCCATTCCAAAGAAATAAATAATTGACTGGCTTTTTTCTCCCCTGAACCTTGCAAGGAGATCAGGGGCCTGTGCATGACTAAGGCATGTGTGCGGTAGAATAAGCAGGAGCAAGCCGACAATGAATTGAACTGGTGGCGAAAATAAACGCAGCGATGTTTCTATGGGGATATTTAGCTGTACAGAAATAAGTGCAGTTCTGTGCTTACAGTTTAAGACTCCACATCACTGTGGAAACACAACCTATCTATCAGCTCAGACAGCGCAGAGAAAAGTCTGATGAATGCATGAGAGTGATGGCCATGCACAACTGTAAGGTCAGTGTGTGTTGTATTTTCGTATTCAAATAAACAGTTGTTTATTTTTATAGTGCGCATTGGCATCTTTGAGCAAAATACCCCCAACATTCTTGCCGCGGCGCAGTCTCCTGTGACACTGGCCAGTGACCACCTTCATTAAGACATTTTCTGGGACAAACACTGCTAAAAGTAATGATTTGGTTATTCATCAAATGAAATATTGTGGAGTTGTCTGGCTCAGAGAGCCATGTGTATTGTAAGACCGCCTTACAGGGGGCCCATCAGGACTTTTTGTATAGGGGCCCAGAATTTGGTGCTACGCCCCTGTGTGTGTGTGTGTATGTGTGTGAGCGTGTGTGCGCGTGCGTGCACATGAGAGTATGCACGCACGCACCGTCATACAGCATTCGTCATGTTTAATTCCTAAATTCAGCTTGATCTGTTATTCTACTCCAGTCACGCAAGGGTTACACACACACACACACACACACACACACACACACACACACAGACAGCAAAGAAATGAAGAGGAGAGGCTTAATCAAAAGTCATCATTAAATGCAATGCATAGAATAGCTTTGTTGTATCTTGTTCAATTAACATGAAAAACACACACACTAAAAAAACACTGATTGAGTGCTAAATGAGCCAAGAAATGATTATCACACAATGTTTGTTTTTCCCCAAAATCTCTTCATGTTATTTTGTGTGTGTTGTGTAAGGGCATATTTGTGTTTTACATGTCACTGTCCATCTGCCCAGTAGAAGATTGTAGCCTCTATTGTGTTATATCACTATGTGGTTTCAATAAAGCAAGAAGAAAAAAACATATATACAGACACGAAAAACACACATATACATTTATTCATGTCAATTAAACTTTAAAGCCCAGTTGTTTCCCTGTGTTGTACATTGCACTTTACATCTGCTTCTTACTGACCTGAAAATAATGACAGCAAAGGGCCACCAGCAGGGCGGAACACACACACACACACACACACACACACACACACACACACACACACACACACACACACACACACACACACACACACACACACACACACACACACACACACACACACACACACACACACACACACACACACACACACACACACCACACACACACCAGAGGAGACTCATCTTGTGCTAAATATAAATAGCACCATCCCGCTGGCCATGACATGCACATAACATACAATATACGTATACATATAATATGTGAACTGGATGGCCTCATGTTTGTTTGCAGCACTACAGTAAGAGTTGATTATTTAGTATAAAACAACTTTACTGCACTGATAAATGAAAACTCAGAAGAGACACGTATTCATGTGCTTGTGGCTGTTAATAAAAACACTGAACTGTTGGTGTTGCGAAGAGCTGCATAACTAATAAATGTGAAAAAGTGAGGGGCTGCAAATTCTTTCCGTTACCATTTGTTTACTGGTTTAGTTAGCCTGGCATTTCCAGACCTGCCACTAGGCGCTGGCAAATTAAATTTGCTGCGCCTGTTGGTCTGGGCACTCTCCATTGAAGCTCATTAAAATATGTCAGAAATCCTGAGCTACCAATCAAATCGTTCTAATCTGATATGGGCGGGCCAGAGCCCTTTGTATAGGTGCTCTGAGGCGGACGTAACCGGATGACGACAGTGACGTGCATGCGCCGTAGAAACCGTGATAGTAAACATCAAAGATGGCTGCGGATATGTTGTTCGAGTTTGAGAACGGCTTGTTTTCCAATTTGGAAGACAGCACTTAAATCTTTCATTAGCAAGTAAGTGGAGTGTTCTGTTTTGCCAACCGACCACGCAAAAGTTTAATTTAACAGTTAAACCGCTGTTCGCTAAACAAACGGGGCTTAATACGTGCAGTGGCATTTGGAATGCACGAGTAGGAGCCGCCCCTTGAGTTGGAAATTACTATTGATCGAGGCCAGACCCTCTATCGTTCAAGATATCAGGGTCTGGATTTCCAGGTTTTAGTTTATATTCTTAAGTAATATTTTGATAGTCCAACTAACAAAATATCAATATAGCCATACTGAAATAGCCTAGCTATTATAAATAAACTTAAAATAAATACACTTGATAAAACTTAAATAAACTAGGCCTAATATAGTCAATTCAGGACTGAATACATAGCTACAGACCGGCACAAAAACACACACACAACCACACACACACAATGAATAATAATAACAAAATACCTGTTGATAGCCTACATTGACAAATTATATACTGATCATTTAATAATGATTTCATCATGATTAGTTATAATAGTTAACCAATACAACGCATTTGTTTAATATCAATATAAAGTTGTTAAGTCCTATACAAATATGTTAAGGTTTGTCGCTGTTTGTTTGCTGTTACTGTAAGTTGTTCATTAAAACTTAGTGAAGACGATGATATTTAAGAATATGTGAAAGCAGGATTTTATATGTTGAAACTGTAGTATGACACTCTTCATTTAAAGTTTAAATGCATTTGTGTTTGGATGTTGTTGTTTCAAACAATAAAGCCACACTATTGGGTCAGGTTAGGGTCACCAGAAGAAGCTTTTGAGAGTTAATTGGTTATGTTACAATCAAATAAGCCTACTGTAAGAATTGTGGTTCATGATTGTAACGAAGAATGATTGTTTTGATGATGCAAGTGGATTTCATAAGAAATAACAATCTGCAAAAGAACACTGTTTTCTTTGTTTTCTACACAGAAATGAAATTCAAGTGAAAGTGACTTAAGTCTGAGGTATATGACAGTAAATGACAAGAGATGTAGGCAGACATTTTAATTTGAATATTTTTATTGAACTGTTGTTGTTATTGAAGCTTTCAGTTTTTTTAATGACACCTAATAGTTTGGTTCTTATTGCTATAATATGTAACCCGGCGCCCCCCACCCGAACCCAAGTCCTGCCTGACGATGAAATGAGATGATAGATGTTACAAATTCTTATTAATAAAACCAATAGCTAGTGTCTAATTGCTGTATGGTTTTAGGGAAACCGGAGCACCCGGAGTAAAACCCTATGATGGCAGAAGCCAGCAGAAAATAGATTAGATAGAGGCAGGACTTGAGCTCTGCATTGTATTCATTCTGAAAAAAAGGAAATTGATTATCAAAACATTTCCCGCAAAATGAATGCTACATTTCACCGAATACCTAATTCTACATTTGAAAGCTGTTGTAAAGGGCATGAAGATGATTTTGCCCTAAAAGGATGAGAATCTAAAGATTGCACAATCATTTTTTTGATGGTGTCCCCCTGCAACTCATGTCAGATGAAGATGACATGAGATGAGATGATAAATGTTACAAGTTCTTATTAATAAAACCAATAGCTAGTGTCTAATTGCTGTGTGGTTTTTGGGAAACCGGAGCACCCGGAGATAACCCTATGATGTCACACTGAGGTGGCCCTATGAACCCAAGTCCTGCCAAACATTATGGTAACAACAGAGGAGCAGATAGATGACTTGGACTTGAGGCAGGACTTGACATCTCTATTGTATTCATTTTGAAAGAAAAAAATAAAACATTTTCCTTCAAGATGAATGCTACATTTCTCCTAATACCTATTTCTAGTAAATGGCTTTGAGATGACTCTGAGAGTAGCTGAAAGGAACCTGCGGATGATGCCATGCTTTGTTGGTGGTACAATCAAGTAATACCCGAATGATGAGGCAATGCATTTTTCAAGTTCTGGTTCCCCTAGATACATTGACGCCAGAACCATCTCTGCACAGCCCCACTTTTTGCACAGGTCCTTCATAATTACCTTGTCTAGTTTCTTAAATGTTTTTATGGAGGTGTTAAAATCTGTTCCCTCAACTTCTGCCCATGTGTTTTCAAAGATACGCTGGATGATGACCTCTATGTTACCAATCGTCCAGCTAATTTTAGCCTCGCTGAGTGTACGTGAAACCAGTTTCTCAACAAAAACCCTGACAAACATCTTACGTTTTTCTTTCTGCGGGTTAAAATCTATCTGTTCGTTTCCATCTATCTGTTCGTTAACATCTATTTGTTCGTTAACATCTATCTGTTCGTTAACATCTATCTGTTCGTTAACATCTATCTGTTCGTTAACATCCATCTGTTCGTTAACATCTATCTGTTCGTTAACATCCATCTGTTCGTTAACATCAATCTGTTCGTTAACATCTATCTGTTCGTTAACATCTATCTGTTCGTTAACATCTATCTGTTCGTTAACATCTATTTGTTCGTTAACATCTATCTGTTCGTTAACATCTATCTGTTCGTTAACATATATCTGTTCGTTAACATCTATCTGTTCATTAACATATATCTGTGTGTATATATCTATCTGTGCGTTTCCATCTATTTGTGCGTTTCCATCTATCTGCGCCTTTTCATCTATAACAACTTCCGTTAGCAAAGGGTCACTCACCTCCACGGCGGTGACCTGCAGCGACTGTGCTGGTGGCCCAGCCTCCATTAAGACCAGTGTCACCCTTCTACTGTGGCGGAGGACCTGGGTATTAACCCACCAGCCCATCAGTGCCACAAAACCCCACACTTTGGTCTTAATTGTCGCATACATGTCGACCTGTGATGGAGGAACAGACACACTCCTGCAGGTTGCCCTTCTACTAATTGTTTCTGAGATGATCTCCGGTGTCATCCCATCCGTAATGTGACTGTAGAGGAGATCTGATAGTCCTTTCGTAAATACCAGCATTTTATTGCTGGAAACATTTTTAAATCTACGGAAGACATGAACCTCCTTTCCACTCTCTTGTTCACCCTCCTCTGTCACAAGCAGAGAGTTAACACTATCCATTAGTGACTCCATTGACTTTGTACTTTCAACTTTTGGGTCAAGGTTGAATCTAGTTTTAAGCTGTGTCACTATGTGATAGATAGTAGCTTTGGCAAGGCGCTTTGCAAGGAAGTTCCTCACCTTGCATCCGACACCTTTCATGGCTGGTTTGCCCTTCAGTGTGGATTCTGATTCTGGACTTGCATCTTTTGCTTCTGCCTCCTCTGAACTCTTTTCAATTATGACCTGAGCAATGTCATCTGCTGCAAAATCAATCTCCATGGAGGTTTCTTTGTGCAGCAGCTCATAGTCAGAGTCCGAAACATCATCCAAAAGAGGTTCCATCATGTCATTGACCTCCTTTCTAATCAGCTCCTGGACAGCCTTTGTTGTTGCTGTCACCAAGCTGTCGTGTGAGGAAACCTTATCCGGGGTCGGTGTTCTTACAGCTCCGACTGTTGACTGAGAGCAGTCATCAGTGAATACCAATTCCTGCTTCTCTTCACTGTTCCTCTGTCTCAGTGGTCGCGGAGAGCACAACACCTTCAGCTTCCCTCCGAATGCCTGTACCATTTTACAGGCATTATTGACCATGGCGTTGAGTTTGCGTGGGGAGTGACACGCTGACTAAGAATAGGCTCCGCCCTGCCCAGATTGCAGGAGATGGCAGAGTTTACACTATCTGCTATCTCGTGACCCATCAGGTCTGTGAGCCGCTTTGAGCTGTCACTCACGACATGGTCCGTTACTTCGAGAATCTCAGCGAAGCACTGAGGGAGTTTGTCCCCCAGATTAGTAACTACAAACTCCTCAGACACAATAGCATTGATGCCCCTGAGAGCCATCACCAGTGCCTTCACAACTGCTGCTATAACATCTAACAGCAGGTCGGCCAACAATATCTTAGTGGCCTCTTCAGGGGTACCGGACCTTAAAAGGGTCCACTGTTCCTCTGTCATATGATCAAAAAAGTTTTGTATGAGTGGACGAACCCCTTCCACTGTAAACTGTGGCAGCTCCTCTGTCAGAACTGGTACGCCTCCTCCAATTATGGGGACAACTTCCGTATTTTGATCCATTTTGTTTGATGCGTTTTGGTTTTTCTTTTCTAAACTCCTTGTTTTTTTAGTTTTCACGAACTGTTTGGTTAGTATGCGACCGGCTGCAAAGAAGACCAAAAGGAATTCCCTAGAATTGTAAGTCTAATGTTCAGGTGACATCATCACCTGAGATCAAAGGATCTTCAGAAATTAAAGGAATAATGTACTTGAAGCTCCGCCCCTCAAACCAGCCAGCTCAGAGATCAAAGGATTCTGTTCCAGAGGCTCCACCCCTCAAAACAGTGACACAAAAAACAAAAAAGGCTGCAGCCTAGCAACAGTTGCTAAGCTGCAGCTCTTTTTTTCAGCTTCATTTTCCTTGGAGTTCGATGGAAACATTAAAGTAGGCCTATGAGTTTATTAACCCCAGTGATAGCTGTCATTTAAACATACCTGCAAACTCGGTCAGGTGTTTGCGCTGTCCAAATTATTGACTATTGTTAAATATCATTCACACAACCAGAGATTTCCACTATTGCCTGCAATGTCCAGCTGGGTGAAAATAGTAGCCAGCTGAGATCCCAACCCACCTATAATAAGTTTATTTATTTAAAAGGGACATTGCATATTAATAGACATTTACATGTAAATATACAGGATTGTAGCAAGTGCTAATTTGCATCCTTTGTCCCTTGATTGGTCGACACCAATCACATAAAACAAACATACGCGTGTACTCAGACAATAAAATAATAATAAAAACAGACAATCTAAAAGAAGAGAAAAAAAAAACATGCAACTGACAGAACAAGTGAATAAAAACAATTATTCAAATAATGTTAAAAAATATTTAAAAAAAATAAAATAAAAATCTATGATAGATTGTGTGAACAGTTTTGAGATTCCAGCAGCCATACTTTAAGACGTTTTTTAAAAGAGCCAAGAGTGGGAAGCTCACGTAGAGCAGCGGGTAGTGTGTTCCAGGTATGAGTTGCACGGTATGAAAATACAGCCTGTCCATAGGCACTTTTTCTAAAAGGAACAATACAGTCACCTCGAGAAGTTGCCCTGGTGGATCTACTTTCATTTTTTTGTATAAACATTTGCAATGGCGCTGGGGCGAGTCTGTTGAGAATTTTAAAAACCAGGGTGCAGTCTGCATACTTGATCATGTTTTGCCAACTCAGTAAATCGTGCTTCTTTAAGATATTGCAGTGGTGATAGGTTTTCGGTTTTTTATCTAAAATCTTAATGGCTTGTTTGTATACTGTTTCCACAGATGTTAACGTGGTCTTGCATGCCAATGCCCAGCTTGTCATGCAGTATGTCATATGAGGTATAATCATTGAATAAAAATATAGTTTTGCTGAATCAAATGGCATATTTTCTCTAATGTATCTGAAGTTGGATAAATTAAATTTCATTCTGTTTACTGTTTTTTTTTACTTGTTGCTTAAAATTTAATTGTGAATCGATAACAACACCTAAATACTTGAATTCCTGGACCACTGTAAGTTTTTGGCCCTGTATTGATACCAAGGAATCTGTATTTTTATCACAGGCCTTCTTTGAGAAAAACATGCAGACTGTTTTAGTTAGGTTAAGAACCAATTGGGAGCGCTCTAGATATTCTGAAACACTGTCCATTGCAGCTGTCAGTTTGTGAGCGGCTTGCTCTGTATTTTTTGCATGAACATAGATAACTGCGTCATCAGCATACAGTTGGCATTGCACATTAGATGGACAGATGTTTGGCATATCATTTATATAAATACTAAATAACAGTGGCCCTAATATTGATCCTTGAGGCACACCTAAGTTGTTCTCACAGGTATCAGATATTGTATTTTGCAATCTGACACACTGCTTTCGCTCCTCAAGATATGAGGGTGGTCCGGGGGTATGCCCCCCCGGGAGATAATTTTTTTACTTTTTAAAGTGAAATGCATGAATCTGGTGCACTTTGAGAGGAATATTAAGAGGCTAAATCTGAGGAATTATGTGTTAACAAATAATTTGGAGACACTGGGTCGGATGAATTAGAAGCTATTAAAGAAAGACACATGGATTTTCCATAAAAATATTAATTTAAAATAAAATAATATGCAGGGTCCTCTGGGTTGGGCTTGGTGCTCTTTTTCTTTTACGGGACATATTTCTCTGTCCTGTGTGGGTCAAAAGTGCAGTGCAAAATATGCAGCATAACGTTATAACATTAGTCTACGACCATGATGTTAAATCACCTTCACACAAAGCCTCCGCCCAAGCAAAGCAGCGAGTCGATCGTTGTGACGGTGAAAATCACCGGGAGACCTCGCCAGTATGAGCGAGTGAGCCGTCGCTCAGAAAAAAACTCTGTGGTTTGATGGATAAAATGATAGTCGGGGATATCCTGCCAGTTAACGTTGTCTACAGGAACGGCTTCTGCAATCTGTTTGTGTGTCTGGAGTATGGAGTTGAAATACACAGAGCCATGTCGGCAAACTGACAGCGCGACTAAATAAAGGGACTGTAGGCCTACAGTGAGCTGCGTCCCTCCGTTAGTTTCTGTTTTCAGCCGAGTAAGTTACATTCACCTCCGACGCATTGACAGCGTTTAATCAAAGCCTCTAATTATTTTTTCAATTATCAAAAAGGCTTTGATTGAGGCTTTTAGCCAACTCTAAAGTCTGAACACACACAGTGGCAGCAGAGATGCTTTACGGTGCCCGATCTTAATGCTGATTGGACAATACTCATGACGTCTACCAAATGTGTTTTATTGCCAAGATAACGATATTCCCTTGACTCACACTACGGTAACTCGCCCACACAGTCCAGTCTGGGAAGTGCTGGCTGACTTCTCTGGCAGCTCAATCAAAATTGAGCCCAGGTGCATTCTGTTTCCACTGATCATCATCATGTTTTTACAGCTTAATTGGAGTCCACCTGTGGTAAATTCAGTTGATTGGACGTGAAATCAAAAGGCACACACCTGCCTATATAAGGTCCTACAAGTAACAGTGCATGTCAGACCACAAAACGAGCGTGAAGTCGAAGGAATTGTGCGTAGACCTCAGACTGGGGCGACGATTCATTTTTCAACAGGACAACGACCCCAAGCACACAGCCAAGATATCGAAGGAGGAGCTTCAGGACAACTCTGTGAATGTCCTAGAGCCAGAGGCTTTAATTGCTGCCAAAGGTGCCACAACAAAGTGTTGTGCAAAGGCTGTGAATACTTATGTACATATTATATTTTCCTTCTTTATTTCTAATGAATTTGAAACAAACATTTAAATAAAACGTTTTGTTTTTTCATGTTGTCATTATGGGGTATTGTGTGTAGAATTTTAAAGAAAAAAATGTATTGAATCCAGCCTTATTCCAGGCTGTAACATAACAAAATGTGGAAGAAGTGAAGCGCTGTGAATACCTTCTGTATGCACTGAACACACCTGAGGCTACGAGGATTAACAATAGCTCAGTATCTTTAACCAATTTATATTTAGTTGTGCTAGCTTGTTGTCTGATATTAAGCTAGCATTGGCGTTATCTGAGTTTAGCAGAACCTTAGTTTTTTTGGAGATGATTTAGGATTTTCCTGTTTGCCCGGTTTCACACATGAACTTGAACATATCCATGGAGAATCTGACCTGGGGAATGTGCAGATCTATCCTTTCACACATGCAGCACACTTCAGGAGATTGTCCTGAAGTGTGGAACGTATGCAAATATGCTAGAAACAGTCCGGGTAATTTGGGAGAGGGGCGGCGCCTGGACTTGCTGAATGTTTGTGAGCTCATCTGGTAAACTCCAGATAGTTACCAAAGTTCAGTGCATGTGTGAAAGAGATTAAAGTTACCTTACCTTGTTTATTTATTTTCCTCAATAAAATCAATGACTTGCTTTCTCCCTGTAGTGTGTACCAGTCAGTTTTATAACATGTAGCGCCACTAGGTGTCGCCTCCTTTTGTTTTCTGTCTGCTTATATATCTAGCTTGTATATCAGTACGCTGAGCAATATTTCTTGCCCTGTGAATATAATGGCTAACTATTGCGAAACGTTTAGTTTGGTTGCTTCTTCTGCTGTGTACGGCTGAGGACAGCCGTATTATAAACGGGGAATATGTAACAGTCGGTTTTATACATGTAGCGCCACTAGGTGGCACCTCCCTTTGTTTGTTGTGGAATCTAATGTTGAACTTGAAGAACGCATGTGCTTCTCCGCTCTGCTAAAAGTAACTATGCAGTCTACGAGTGAAGTCTCCGTTTTATATTCTTTATTTTGTAATGATTTGGTGTTGGTAGGAATCTCGGACTATGTTCCTGAACGCATATGCTTAATAGATATAGTGCCGTAGAGACCTGGCTTGATATGGTCAATGTGTAATAAAAGTACCGTGAGGAGAATCCCACAAGTTGCCTACCGAGTCTTCATGCTAACTGGAGCTATTGCTATCAGACCAGAACCATAACCTGCACCATTCACCGTTACAAGTGCTTGAGTCCATCTGGATATATTAAAGCATCAAATTCAACTAATTCCAGAAATTCCATTGGAATAATCTGTATGATGGCATCAACTGTTCTCTGCAACATTTTGCACCTCCCTGCAGGGCTCAGCCATATGCAGATATAAAGCACAGCACGGAAGATGGCAAATGGGACAACAAAAATGTAAATTTCCGAACACATGTTATGTGCCCACTCCACATAACATGTGAGTTATAAAACAGATTGCGTGTGTTATGCCTGTTAAAAGATAGACGGAGAAATACTTTATTCATCCCCGGTCGGGATATCACATAAAAAATGTGAGCTTCATAAGTTCTGCCTCAGTTCAGCATGGCGTGATCATTTCTGTGCTCTTAAGTTATTTATGATGTCAACCAGAAATACCTCTATACATGCATGTGTGTGTACATTTTCTTTTTAACCCATGCACACAGAAGCAGTGTTGTCAAATCATGTTGGTTTTCCTTCCATTTACCACTCTCTTAAACTCTCGTTTCAAGCTGTCATCTCTAATTTTACACTTCTCTATATACCCACCGTGCTTTCCTGGGCCTCCCTCCCTCTCTATTCATACCTCCCTGTATCTCTGGCCCCCCAATCCTGTCTCTGTCATCACGTGTGATTTTATTGTCTGTCAATCCTATTTCACATCCTCTTTATTTCTCTCATTATTCCTTGGTTCCAGCCCGTCTCCCTTTCCCCATTTCTCTCTTTCTCGATGCACTGCAACTGTAACCTACTTACAGCACAGTACAGCTGTCTGATGAATAATGGAGAACCTACCGTTACTATCAGCATCTCCATCATCAGGAACCCGACTTTGATCTCTGCTCCTGTCCCCCTTCTCTGCTGCCTTACCTCACAACTTTCCACCTAAATTTCTCCTCTCAACCTGTTTTCTCTCTCCTGAAAGTACAAAAATTAAAATTCATTGTTCATTTTGATGTGATATTACCACTGAAATAGTTATCCGTTCGCCAAGTATGTAAATGCTTACCTAAAAGACGTATATCTGTTTAATTGTCACTAAATTTAGGATTTTTTTTTAATGCAGATTTGCGGACTGATAGGCCTACACTGCACGGCGCCGGCTCGAGTTGGGTAGTAATACATGGCCACACTACGCTTGGAAAAAGTGCAAAAAATAAAGGGCTGTCTGCTGGTGCAGTGCAAGATATCAGTACGCAAATCAAAGTATAGTTTAACATCATCGAAGGTGAAATGTGTATTTCTGTCAATGGCACTTTCTTGTAAACATTAGCATTGAGCTAGCGGACTTTTTTTTTTGCTAGCTGACTAGGCGCTCGTATTTTGGCAGATATAGTTTTACAAGATATGCTATATGCAGGGAATTATTCGGGATTTTGGGAAACACTGTATTGTACATTGAATATGCTTAATCATTTGAAATATGGGTTTCTTGTATTTTTCTGAGATGTCTGGCTGGTCTGACTAAGCAATGGGGACTGAGCAGCGGAGGCGATTCACATGTTGCTAAGGGATCACTGAATGATGGCGTTGATTCGTCAGCCCACTTGGAGGCGGGGCCTGCACGCTATGGCCCCACTCCAGAGAAGGTTCATCATTGGCGCGGCTCAGCACACTAAAAGTGGTAATGGAAAAGCAAATCAGTGCGGCGGAGTTTGGCTGTGCACGGCCAAAAGTGCCAGTGGAAATAAGCCAAGGGGGTAAGTGCAAGCCGGGCAAAGTCAGCAGGGGAGGAAAGAGGGGGGGGGGACAATTGCGCTTAAGCCCGGCAAGGATCATCCGGGTCAAGTGTGAGTTTTCCCTTAAAGGTGCAGTGTGCTCTGCCACCTGTGTCATGGTTGTTGTGTCCTTGGGCAAGACACTTCACCCACCTTGCCTTGTGTGACTGCTGTATGTTTGAGGTGGTGGTCGGAGAGGCCGTAGGCGCTGAATGGCAGCCACGCTTCCGTCAGTCTGCCCCAGGGCAGCTGTGGCTACTATGGTAGTTTACCACCACCAGTATGACTGTGTGTGAATGAATGGAACCTGGAACCCTGTAAAGCGTCTTTGAGTGCCTTGAAAAGCGCTATATAAATCCAATCCATTATGACATCATCAAGAAAGTTCTAGAAAATTCTACAAAGTTCTAGAATGCAATGCTCCCTGGGTAACCCCGCTCCTTAGAATTATTCAGCTATTCTACACTAAATTAAACGTGCTCATGGATATTATAATTTAAATGTGTTGGTAGAGCTACACACGGGCTATGTGTTACAAAAGCTGGCAAATGCTCCAGAAGAGTTGCCCTGCTTACCTTCCAAACCTCTAAATAATGTCTGTGCCTTCCTATGTATCATTAGCACTGTGTTCCCTAAGATTAATAAAATAAATAATTCCACTTGCTTTTTCATGCAAGTTCATAAAAGTTTCTGCTTCATCCTCATCTTGCTCCTTGTTGCTATTTGTCCCCCGCCCCACCCATTTTCACCTCCCCGCTTTGTGCTTTCCATTGATTAAATGTCCTGTATTCGATTAACAGGCAGCAATTAATGTGATGTATTTCCCCTTTCGTCGCTCATATCTTAACCAGCAGCTAATCAATACAGGGAGGACTAACAGCAAGGACACGGACTCACTCATAGAAAAGATGTTTGACCGTGTTTATGGTGAGGGAGCTGGGGGAGGTGAAGCACGAGTGGATGCTAATGTGCCATTCATTTATGAGCCGCGGTGAAAGCCTAGTGGCACACAATTAAAGTAGCTATACAGCACATGCTCATTTTTAAATGGTCTTTTATAGTTCTTAACAAATAAAAATAAAACAAATATTTCAGTATTTGACTCCCTCTTTTACTACATGGCCTTTGCAAGATATACAAAAATGTTAAATCCATTCCTATTTCCCCCTCTTTTTTTCAAATATTATGATCAATAACAAAATGATGTAGAAAACATGTGAAGAGAGAGTCATTCTTTGAAACACTACAACACACTTCCAAGTGACTGCAACATTTAAATATTGCATCTGATCAAGTTGGAGATCATCGTGACCGTTTGACCATACGGTTGGGTGATTTAAGACAATGTTCTTTATGTTGATGATACAGCTATAGGCTTTGGAAAGAAAACTACAATATTTCAGTGGAATAATAGTGCTGTAAAAAAAGCAGGTGCATAGAGGAGGCTTGAGCCCCTGCCCTTGTTCCCCAAGAGTACAAAAATGTACTTGCAACTTGTCCTGACTTGTCGTGCATCCCTCCAGTGCCACCAAGTTCAGTTATAGTAAATAATATATGCCAGGTAGGTAGGCAGGCACTGTTTTAATTATTTTTTATATCATCAATTTAAAAACAAAAAACTGTGGGATTTGGTTGTACTTTCCTAATTATTAACCTCTATAGTCTTTACTTGCTAACACTCAAGCTAGTCTAATTAACATTAACATGTCTTCCCTGTCAAGCAGGGAAACTTACACAATTTAGAAAGTATATACACAAGTAATACACAGTTAATACACAGCCTATGCTCTGTAAACTGGAATGTTGCTAGCTACGATGGAGCCCCTTTGTTTATATATCCTTTGTTTACGTACCAGTTTACAGAGCCTAGTAGGCAGTGTATTAATGTGTGTTCAGCACACACACAGAAGAGACTCATATTTTGTAAGGAGATTTTTTTTAACAAAGTGATTTTAACAACAAGCGTTCTCTGGAATTGCTGTTTTTAGCACACACACATTAGCCTACAGACAGATAGGGATCGTGAGGATATAGGCTACTGTATATTCACTGATTTTGACAAAGTTATTTTGACTCCACTTACAGGACTTGATAAAATGTTGGCTTACTGTAGGCCTATAGCCTAGATGTAAAAGTCATGTACCCTAATCTACAAGTAGGCCAAGTTTGGGAGTCTAGCCTTAAAGGGTACCTAAACCCCCCTAGATAGGGCTGAACTTCCTCCTTCCTGAAATTCAAAAAGTTCATCAACTTGGGCGGTGCTGGGAGGCAGGATATTGAATTGATATTGAATTGTTGCCTAGTGTTTGTGGGGTGAACATATGCTGTGTGATGACAAAACATTCCCAAAATTCCCATATTTTGGTTGTAGGCTGAAAAAAGGCTGTGGTCATCTAAATTAGTATAGGCCTACATTTGTAGCCTAGGCCTAGCACTTTTAAAACCGACGTTACAAAGTGATTCACAAGGTACGCCTACATTACAATGAATGTGTAGCCTACATTTAAAAAAGCAAGTTGAGGTGATAGGAGCCTAGGCTAATCATGACATTATTACTTAACCTATACTAGTCATTGCTGCCATACAAATAGAGAAACAAAAGAGGAGTCAGCAGCAGTAGCCACATTTTTTAAGTAGTCAGAAAGCATCCATTTCGAAAGCACGCGCTGAGCAAGTAGGTGGAGCTCGTGAGCAGCTGGTGTAACTCATCAAAGCAGAGAGAGAGAGAGAGAGAGAGAGGAGAGAGAGAGAGAGAGAGAGAGAGAGAGAGAGAGATGAGGAGAGAGAGAGAGAGAGAGAGAGAGAGAGAGAGAGGAGAGGAGAGAGAGAAGAGAGAGAGAGAGAGAGAGAGAAGCCGTCGGGTACATAGCAGAGGTTACTACAGGACACTTCTGCCTCTACGGCTGCTGGACCAGAACTACTAGCAAGATCACCACGGATATCTCGACCTACCTCACCGTCGCCAATTTGTCCGGTGGATAGGCTTCATGGAACAGGCAGCGGCAAGTTGAAAGACATAACACGACTGCGAGTGTACAGTAGGCTATTATCGTGCCAGGACTGTGTTGTTTTTTCCTTTCACCGACTGGACCTTTTTTTACTTTTCGGTGGCGACTGTTACATTTACAGCGTGCACGGATATATCCGAACATTAGCCTGCTATGGCTACCGGCTATCTGGAGTAGGACTGGCGAAGAAATGGACCATTTGCCTGAGCATGTCTTCCACGGAGTAGCGATATGACAAATGCATTATAATTTGAGCTACTAGCATATCAAAATACTGCTGCATCAGAAAAAAACTGCTATCGATAGAAAAGACCTGTGGACGTCGAGGTCACTACAAACTCTTAATAGCCTACAATAATACACGACACATTTGTATAAAGTAGGCTAATGTAGCCTACTGTGCTTTCCCGTGGTTGTCCTCCTTTTTTAATCGCTGGTGCTACACAGTAATGAGTGCTGCCTGCAACTCCACCAGAACGGCAGTTAAGTTGTAGGCACTTGTAACATTTGGACTGTACAAACAAAAACACGGCAAGACAGTACAACACCATTAACATTTTGTCGTATAAACTCGTTCCGGTCGTGCAAAAGTCGACATAACGGAGACATTGGAACAAAAGACAGTCAACTGCCTGTTCCCCTCCAAGGGCTAAAAGGTCACCGCGGACCGGTCATCTCTTTCTCTCTCTCCTCCCCCTCCCCCTATCCCTCCTCCTCCCATCAGTCTGTTATGAAGATGTGAACTCTTCCCTCCCTCCCAACCTCGATCCTGGGACGCTTTGATCTTTTTTTCTCTTCTCCATTCGGTAGCCTACAAAGACATCAAACGCGTCTCCCGCCTCTCGGGGATGTACGAAAGCGGGGATGTTGTGGGTTTTAGCCCCGGCTCGGGCAGCCCCTGTCCCGGATCTTTCCTGAGCATGGACTATTACCACAGACCCCCGGGGCTCGGGCCGGACAAGGGACTCCTGTCCGGCGTAGGACTCCAGCGTCCGTTCGGAGGCTCCCTGGTGCCCGCCAGGCACTGGAGCGGATCCAGCCACTGTGAGTAGGCCTACCCTATATGGAAAATGTGTGTCAGTTTTAGGGCATATGAACAGAATTACCCACACAATAAGCCTGTGTAAATGATTTAATTTGTTTAACAATGATAAGGAGGGTGCTGGAGGGTAAAAGCTTTTGATTGTATGCTTTGATATGCTAGTTGTTGTCAGCTGGGGGGTTGGGGGTTGAATGCATGAGTTCACTGCTTGTAACTCATGGACACATGCCAGCCCCTTCTTCTAGTAGCCTATCAGGTGCACCACCACAGGCTCATTTTCAGCCTCAAATAACCTAAATATGAGATGAAAACACCACTGCTCTACACAATGTGTACATTCACTTTTACTTTAAAGGTTGAGTCAGCCATTCTGGAGAATGTTTGCTATCAAAATCAGTGAATATCTCCTCACGTTCGACTCCTGTCCGTACTGTGTTTGTGTGTGTTGATTTTGATAGAACAAGTATTCTCCAGAATTGCTGTCTCCACCTTTACACGCTACTTACTTCACTATGTTCCATACCCTATTAGCTCTTATTTTGACTCCCTATGTTGTTGTTTACACCATTCAAATCAAGTGCATGGAAAAGGATGCAACCTTTTAGGGCTGGCCCGAATGCCATTTTTCAGGCTTCGATTATTCGTTGGGTTTTCCGAGCGAATATTCGGATATTCGTTCCAGAAAAACACACCATCAAACCAACATTAATAATGCCAATGTACTCACTGAAACAGAGTGTGTGTGTGTGAGCCGAGACAGCAAGCTGCGTAGTTTGTCGATGCTTTAATAACTTTCGAACGGTAGTAAAGTTGGAGTTCCTTACTTTTCGTTCCAAATCAGCTGTCCTCTGCGCCATCTTAACCCATACAGGAGCTTATCAATTCACCCAGGAACGTGCATCTTTTCGGCGATTTATAGATCCAATATTGATAGTCCTTTTTTGTCCATATTATATCCATTATTGACCGCCTATTGCCATGATGCAAGCAAGTCACGGTTGATGATGGCTGATGTAAACAAACAGCTGAGCTAAGCTAATGTTAGCATTACGCCAAGCATAAGCATTACATTTCCTTCCGAAATCGCGCTAATGTTGTGGAAGCCTATAGAGTTATTAGGAACACAATCTATTCTTCCTCCATCTCTCTCTCCCTCCTGCGCTTGGTGCCGCCTTTAGTTTGCCTCACTCTTGTAACATCACGTAGCCTACTACATCACCGGTTGCGCAAAGGGCAGCGGCCAACTTGGTCAAAGTTCAAATAATTCGATAATATATTTTAAATGAACGTCTAATTTGTATTTTACAATTGTTTTATAACTTGTGTATCCAAATATTGTTTGCTGACAAAATATACTGCAGTTTGAGCTACCTTTGCAAAAAAAAAGTAAAAAAAAAAAACGAATATCCCGAATACTGAATTGAGCTCCGAATACTAATTTAACAAACAAATACTCGGATATTTGAATAATTCGGGCCAGCCCTTCAACCTTTATGACCATGGCTTTAATCTGTATCTTGTAGCCTATGTAAGACCGCTGTCAGTTTAGGTTATTCTCTGCTTGTGAATGCCATTCCTTTTCTGCTGATGCTGTTCGTATGAGTTTGGCGTATACGATATGCTGTCTGCGGCTCTGCACTGTGTATTGTGCAACTGGAGGGTTTTCAGTGGACTGACCCAAATGACCTCAGTAGGTCAGCACATAGACGGAGATAATGGGCCCCTGGGCACAAACTCTTAAAGGGCCCCCCACTCGTCCCTTTCCATTCAGGTACACTGACTTTTCCACAATGATACAATTAATGGCAAAAACATATTAAGGAAGTCAGTGTTTCCCACATGATTTTGGGATACTGTTGGAGGGACCCTGTACCTTGTTGGGGGGGTCCGGGGGCATGCCCCCCTGGATTTTTTTTTTTCCTTTTTAAAGTAAAATGCATCAATTTGGTGCACTTTGAGAGGACATTTTAGAGGCTCTATCAAATCCTGAGATGCAGAAGGAACATTATTTTTTAGATTTTTCTTAAACAGGCAGCACTCTTTACTCTGCAACTGTAAAAACAGTACAGTAGATTGGTCTGCAGAGTAGATCCATGTTCTATGATACAGGGGCCCATTGCAACAGATAAAGGGTGGATAGCTACTTTTTAGAATTTAGAATTCACACATAGAAAGCATATTTCTGTATAGTGAGGGGGACATCAAGGCCCCTCATGGATCCCCTAAGGGCCCACTCACACTAGTGCCGTTGGCCTGTTCCGTGCTGCAGGAAGATTCAGCACGATTCCCCCCCTCCCCACTCCCCCCGCAGGCCCGTGCTCACACTGCTCGTGGCCTGGGCACGTTTGCACCTTGCCTACGTCACCGTGCGCGTTTAGGATTTTGAGCGTATAGTCAACTTGTAGGCTATACGACTGTTTGTGAATATTTTCATCTGGCCAAATTTGAATCATATATTCCACTTCCACATTAGAGCAACGAGAATCCTTAAGCTATTGTTTTTTTTTAAATGTAGCCTTGACTTAATAGGTCGCGGTGGACAGTCTCATATTTGTGCAGCACGCTGTTTATTATTAATATAACGGCCCGTCATCAGACCATACATACCGGATGGTTTTATACACATCGATCGCTCTATCAAGTAATCCAAGTCAGAACTTTTTGTATGGGCAGAGATCGTTATTTTAAGTGTCTTTATAAAGTAGCTACTGTTTCCTTATCACCGGGCCGCGGAGTCCCGCTGTGTGTTGTGTTGGGTTCGTCTCAACCGCCATGCGTAAAGGCATTATTATGACAGCTGCGGGAGGAAAAAGAAAAAAATCATCTGACGAACGTGAGTAAACACGAAAACCTTTTTTCTTTGCTTTCTGCGCTCACCTATTTAGCTCTCTCCCTCTTTTATTAGCCCACACCTAGGCCTACACACACGTTAATTCTCACACATTGTATGTAGGCTAGCTACAAGTCCAAGTGGTGGGCAATTCTGGTGCCGACTAGTAAGGCAGCGGACGTTAACGGACTATGCATCCTTAATAAATTCACGTCAGGAACGTCGCCTGTGCGCTTGCTTGTGCGCGTGTCATCTCATTAGCATCTGTACTAATCTGCATCTGTATTCCAGCACGGAACAGCCCCTTGGCCACGGCACACCTGGGAGAGGTGTGCCGTGGCCAAGGGGCTGTTCCGTGCTGGAATACGGTTGGCGTAGTCACACTAGGCCAAACGTTCTAGACTTTAGTATGCTAATGAGCTTTGGCACGGGGCCGCGTCCCTAGTGTGAGTGGCCCCTTAGACCATGGGTGTCAAACTCATTTTGGTTCGAGGGCCACAGCAAAAATGTTGGGGGTATTTTGCTCAAAGATGCCAATACGCACTGTTTTTTTGAATACACAAATACAACAGGCACCTTACAGTTGTCCAATTGTGTTTACTACAGGGACACATTTTGTGCAAACATGCAGACGGTACAAAATACAATTAAATTAAAGTGCAACTTCTACTGTTTTGATTTATTTTTAAATACAGAGGTTATTGGTTGTTTTGGAATTCATTTTTTCCCAATTTAAAACATAAAAATAAAAAAAATAATAAAAAATTAGGAAATAAATCTTGTAGGCCTACACTAGCATGCTCCTGCTCGTTTCACACGCACAGAGCCGCATACACACCACGCTTGCTAGTACATTAATTGTTCAGCACTAAAAATAAATGTAGCTTTATTTTTATTTTTTGGTTTTTACTTTGCCATAAAGCACTGGAGGAAACATTAATAGCGGTGAAGCAAGATTGCCATTTACCATTTCCCACGTTGCTAAAATGTGCTTTTTTTATTTTGGCTGCCCCCTAGCGGCTGGAGTGAGCATTTTGGTTATTTCTTTAAACATTCATAACTCCTCACAGGAATGGGCTAGAGACTTACTTTTTTTTTTAAATGCTCAGAAATGTGTGCTCTACAGGTCGCGGGCCGGATTAAGTCATCTCGCGGGCCGTACCGCTGCCTTAGACAGACCTACTAATGCTGTTGATTTTAATTAGCTTTTTATCCCATACTAGTTGAGGGGCCCATGCTGATTTCTATCTTGTTAAATTTTAACGAGTATCCTTATATTTATGCTATTTGTTTTTGGACCCTGTTATTGACATCAGTGACTGAGCTCTTTGACTATGAAACATGAAAAGTTACTATCAGTATCTCTGGCTAAGGGCCCCCCTGAGCCCTTGGGCCCCTGGGCCTGTGCCCGGTAGTGCCCGTGCAGTAATCCGCCCTGAGCAGCGGCTGTCTGCACTGTTTCAGCAAATCCAGCCATCCTTCCATGAAATCAGGCTCAGTGAGCGCTGCGTGTTTGCTGCAACTATTTTCATAATTGGATCACTATTTATCAAAACGTTACGTGTAGGCTACTGGTTTTCAGCATCTCAAACACACAGGATTGTCTGCTTCTGAAAGTAGACTGTGCCTTTTGGGTTTGCATTTAAACAAGTCATCTTGGGTTTTGGAAAATTATTTGGCTATTTTCTTTTTTACATTTTATTGACCAAACAGTCATGGGAATATATATATAAAAAAAAAATCAACAGCTAAATCAATCATTTCAAAGGTAGTTATTTTCTATTCTACGCTATGCTATTGCACAAAGTGTAGCACTGTAGACTTCTGATTGAATTAACTAGGGATTAGGGGGCATACTTTACCTCAATTATTTTAACAGATCATAATACGTATGGTTAATGATCATTCATTTTTTTTAGGATTTCTTTGAAAATCTTCCTGATGGTGCAGTGTTTCCCCTAGAGAGTTTTTAGGACCGGTGGCAAGGGCTGATAGAGTATGCGCGTGTACATTTTGATAGAAATGTACCATTGACTGATTGGTTTAATTGATTAAATAACTAATTTGTCCTTTTATCTAGTGTTGCTTCATTTATCATTTTGAAATATTTTTAGAAACTTTGAAATTACTATAACCAAAATGATGAACGAGTTTGGGTACGGATTAAAAAAAAAACACACATATTGCACTATTGTTTGTTTTGAAGAATATAGAGGAACAATCTTAAACGTTGCATCTTTAGAAGAATTTTGCCAAAGTGGCAAAATGATTATAAAAATCAGGAACTATCTCTTCTGATGAGAGAATAAGTAAGCATTCAAAGTCAGCTTTCAGTTCTGGATTCAATGGATACATTTAGGATGGTACAGAAAAATTGTATTACAAATGTAAGTAAATAATGCTATTGTCTGCATCTGCAAATGCAGGACTGTGGGGGCTAATGCCAATCCCAGCATGCATTGGCTGAGAGGCGTGGTCCTTCCTTGGACAGGTTGCCGTCCTATTAGACAGGCCTCACACACAAAATCATAGGACGTCCTTGCTGTGCTTTTTTGCTAAAGTAGCTTAAACTGCAATATATTTTGTAACTCCACTAAATGGTGGAGTTATAACAACTTTGTGTGCAAAACAAAAATGATAGGGGAAGTCCTTCGGCATTGAAGATGATATGCCCGAAGCTTGTTTGATTCTGACAAACGGTGTTGCAGCAGATTATTGGTAAAGTGGAGTATAGTGTAGTATCTGCTCGACATTAGATATGAATTAATGCTGGGTAATGGCAATATTGCATCTTAGTAACTTGGTATTACACACAACTCCTACAAGCTTGATCAAATCAACCTCAAAGCTACACAGGGAGTTCTTAAGACGGACATGAAGATAACATGGGGAAGCTCGTTAAGTAAGCTCAGTAAGCTCTAGTGCCTATCCATAGCTTGGTATCATTCCCCACAAAACCGGAAGTCCCTCTAGCTTCACTCTGCATAGTCCAATCTACTCCAACAATCACCTGAATGAGAAGTGCCCAGGCCCAAGGACAGCCAGGCATTTAAACATTTAATTCCAATTGGGAATGACATTGAGACATTTCTGTAGTCTTCAGTTTCAGTGCCCACTTGTATGCCTATGTGTCCTAAATGTGCTGCACTTTTGACCACACAAATTTCCCAATTCTGGGATAATAAAGTATACTTTGACTTTGACTTTGACTTTATACATATTTCTAGACGGGTCTATGGCAAGATTGTTACTGTATTGTAAATACTATTTGACTGTACCACTAGCCTCTATGAGTTCTTGTTTGAATTGAAAAAGAGGTTACCAAATTGACTCAGCATTTGTTAGATATTCAAGTATATGAATAATGTAAGTACATGAATAATGTTTGGAGGCCTATTCATGAGTTTAACAAGTGTTTACTAATGGAGACCTTCATCTAAGTGACGCGTCTGCTATATCCCAATAATATGGGTATGACCATTCTAAGAAGAGACGGACAATACAGTTACTTTACAGTCATTTTGTTAGTATCAAAGAGTAAACATTGAAATCTGTATTTTTATCGGCCGATCCTGAGGGGAAAAAAGCACATGATTGGTGTCAGCCTCTGAGTCAGACATGATGATGTCACTGTAACATGGCCTGTTACAATTTAGTTAAAGTCATAAACAGAGGAGGTACAATGTGGGCGGCCGGTGAGAAACACAGGGAAAGAGAGACACATAGAAGCAGGAGGGGAGCGCTCGTAAATTCAAGCTGTAAAGACAGGAAGGATTGCCCTCAGTGTGTGTGTGTGTGTGTGTGTGTGTGTGTTTCTTTGTACGTGATTGGAATGAAGAGTGTCAAACGGGTTCAAAGGTCAAAGGCCATACACAGACGCAGGCACGTACACACATTGAGTTTCTGCTCCAGTGCCATGTAGGCAGTGGCTGGGGGATAGTGTGTGTGTGTGTGTTTGGGTTAGATCCAGAGCAATGACTCACTGACAATTGGGAAGTGACCTACATCTCTCGCTCTCTTTATTTCTCCTTCTATCTGCCTCTTTCTTCCCTGTGTCAGCTGCCCAGTCATCACTTCCCCGCACTGAATGACCTCTCTTTCTCTGTGTTGGACTCACACACACACACAGGGACACACACACATTCACTCACACTCACAGTTTGTCTGGGAATGTGAGGGTATACTGACCAAGTTTGACCTGTGTGTGTGTGTGAGTGTGTGTGTGAAAAGAGGAGGGGGTGGATTAGATGGTTGTGTGTCAGCGTTTGAATCTACTAATGTCTTTTATTTCAGTGTGTGCGTGTATTTGTGTGTTGATTCTGGCTGCTACCGATAAGCAAGATAAAGGAGAAAACCATATAGAAAAGAAAGAGAACCTAAACCTCAACTATAATTAGGTTGTACCTAGGGCTGGGCGATATGGACCAAATTTTATATCACGATATAGGTAATTTTATATCACGATATGGATATATATCACGATATAGTATTTTTCCTTAAAATTCAATGGATTAAAATAACCGTACTGAACTTTAATCACATTAGATTATTTTAATTTTTGCTTGGAATTTAAATTTATATAACAAAAGAAAAACTGGTGCAAAATACTACACCAGTCTGGCTTTAGTCAGTCAGCGCAAAATAAAAATGACAGCATCAACCAAAGAGCCTACATTTTCCAATTGATAGTAGCCTATATCAAAATAATGAAAGATTTGAATTTTCCTGCAGTATTTGCTCATCTTCATTTTAAAAAGCTGTCAAAATTAACTAATGAGCAAATGTCTGGTAATACTTTAACTCCAGCTTCAACACAAATAATATTTTCAAGTTTGACATGTTTTAAAGTTACATAAAACCAGCCTTGCTGGCCGTCTCCAACAATAACAGCACGGGGGTGAAGCCCCGAGTAGGCTAAAGATGTCATTATTAGCCAGCTAGCTCACGAGAGCTAACCCATGTAGTTTGCTGCTTAAAACAAGCCAACTCTGCGTCACGGCAACAGCACGCTGAAGCAGCAAGCAAGTTTCCTTTGCCCGATGACATTTTTGACCGTTAAAAGCTGCTCTGCCACCGTGACACGGAGTTGGTTTGTTAACTTTACTGACGGCGCACCAAAGCTAGACCATGAGCTAGACAGCTAGAGCAACAGATCAGGCTTCTTCTGTTGCGGGTAGAGAAGCTGTATTGAAGCCCAGAATATGCTGCAGAGCCCCCGTGTGGTGCGGCGGTGTAACTGCAGTGTAACTATAGGGACTCGGAGGGACAGCTGCATCCCGCTTCATATATGCTCCCGCCACATTAACTTTTTTTCTCCGCGATATAAACGGTATGGCCAAATCTCTCCCGGTAGACACTTTCATATCGTCCACGATATGATATCGTCATATCGCCCAGCCCTAGTTGTACCAATACCTACCGTAATTTTCGGACTATAAGCCGCGACTTTTTTTTTTTTTTTAGTGTCTGTAGCCTGTACCCCCCTATTTTAAAATGTTATATACGTGTACAAAACGGATAAAATAAAGTTTAACAAAATTAAATATTTTGATGCAAGTGCAATAAACTGAGCGTTGTGTCAAACAGCAACTGCAACTTACCTCCTCCGTGCCACCGCAGCGCAGCCTGTGTTCTTCACGGCACCGCGGAGCTGAACACTGAATATAACTGTCCAATTATTTCAAAGCAGATGATAAAGTTACGTTTATAAAAAGGGGAGATGACACCTGTTACTCTCAGTTAGTAATGAGTAGACTCCAGGTGAGCATGCAAGGTGCTCTCCGCTTGGAAGGAAAGAAGAAGCAAGGCTTACTTCAGGGACATTGGCTCCGAGCCAACAACAGTTAAGAAGCCTTAAATAGGGAATATGGGGATAAGATTCAAAAACCGACCTGTGTAACGTTCCGTTAATGAGGAATTAGTCGCGGTAATTATTCACGGACACGGGAGTGAGCATTACGCGGTTGGATATACAACTATCTGCTTTGGTGAGTTATTTATATGTATTTAAATTGTAGGACAATCATTTTATATTATTTGCTGCCCTTCTTATTTTAAATGGTGACTTAGGCTATTTTTTTTGTTACAACTACAGCCCATGCTTTTTTTCTCCGCACCGCAGACCTACTCGATCGGTTTAAATTGTGGCCCGTCTATTTAATTACTTTCAGAGAGAAAAATGTGTTTTAAACTTGTGGAAAAAAATCCTTAATATTATATGGCAACTGTGACTGTTTGACAATAAGCATTGAGCGCTTTATTGCGGTGAACCGTTGTTCTGCAGACAAATGCTTTGCGTTCTAAAAATAGAAAAAAGTTTAATGAGGAATCGATTGATCCTCGAGGAATGCAAGCGATCACACGAGTAGCGAAAACACTCGTGCCCATCCCTAGTAGCTACTATTGCACTAAATGGTAACACTTGAATACGTTATGCAAATATGCAACTTGTTTGTTGAAATGTTAATGAATGGGAGCTTCCTCAATCAGCTATCTCTTTCCCGACAATCCCCTCTGTGCACGAACTCTTACATATGGTAATTAAACATAACACCTGCGGCTTATAGTCCAGTGCGGAAAATACGGTATGTAAATAGTACAAGCATTTCTAAAACTTCCATACAGCATTAACACTATCTGCAGAGCTAAAGCTCATTGTTATTTTTGTGTTCTTAGCTTTTTCCTGTTATGTTACTTATTGGCAAGACCATCAAAAACGTTCTTCATAATTTCTCCAAATAACCATGTTGGCCTTGATACCAATCCAAGTCCTTTTTAATTTTGAGTATTTTATGCAGAACCCGATCAATATTTATCTTTACATAAATGAAACTGAGATGTGTTTAAAGCATCAGAAACAAATTGTAAAAATCCTACAATACAAGTTGGTGTTGCCAAATGCATTCGTCTGAGCCAACACATTTTCGTCTTTTTATTTCCTGATAAAAAGTGTTATTTTTAAAAATTTGACAAGGAAGGTGCTCTATAATTTCCTTTTTGATTAACGTATTGATTGATAAACTCATTGATTAGGCTCTAGATTGCTGAAATTTGTCAGAAGACGATATAAATATGTCATCCATCAGAGATTTTGCCAAATTGTTTGAGTTGTGGAAGCCATCTCCTTAACATATCTAGTTAAATTTGGCCAGTGTGAAAAAAAACAATGAACTGTCATTGCTTTTTGGCAATATTGGATTGTATTAAAGGATTGTTGAATGATGATTTGTAGGATGAAATACCTTAACCTGTCAACTTGTACTTCATTTGATAAGTAAAAACAGACATTTCCATCTGGTAAGTTCACCCATAATGGTTCTCAAAGGGATTTCCCCTACACACTCCAATCAAACTGATATCGTGATACATTTCATATACAATGAGAAGGCTTTTATCCATATTGCCCACTCGTACTTTAAGTTGAATGTAAATAGGGGCTGGTCACAAGTGTAGAATGGTATAGAGACACTGTACATGGGGTTTAATGTTATGTTTTGATTCACATCAGGAGTAGATCATTAACAGTGATAATGGACGTCAATGTTGAAGAACTTCTGTCTGCATTTTGTAGTCCGGTGAGAGTACTTCAGTGTCGTGATCAGAGGCCAGTCTCTAAGCTGATAAAGCATGCTCTCTATTCAGGAACTGTTTGCTGGCATAAAGCCAGAACCGCCTGGGGAGAACATTTAACGGCATTTTACATCAGATTTCATAAACTGCTTATATAGCATTGTCAATATTGGAATTGATTTAACCTGATCTGGGAGGGTTCTAACTATGCAATATGGTTATATAGTTTTAGCAAATAATGTTTGTTGTATAGTTTGTTACAGCCATGCTGCTACAATTGCATGTCTTTGTAATTGTGCATTCCTGTCTTGTATAATGACAATAAACCAACCCCTCTCACCCCGGGAAAACTAAAGCTCTAAATACTTCTGCGAAAACGATTGCGCAGATATTCTGTGAAGCCACAGAGATTCTCTGCGATGGCCTTAGAGCCCTGCTGAGCCACGTTCGCATCAACTGAAAAATGTGACTATGCACCGGAAGCCGCTATGCCAGAGAGATTTGTTTGGACATCAGAGCAGCAAAGCGGGATTATCACAGCACAGGAGCTCTTTCTCATTATCATTGAACTCAAAAATCATCCAATTTTTTATTTGTTTAGCAACAGAGTTCACCGTTGTACATCAAAAGTGCTGTGTGCAATCTGGAGCAAAGGCGAACTACTATCAATGGTTCGTCCAAATTCTCTGATTTCAGCTTCTCAAATGTGAATATTTTCTGGTTTCTTTAATCCTATTATGACAGTAAACTGAAATGTCTGTGTGTTTTGGACATAACAATACATTTGAGGAGTCAACATGGCTTTGGAAAATGTATCAAAATTTTTCACAATTTTCTGACATTTTACGGACAAACACTAATCGAGAAAATAATCGACAGATTAATCGATTATCAAAATAATCGTTAGTTGCAGCCCTAGTGTCCACTGATTGGGGACTGATCCAGTTAAAAGGTTAAAACCTAGGCCTACAAAGCAAGCTGGCTGCTGGTCTAACTCATAGATAGTAAATAATATGGATGTAGCATCCGGGCTGACCTCAGTTATTCACACGGCATCCAATAATCCTGGTTTGTGCGCGTGCCATTTTGTGAGATTTTTACTCCGCCTCACGTCGGGGGGAGGGAGATAGCTGACGTATACCTCCGAGGCAAAGTGAGGGACAACGGGCGGAGAGCTGTCACTCAAGAGATCGCGCCAATACATTTTAACCTTTACGATAAAATTAAAACTAGCGTGGTCCAAAAAAATTCACCCCCCTCAGAGTTGTCATGGAGATATGAACTAAACATACAGACTAGAATGTTTTTTTAATCCAGGCCTGAAATAGGTTTATAATGCTGTGAAAACGGCATGTTTAACATTGGAGTGAATGAGAAATGGCTGTCTTCTGCATCCAGCCCCCAGTGGACTTCCAGGTTACTACAGTTGTGGGCACTTCCTTATTGGATGCTGGTAAAAATCGCTGAGGTTGGGGCTTGGTCTAACTGCAGGCTGCAAGTCATCGTTGACCTACCTCCAGTACATTGGAGTAAAGTGTTGGCTGTAGGCTTCATAAAACACTGCGAAAAACTCCGTGTCTATTAAAGCAAAAGTCTATCATTTGACTTGACCTTTGGATTGGATTTGAGCGTTTTTTTAGACAAACAAAACTAAGAATGTTCCCTAATTACTACAAAGTATTTGTTTGCTAATGAAGTCCTACAATGAAACGTGGTTAAACTGTACATATGATGCAAAGATGACAATAGTCATAGATATAGCACGTTTCAGTGATGATGCCAAATAATGATGTCCAAAGTTCACCTCACTGTAGAGCAAACTACTACATGTTATTAATAACAGTTACCTTTTACAACACATAGTAGTAGAAGCAGCAGTTATAGTATATGAGTGACTTTAGATAGATAGATCCTGCAGTCGTGCAAGCAGCTCGAGTGTGGCTGTATTTAGGTACACATTTGAAAGTTAGCTTCTCAAAAAACAAGTGGTCAAATGACTGTATACAAACAAATATTAGGCAATTTCAATATGTTTACTGATGAGATAAATTAATATATAAAAATTATTATCCTTATCTGATTAATATGGAAGGATATCCTCCTCCCGAATGACAAATATTCCTCTCTGGTAAAATAACATGCCTCATCTCAACAATATGAAGAAAGTGAGTCTACGAATCCAAACCGGCAACACATTAACATCTGCACAGTAAAGCAGAGGCAGGGACTTGGGATGTCCATGGTTAACTTGTTAACCGTTAAGAAGATCTTTTACCGGTTAATACTAAAGGTTATACGGTTAAAAAAAATTAAATCATCTTAATTTCTCTGAAATCCGGACTCTTATTTTGATATCGCTAAACCGGATGTAAGAATGCCAACTGTCGGTAAATAATGAAAAGAGTCGTGTAGGCTACTCTCAACTTTATAATAGGTCCATGGTACGCTCCCAGAAAGATAGCCAGTCACAATTTATGGTTACAACACTCCCGTGTCATATGTTTGTATAATTGAATTAACAGCGTGGTCTCCCGCTAGCTTAACGTAGCGCTAGCGTTAGCCTTCTTGAGGTGGATGCTGTCCTGCATCTATCACCGTCTCAGTGAGTGTGTGAGGGAGTGACAGACAGGCAGTGAGTGCCCGCCCCCTGCACAGACACAGGTCTGCCATGATTGTGTGCCAGCATCAATAGCGAAAATCCGTCATAAACAAAAGCATAAGTTATGCAGTACTGATAACATCGGAGCTTATCAATATTACGGTCTTTCAAAATGTTGCCCCGTGCTCGGCACTACTTAGCACCGGGTTTCGGTAGGCTACCCATCCCCTAAGCCTGTGTGTGTGTGTGTGTGTGTAACTGTCCCTTTTCATTCACTTATTGCACTTTCTGCTCCTACATTCGCATACTAGACCTCTTCTCACAACAGACAAAGGTGCCGTGTGAATGTCAAAATGTAGGCATTTAAATTGGCTACTGGTCCCTGAATTGTTTTTAAATTAATATGCCGATCCTTGAAACAAAAAAAGGTCGGGAGCCCTGCTATAATGCTTCATGTATTTCACTATAAATAGGCTACATTAAATCTTAACGGTTAACCGGTTAATAACCGTTAATTCTGGTGGTTAACCGGTTAAAGAAAAATTCTATAACGAAGATAATATTATATTTTATTTATATTTGTATTTATATATAGAAGAGGAGAGAGATGGAGAAAGACTGAGTTTAAAAGAGGTCGGACAGGGCAGAAGGGAACTGTTGGCTAGTGTGTCAGTGAGAAGAGCGGAAAGACAAATAAAAGAGGTGAAGAGAGGGAAGTCTCTTTTTCCTTCACTACGTAAACAGAGCAGAGCAGTAGAGGGGAGTTGAGTCTCCTCCATATTGGAATGTCTGGTATGGCTACTAAAGCAGGGGGATGGGAGAAGGGTGTGTGTGTGTGTGTGTGTGTGTGTGTGTGTGTGTTAGGTTAGAGGAGGCAGAAGGAGAGTGGGAGAAAAAGAGGATGTGTGTGCGGTCTCGGCATCCTAATCTGAAGGGTCAGGACCTTAAAATGTGTCACACTGCATCCTTGTCAGGTCTCTAAAAATAAAATACACCCCTTTGACAAAATGACCCAGGACACAGAATTAGGTGTAGGATGTTATGGCTTTACTTGCTACAAATGGAAAGCGTGTATTCCGAGAAAAAGCTGTGCACAAGAAGAGGGGGGCTGACTATTGACAGCATAAAATCCCACATGAGATAATGGATTAAAATACAGTGAAAGAAATGGCTTTTCAGAGAAACCGGGTTTGAAGAGGAGGATGAAAGTCAGAAGCCTCTAGCTAAGTAGACAGTTTTGCGTGCTTCATCATAGCTCTTTGGTACATGGCTGATGATGAAATATCAGGCAGGGAAAGACCCACCAAGCAACTTGATTGAAGAGAAATTAAAGTAACGCTTTCAACAGAGGGCAATGCATGCAGTACCCGACCCGTGCATTTCTTTTCTTCAGTCAAGAGCCCCTGGTTATGTAAGGTGAGGATGACATTCAGGGTGGTTGACTCTGATGTAAACCTGTGTCTTCAGTTGTTCATTTAGTTTTGGTATTGGGCTCCCTTGGCAACCTGTGCAAATATTCCGGTGTTACTGTGCACCAATGAGTGTTCACTGACCTGACGAGTGTATCCCCCCAGTTCTGCACCTTGAGCATTTGGTAAACAAAAATAGGGGACACTGTCCCTTGAATAAGGTTGGATGGATGGATGGATAGATGGATGGAATCTTAAATGAATGAATTACATTTTTGAACCAAAATGCATTTTTATGGCAGTGTGACGTTAATGTAAAACCTCCTCCTCCTGTTCTCCCCATTGCAGCTATAGAGACGGAGAGCACCAGCTCCGGAGAGGACCTGCTCGTTCCCAGCCCGGCCTCGCCTCCACCTCCGCCTCGCATCTACAAGCCCTGTTTCGTGTGTCAGGACAAATCCTCAGGTTACCACTATGGAGTCAGCGCCTGCGAGGGCTGCAAGGTAAGCAGCCCAACATACGTCAAACTTATGCCGACAAAATAGTACCTGGGAAAAAAAACATACTCAAAGATACCTTAATAGGAAAATAAATCTGTTACAAATTTCAAGTCCACTATTACAACCACTGGAGTAAAAGTACAAATGTATCTGAATTCAAAAGTATTGAAGTAGGTTCTGCTGCATTCACGTAACCTAAGTACAAGTGTGTGAGTCTAACGGGAAAATGAACCTTTGTACCAGTATTGCTCTACTATAAATAGATTATTATTACTCATGCATTAATGTAAAAGCTGGAAATAAACCGACACATTTCATTCATGGATTGATTGTTTGCTGGTGGAACATTCAAATGATTTAAAAGGAAAAGCAGCAGATTCTCAATTTGAAAAAGTTGGAACCGTGAAATTTTTGGCATATTTCCATTAAAAATGACGATCATCAAAATGGTTCCTAGAAAATAAAAAATGTTGACAGTCAAGTTACCAATACATCGCCTAATGTTCGATGTCTGCTTGCAGCCCTGTACACTGTTGGGTAGTATACAATATTTTGTAAAGTAACGAGTAACTTAAGTAATCAGATAAATGTTTGTGTAGAGTAAAAAGTAGAATATTTCCCACTGAATTGTAGTGGAGAAGACGTATAACGTGGCATGATAAGGACAGATTCAAGTAAAGTACAAGGGCCTCAAACTCTACTTATGTACAGTACTTTAATAAATGTACCTAGTTACATAACACATCTGCAACATGCACACACAGAGAGCATCCACTACCTATTCGGGATGACCGGGATGACCACCATGACATGTGTGTGGGAACAGATGAACAGCTAGAAAAACCCAATGACATACAGTTATACATAGCGTGAGTTTTCTCGGTATTTGCATAATGGGATTGGAAATAGGTCGTGACCTTAACACGTCCCCCCCTGTAAGCCTCTTTGCTTCATTTAATCCTACACACAAAACGCATACGTTGATACAGTTGTGTGGGCTTCTGTTTGATTGTTGTTATACCATGTACCTACTGACCTGCAATCAGCTGCCCATCAACAAGATCAGCCAGTCATTGCACAAACAAAGGATTATATTTTATAAGTCGATGGCACTCTCACAAAGAGCCAGCAGTAGTGAAAGGGATTCGTTTTCTTCTAATAAAGAACTTGTCCCTACTTTTCATATTTGAATCATTTCCCATGTGTTTCTGTGTCAGGGATTCTTTCGGAGAAGCATCCAGAAGAACATGGCGTACACATGTCACCGCGACAAAGTCTGTGTCATAAACAAGGTGACGAGGAACCGCTGTCAGTCCTGTCGGCTGCAGAAATGCCTGGATGTGGGCATGTCCAAGGAGTGTGAGTACACAGTAAATCACTGTGTGGGGAGTAACACAGCTTCTAGAGGCACATTACAAAGGGTTAATGTTTGTCAGGTCAGCGCTTGAAGTGTCTTTGTAGTCATGCAATATTAATCCCAACAAGCACAGCGCTGTTTGTGACTTCTGTTTTTCAGCCAGCGAAAAACCAATACAGTTGAAGCTCGGTGTGCCCAGGCAGCAGAGTGTTTTAACCTTGATGTCTGTCTCCCTCTGGTGGGGTTTCAAATCCACCACAGACTCTGGCATCCCTATACAATGCTGCCTCTTCAAGGCTCAAACTGCCTGGTGCTGCGTCCTTCATTTCCCATAATGTAAACTTGTTTCAGTAGACCTTCGCTGCCTTGTAGATGCCTTAGTCCTTCAGTCGTGAGTCTTTAGTTCAGGCTTACTGTTAGAAATGTATATTCTCCAAAGCCTGAGTAGTACAACCCATGAGTGTGTCTTTCAGTCGGGATTTAAAACCTTTTAGAGATGGACTAGAAAATGACTGCCCATGGAGATACAAGAAAAAGCAAAACTATACACACAAGACTTGACCAACTGTACAACAGTTGTCCTTTGAGATGTTAAAAGCAAACTTTCCCGCTTAAACCCCCCCCCCCCCCCCAAGCTAAATCTTCCCCATCTCCTCTTCCGCCACCAGTGGTGCGAAACGACAGAACGAAGAAGAAGAAGGAGGAGAAGAGGCCGTGCGAGATGGAGATCTACGTCCTGTCTGCGGACACCGAGCAGATGATAGAAAGAATCCGCCTGGCCCATCAGAACACATTCCCCTCCCTCTGCCAGCTGGGAAAATACACCACGGTACACACACCATACATACGCAGACAGACACAGTTTAATTTCAATAAATTCAGATCGAGTGCGCAAGGTTTTTGTTGTAACTTTGTCAGTTATTTGAGAGATTTGTGTTCTTTTCCCCAATCTGCAGAACAACAGCTCGGAGCACCGGTCGCTCTGGATGTCAACCTATGGGACAAGTTCAGTGAGCTGTCCACCAAATGCATCATTAAGACGGTGGAGTTCGCCAAGCAGCTGCCTGGCTTCACAACGTTAAGCATTGCAGATCAGATCACACTGCTCAAAGCGGCCTGCCTCGACATACTGGTGAGATCATAGCCCTAAACACAACCCTCAGAGCAAGTTACAGTAAACAAAGACAAACCTTGCACGCATGAGACAGTCAGTAGCTGCCTTTCCATCCCCCTGCTTTTATGCCAATTATGAAGTATCGAATCAGTAAACTGTGATGGAAACCCGCCAGAATTCGAATAAAAATCCTCTGATTCGCAAACAAGTTGTTACGCTCGCTTGAGGTGGTTTTTGACTTATGCGAACAAGAGATAATGCGCAAAACATAGGGAGATGGAAAGACCTTTTTTGAATGAGTTGTGTTGTAGTGAACATTGAACACACATGAGTTTAAACGGATGGATATTTTGGGCGTTATTTAACCCAATGTAGTTTTTCTGCTCCAACCGCCTGATGGAAACTAATTTTATTATTATTATTTTATTTTTTTGCGAACTTTCAAACGATTCGCTTCAAATTTAGATGGCTATTGACATAAAAATCTAATAATATATATAAAATGCATTTTAAATGCTTGACCTCTGTCCCCTTCTTCCCCTAGATACTGAGGATCTGCACCCGTTACACCCCGGACCAGGACACCATGACCTTCTCTGACGGTTTGACTCTGAACCGCACACAGATGCACAACGCTGGCTTCGGCCCCCTGACTGACCTGGTCTTCTCCTTCGCCAACACGCTGCTCCCTCTGGAGATGGACGACGCAGAGACGGGACTACTCAGTGCCATCTGCCTGCTCTGTGGAGGTATGCTTCACTAGATTGGATTGCATCTGTAATGTAACAATCCATGGATGAAAATAATTGAAAACTTGTACAAAAAGTAATTAGTTTCAGTTAAAAAAAAAAAATCTAACCCATATGTTGACAGCAATCCAAGGATGGATTTGTACTTTATTTTTTTTCATTTTTTTTCAGACATATCAAAAACAATACAAAACTAAATGAAAAGCATAAAAATACAATAAACTATTTATGTTTAAATGACTTCACAAAAATAAAATAAAATAAAACAAATTATCTGTATTGATGTGATATGCCTGAAAAGGAGCAGGAATAAGTATACACTTATTTAATCCTACCCCTTTTCCATAGTAAAAAAAATAAGAATATTTATTATATTCGCTTCTTGTAATCCATATAATCTCTATACAATCTATAACTATACTTTGAAGTTATACCAATGCAAAAGTCTAAGTATAGATAATGATGACAAATAATATTGTTGTGTGCAGTAGGGCTGTATAGATTCCTGTTCTGTGCCCTTACTTTTATAGTTTAATTGTGTAATATCATGTTGCATTGGCTGTGTATCTTAATGTGTGTCTCTGGGTGTTTGCGCTTGCAGACCGCCAGGATCTGGAACACTCAAATAAGGTGGATGTTCTTCAGGAGCCCATCGTCGAAGCTTTGAAGGTTTGACATCTAATTCTAATGCATATAGTTCTAGCACTCTCTTGTTGCTCGCACTTTATTACCTTGCAGCTACACCAGAGGGAGACATCCTCCAGTTCCAAAACAAAGATGTGCACTTAGACAGAAATGAGCTGAACACAGTAGACAACTGAAGCTTCGGGGTTCACCTAAGGATAGACGTCTGTCAAAAAGTTCTATGAGAAGACCCAAACTAACAACGTGACCATCCCGTTTGACAACTTCACCCTATCTGTGGATCTCAGCACAAGCCCATCTACTTGTACTGAATCTTTTAAAACATCTCTCAGATATATTGTTTCATTCTTGTGAAAGGGCGTCGACAAAACATCTGGTCACTGTCCCTTTTTAGTGAACTTTACCCAAACAAAAGGAACTAGTGCATTTCTCTGGGACTATTTTCAGCTGCGGATTAATTAATTATTTGGTGCTAGAGTGAGTATTTCAGGCAGCAGGAAGGTGTATGTGGGTCAAAAGTCCCAACACTGTGGCTAACTGTTGAGTTTTTAATGGTTTCTGGACAACAGTTGAGCTCTAGTCAATGGCACGGAGGAGGAAGGTATTTTAGGCTTTGGATACACACATGTATATTTTGATCAATTTAAAACATAATTAGCTGCTTATCCAAATATCTATATTTTGTTTCCTCCATGTCTTGTCTATGTGTATGTGCACAGATGTACGTGAGGAGGAGGAGGCCTGATAAACCCTGTATGTTCCCCAAGATACTGATGAAGATTACTGACCTCAGGAGCATCAGTGTGAAGGGTGAGACCCACACACACACACACACACACACCACCCACCAGAGGTTACAGGCACTAAAGTGTGACAATTAGTCATAGTCATTAGTCTCTGAGTTTATAGTCACAGACTAAGATTTTGCAAAGACAGGGGATCTCATATTTGCAAGACCACAACTAGATTCCTTTTGAGATTATGATTATTTCCAATCCTGCTACTGAGGATAAAAAAGTGATTTCAGTCAAATAAAAAGTACATTTTTAACAGATGAAATGGACTGGTTGGACTCTAATCTAACCATCTGTATTTAAAGTAGATGCCCTAATCACATTAAAGTCATGCAGGTTACGGGCTAAGGTTACGCAGTTGTCAGCCTGGCTCTCCAGGGGAATCGGCTTTCTTCTCTTATCCTGAACTCTCTCTCTCTCTCTTTCTCTCTCTGCCTTTCCCTCACAGGAGCAGAGCGAGTGATCACACTGAAGATGGAGATCCCTGGCTCCATGCCTCCTCTCATCCAGGAGATGCTGGAGAACTCTGAGGGGCTGGAGGGCCACGGAGCGGGGGGAGGGAAAGGAGCCGGGAAGAGCAGAGGAGCCGGCAGAGAGGGAGGAGAAGAAGAGGATGAACCTAAACCCGGGAGCAGCCATTCAAGCCCTTTGCCCTCGTCTGTTACCTCAAGCAGCCCCAGCCCAATGCCCTGCTCCCCTGCATCTCCCTCCCCCTGAACTTTTACACTGGGCACCTTTGCTCCACACGGCTCACACCCACCCACCGCGCCACAGCAGACTGAAACAAAAGACTAAAAACTGCACCAGATAACAGATGAACTGAAGGAACAGAGAAAGTCTGAATGGAATGTTTGAACCCGTAAACCCTCCAGAGAGGGAGGCTAAATATCTTTATACAGGTGCTGCAGATGGGCAGCGTCGGGTTGAATGAAAGCAGGTCAACTTTTCTCTTAGGACTGATTTGTGTTCAGATATGATGGTTTTATAGATTAAATGCAACAAAAAACACACAATCTCACTTTTTATTTTTTATATCGTCTCAAAGCTAAATAATATGCAGAGCGTGTGAACCTAAATGAAGGATGGAGATACTGAAATGTAGGAAGACTTACTTCTTAAATCACACCTTTATGAAAATGTACAGTATGCAGAATCATTACGTGTAATATAATGTGTGTGTGTATATATATATAAAAGAAAAACAAGTTGTGAGAAGTTTTGGGACTGAGATGTACTGATAGAAAAGAGTTATTTTTTTCCTAAATGTACATGTGTGTGTATATATGGTATTTCCACAATATAGCTATAAAGAGCTCTTCCTTCATCCTCTTTCCAGCAACCGACCCACACTGCCTCCCTCCACCCACATCACTGCCACACAAAACAATGACCCGTCACTCAATTGTTCTTCACTGGAATCAGAAATGTAGATATATGTTGGCAAGCGTCTATTGCTTGAGGCAAATGTATACCCCCCCCCCCCCCCCCCCCTCCATGTCTTACTGTACATCGTCGTCTGTATGAAATTTGCAGTTGCAGTGTCCTCACGTCAAGTAGCTGTGAAACGCACATCTTTTTCCTTCTAATGTGACACAATGGCTGCCTTTCAACCAAAGCAAAATCCATTCCAGGAGTATAATAATCCCTTAAAATCTCCCCCCGCCCCCCTGTAGCAAAAGAAAAGCTGGGCTCTGCAGAATTATAGTTGATTGAAGGTCATTTGGAAATCTCCTCATCATCCATGACAGGTGCTGTCCGAAATTGTAAAAGCTGTAAATAGTTTTTCTTAGCCTGCATCACTAACTGTCATAGTGTGTTTACACCGTGCCACTGCCTCACTACAGTATACTCTGTCAGGTACAAATCATTTTCAGTGTTGTCCTTTGTAATGTACGGTGAAACAAAACTCAACGGCAAGTTTAAAAAAAAAAGTTTAATAAAGAAGTATGATTTTCTTCTTCTATCCTTAAATATGTGTGCTATGGTTGTGTGTGTCTGTCTCCATGGTGGAAAGGAGGTTGTGTGTCCCACTCCCAGGTCCTACTTATTTAGCAACTTAGATATTGTCCAATGTCCTCCTGCATTCACATTATTCACATGTTTCCCAATTGCTATTATCCTGAAAGGGAAGGTAGGTAGCCTGGAAATCCAGACCCACATCTAGAACGATATAGGGTCTGGCCTTTATAGGTCCATGGTTCTGGCCCATAGATAGCATATAAAAGGTCTGGCCAAGATCAATAGACCTTCCCAACGCAAGGGGGGGCACCATAGATAGTATATAGCAGCCTATATATGGCGGCACCTACGAGTGCATCTCAAATACCACTGCACGCAATTGGATAGCACTACACGACCAATCAGAGCAATGAACAAGGTGACGTATTAAGCCCCGTTCGTTTAGCGAACAGTGGGGTAAACTGGTAAACTAAACTTTTGCCGTGGTCGGTTGGCAAAATTGAACAATCTATTTGCTTGCTAATGAAAGATTTTAGTGCCGTCTTCAAATTCGTTAAAGGTGAAGTAAGCGGTTTATTTATGTTAATAAGTGTTAAATCGCTCTTTATTCATACAGTGATCACTTACATAATGTGCGCGTTTCATGAAGCCGATCTCTCAGTCAGCTGCTCTGCATGTAATCGGCAAATAAACTTAATGGAGGATCCCGAAATTTGTATCCAATCACAAGAGAGAACGCTACAAACCGACACCCGTCTCACTCATGGTCTCACTGCCGGTGCACGCCAGAGCAACAGATGGGGGTGAATGTTTATGCGCCTACAATGGCGGAGCAGGTAAACATCCTTCCCAATGTCTGTTTTGATGGTTTTTATCATGTTTTATCACACTTATGGATCTGAGATGATGCCAGATAACTCGCTGCTTGAAGACCGCAGTGCATTAATGTGGTGACGTAGGGACGAGAGAGGGGACTGCTAACTGCAGTAACTGACAGGAAGTTAGCTAAAAGAACCATTCTGCTTACAGCACCTTTAACTGTCGAGGCCAAAGCCGTTTCAAACTCAAACAACGTATCCGCATCCATCTTTGTTGTTTTCATGCCCAGCATTCTCGTTATCCGGTTACGTCCGCCCCAGGCAGAGCCGGCCCGAGGCATAAGCGAACTAAGCGGTTGCTTAGGGCCCCCGACCGCGAGGGGGGCCCCCTCCAAAAATAAAATAAAATTGTAGTTTGTGTGTTTGATATTGACATCATATTATGCAAATGTAATTTGCATCATACAAAAAAAGGAATACAATATTTTGGTCTAGATAATTAATAGCCTAATAATTGAATCAGTGCATCTGGGAGGTAATCCGAAATGATCTGATCATGTCACGTTCACATCCATGCACAGTGTGTATGGATCATTTGGAAACGGGGCTGCCTTCAATTGCCCTGTGAAAAAAAAGATAGCTGGACAACAGAGTTCTTCTGCTTCGTTCCTCTCACTGCATTTAAATGCATTCATAATATTACAGAGAAATATGTCCGTAAAAGAAAAAGAGCTCCAAGCCAAACCCAGAGGACCCTCCATAATATTATATTTTATATTAATATTTTTATGGAAAATCCATGTGTCTTTCTAGCCTGGCTCCGCCCGCCTATCTACTTCCGGCCAAATTTCATTTTCCCTTCAGTAGTCAGTCTGGGGACGGGGCGTATTAGTGGGATTCTGCTCAGGCAGATTTCTGCCTGTCCAATCAGCGAACAAAACGAGTGGCTGAGAATGATGACGTCGAAGTCGCGCTCCAGTTTCAGTTGAATGCTGCGTTCCTTTATACTCGGAAGAAGGAGATTTCCGACTTGGTTGTTCCGAGTTCCGACCTGTCTGTGTTCCAGTGCATCTGCTCGCGAAGGTATGGACGCCTAAAACCTTTCTCGTCCAAATAACTAAACGTTAGGCTCTAACAAGTTACTGTTGCCAGGTACCGGTAGATTCATACACTGCAATATGTAGTGAAGTCGGAAATTTCCGAGTTCCCTGTCCAACTGGAACGCACCGTCAAAAGCCGGCTCATGACACACGTGACGACCAAACGTGATGCGATTGGTTGGCTAATCCAGAGTGGCACTGGGCAGATCCAATAGTTTTAAACTTCGACAGACACCCGCCTCCAAGTGAGTGAACGTTTGCCAATTACAGCACTTCTAGACCTTCTGTACAAATGAAATGAAGTACGATGGTCTGGTTGGACCAGGCTAATGTCAATGTTGATTTCTCATATCTATTCCCCGCAAGGCAAACATGACTTCTATTCAGAGTCATGACTGTGCGAATAGTACAATTTGTTTTTCTAAATGAGTGGTGAAGTAAATGTGGCATGAAGAGCTCTGGTGCATGAGTTGAAGTGACTCCTTACAGCTGGACAAATAATAGGCTTTAATTGAAGATGCATTCGACTAACAACCACATATGGTTCACTAGTGAAAAAAATTGTGATCGTCTAAAACATTCTGCCATTCCAACTAATAGTTACTGCAATATTTAGTAACAACTTAACCCAACATATTAACTAGTTAGTGTGGTGAAACCAAGCCCCAAACCTCAGATTTTTACCAGCATCCAATAAGGAAGTGACCAGAATTGTAGTACCTTCCGGTGGCCACTGGGGGTGGTACCAAGACTGAGCAATTTTTCTCTGACTCACTTGTTAGACAGACCGTTTTCAAAGTCTTATTAAACCTTTTTACAGCCTGGTCCACAAAACCATTCTAGTCTGTATGTTTAGTTCATATCTCCATGACAACACTGAGGGGGTGTGAATTTTTTCTAGCAGGCTAGTTTTTATTCTTTTGGAGGTTAAAATGTATTGGCGCGATCTCTTGAGTGACAGCTCTCCGCCCGTTGTACCTCACTTTGCCTCGGAGGTATACGTCAGCTAGATGGGCGTATCTCCCACCCCCGACGTGAGGCAGAGTAAAAATCTCACAAGATGGCGACGCGCATAAACCAGGATTATTGGATGCCGTGTGAATAACTGAGGTCAGCCCGGATACTACATCCATATTATATACTACTAGAGTTTTTGTGCGCTCGTTGCCCGCGCTCAACCTCTAGTGTGTCAGGAGCAGAGCCGGCCCGAGGCATAAGCGACCTAAACAACTGCTCGTCTTGGCGCCACCCCCAGTGGCACTTTCTGGTTACTACAGTTGTAGGTCACTTCCTTATTGGATGCGGTAAAAATCGCTGAGGTTGGGGCTTGGTGTGGATCTGGCGGAAGGGTGCAACTGTGTCCTATTGGCAGCGTGTGTCCCTCACTGGGCCGGCCACATTTTTGGCAGCTTCTAACAGGTGATGGGGTCATGTCCTGTGCAAAAAAATGTTTTTACTTTTATTATTACTGTCTATGGCAGATTTTGTTGACTTGCTAGGCAGCTGTATTTGTGTATGTGCGCTACCTATCAAGTTAGGAGGATCCACTACAGAAACCACCATAGGCAAGTCTGGGAGATCCACTGCAGAAATTGTGCCTTCTTTGTTTTCTGGCTTTTTTATTTTGAAGAAGAAGGTGTGGATCTGGCTCAAGGGTGCAACTGTTTCCTCTTGGTAGCTTGTGTCCCTTTACGTGCCTTCCACATTTTTGGCAGCTCCTAGCAGGGGATAGGTTATTGTCCTATGCATAACACATTTTTGCGGTTAGTATTACTTTGATTTGCGATGGGAGCATGTTCTTTTGTGATAATGATATTTAAACGTGTTCAATGTCTGTGTCATAGGAGGCACTTTGCACTATTGTTAATGAAAGGGGGAAACATTAAATAACCTTAAATCATATTTACCATGTTAGTGTCAGGGCAGCAGTTGGTAAGAAGATCAGCTACGAGCGTGCTTGTGTGTTCTGCAGCATTGATGTTAGTGGCTGGGAACAGCAATGAGCTGTGTACTAATTAGAATTACAAAGAAAGAGATGGTGTGTGAAAGAGAGAGTCACAATTTAGGCAAAGTAAAGCAATGTTATGGTATGAACCCATAATGTAATTTTAGAAAATTTAAATAAACCCATAATGATAATGTAGAAACCCTGGTCAATAATTTAACAAATGAGCTGAGTGGATAATGTAAGAACATTTTGCACATTCCAACTTATTATCTTATGAAGTAAGCTAAATATGTTTTATGTCTAATGTATTACATTATGAAATGAGTCAATTTATGGATTAAATGGGTAATTGTGCAATGTTAAAGCTGCAGTGTCTAATTTTTTCACTGTAATATTTGGCAAAACTGTCATAATAGCCATTCAGCTATATGTAGGTGAAGTGGTCTGAAAATATTTTTTCATCACTTTGCTCCCCCCTGCCTCTGTGTGCTGCCCCCCAAAATTGCCACCGCTCATGTTAATTTTGACCAATCAGAGCAGGCTCAGATACTGCGTTCTTATTGGCTGTGGGACTGTCCGTTCACTTGGCAACGACGTTGATGCGTCAGTTGCGTGCGCGTTCACGACCCTAGCAGTCTGAAACTACTGTTTGGTCCTACTACGGCAGACAGCGAATAGCAATGTCTTCACCAACGAACTATCTATACTATACTATCTATGCAACGAACCCTCAATTTACCATTCCCCGGATACCAACAACTAACACGGTGGGAGGACAGTGTGTACACAGAGACTGAGAAACACCGAGGAGGAAATGTAGTCGGGCGGCTGTTGCTGTATGAAGCCGCTCGGGGAAGACGTGTGGAAAGTGAGCCAGGAGAATGGGCTTCCTTTGGCTGTGCTTTAGCTGATAAACCAAGTTAGCACCGGTCGGATAGCATTAGTTAACTCACCCGGTTGTGTGCAGCCACCACCTCCATATAATGAACCGAAACATAACTGCTAAGTCCGGGGAACTTCCACGAAGCACCGGTGTTTATCTACGCCGCCTCCCTGCTACACCGCTACCCGACAGTGTTCACCTGCTGGCCGGCTAGACTGCTGCTAACCCCCGGCGCCGTCCAACTGGCTTCCCCGTCTCCAGCGAAGCTACAACCGGCACGCTCCACTCCGGTTGTGTGCAGCCACCACCTCCATAATGAAGCGAAACTGCTAAGTCCGGGGAACTTCCACGAAGCACCGGTGTTTATCTACGCCGCCTCCCTGCTCACACGCTACCCGACAGTGTTCACCTGCTGGCCGGCTAGACTGCTGCTAAACCCCGGAGCCGTCCAACTGGCTTCCCCGTCTCCAGCGAAGCTACAACCGACACGCTCCACTCCGGTTGTGTGCAGCCACCACCTCCATAATGAAGCGAAACATAACTGCTAAGTAACTTCCACGAAAAGTACAACGAAGCACCGGTTTATCTACGCCAGCCACGGTCCCGTCACAGCCAGGTAGGGTAATGTAGGATACTTGCCTTTATTTTGTACTGCCGTGCACACAATGGTGCTGTAAATGTGTTTGGTATGGTGCTCCCTTGCTGTTTGTGTGAATCTGCAATGCTGTTTTAAGGCTATTTGTTCTGTTTAGTTGCTGTTAATTTGTCTTTTGGCACAATTGTTGGCCGTGTGTTGTTGTTGTTTTTGTGCGGACATGATCGCTGTTGTGTCGGGTCGGCCAAGGTTGATAACTTGATAGGGGAATAAATATATCGGGGATGGGGGGGAGACACTAGGTGCGTTGGGTAAAACATGAACGCGCTTAGCTGTCGTTCGGAGGGAGGAGCTGCAGCAGGTAGAGCGTTGCGAAAACAGCCGTTGGGATCCCAACGGCTCCCAACGGCTGAAATTAAACACTGCAGCTTTAAGTGTAGTATGTATTAAAGGCCATTTTTCAATATTTGTGTATGACAAATTTCAGCAGCGAATTTCAGGAAAAGCTATATTGAAAAGTGCTTTTAATGCATACAGCACTTTTTTAATCTGTGCATGATTAAAATGTAGGAAAAGCAGTACACTATCAGGAGAATAATGTTTTGCTTGCTTTGTAAAATAAAATGGGTGGATGCACCCAAATGACAGTGATTTTCTGCCGATTAATGTTGTTGGGAAGGCCTTATAACGTGTATGAGAGATTCAGAGATGTAATATAGGCCATATAGCATTGTCTACATGTATTCACAGCACAGGCCTCATTAAATATTTAACCCTGTTAAAAATAAAACATGCAGACTTACCTCCTACATTCTACATCGGGAAGCAGCAAATGGGTGTGGGGGGGGGGGGCAGTTGTGGACAGCAGCAACTGTTGTAAAATGTGGCAACAACTGTGGGTTAGTTGAAAAGTCAAATTAAATCAGTTTTTTCTTAATATAGCCCAATATCAGCCAAAATAGATGTCACTTGTACAGAACGAACAGAATGAAAATAATTATTGTAAATAAATAGTAGGTTATCAGCCCCAAGAGCTAATAAGGCAGCAACCTAGTCACGGCTTGTAGCCTATGTGGGTCGGAAAGGGTGGAGGGGGTGTTCAAGTGCCCTGACCAAGCAGGTAGCCTATAGCAGTAGGCCTATGGCAGGAGTGTGGAATAGGCCGTAGAACAAATGACCGACTTGAAAAAATAAAACAGTCCTGCGGGGAGTGGGCATATAGTGCAACTACACAATAAGAGGGTCATAAAAGGAAATAAAAAGCTTGCTTTGGACCGTTATTGCTTCAACCAGCGGCAGCGGGCAGGTAGGCAGCTTCATAAAAACTCAAACTCCGCGGGCAGGTATGCAACTCCATCGACTGCGCGCATTGATCCAACACCCATCCGACCAAAGCACCCTCGCATCACCCCTCCCTCTCCCCCCCGCACATGCGCACTGTGTAGCTGAGTAACTGTCCCAACCATAGACATTATAAAGTTTATGGACTTTATAATGTCTATGGTCCCAACTGTCGGCGACAGGCCCGCTATTAGGTGAAACCAACGTTGCCTTGGTAACCATGCTGATGTTTCAGCCCCAGTCACCTCACTTTTACCTGCATTGTCACCGCCCCTGCACGTCAGTTCCTCACTTTAGCATAGTCACTTTCCATATAAGGGAAAAGACAATTATTATCAATTACCGCTACACTTTAAATACAGACCGCCACGTGCACCAAATGCTCTACCTGACAACACAGCAGGGCTGGACTGGGACAAAAAATCGGCCCTGGCATTTTTGGCCATGGCAGCCCACCATGATTATTTATACGATATGTGGAGGCAGGGGCGTTGCTCCAAATTCTGGGCCCCTATACAGGCAGTCCTGATGGGCCCTCTGAGAGGCGGTCTTACAACACAAACATGTAAAAGCTATGTTTGTATATAGTCCAAAACGTATGAGTGACTGGTCCCTCTCTGAGCCAGATAACAACACAATGTTTCTATTGATGAATGACCAAATCATTACGCGTACTTGAACACAACTCCTGATCTAATGACTCTTAATAACCATGCACACACACAGTGTTTCTCACAGGAGTTTGGGAGACTGTGTCGTGGACCCTCGACCTTCTAGGGGGGTCTGGGGGAATGCTCCCCCGGAAGATTTTTTTTCAAATGTTAAAGTAAAATTCATCAATCTGGTGCACTTTGAGGAGAAACTGTTTCCTATGCAAGCTATTTAGTACTATTTGCTGGAATAATTTATAGACACAGAATGACCAAAAAGCAGAAAAAAGAAATGTACATGTTTAAAAAATCCAGTCAGCTTCGGGAATTTTTTTCCTTCGTTTGTATTTTTTAATGGCCCAATATAGGCCCCTGATCTTCGTAGCCCCGAACATGTTATTTAAAAAATAACAAATGTACTGACGAATGAAAGGCCCATGAAATAATTTTTTCCTAAATAACGTTTTTCTGGGCCTTCAAAGATCAGGGGCCTATATTGAGCCAGTAAAAAAAAAAAAAAAAAAAAATTTGGGTGCAGCCCCCCTCTGCCTTGGGCCCCCCAAGCCTGTCCGCAGTCCGACGGCCCTGAATGTAACTGACCATCGTCAGATGCTCATAATTACCGAGTAGAAGTTGAATGCATGATAATACAATTCAATGCAGCCTCTGAATGGGCGGCCCTCTGCTGTGTGATTGGGCCAGGCCCAGCCTAGAACCAATCATAATGAGTAATGACCTGGGACAAAGTTTTATTTAACTTTCAGGTGAAGTTGACAGCCTGCACGCACAATTATATGTCCATGGCACTCCCGAGAGGGAAGGTCCCTCGGCTGTGTGACTTGGCCGGGCCGGGCCGAGTCACACAGCCGAGGGTCCATTAAAAAAAAAAAAAAAAAAAAAAAAGATTTTTTTTTTTTTTTTTTTTTTTTTTTTTTTATAAATGGACCCGGCCCAAAATGCCTGCCGGCCCACCGGGCATTTGCCCGGTACGCCCGATGGCCAGTCCACCCCTGCAACACAGTAACTAATCCCTGGCGATCAGCTGACAGAAAGGAGTCAAAACCCTTGCATCTCATCGCATACATCACGCCTACACCCAGAGCTGCCAAGTCTCACGCTTTGGCCGTGAGACACACGCATATCAACCAGTGTGACGCTCACACGCCACACCTCCAATTTCTCACGCAGAGAAATGAATCCCAGTAATTTTTTTTTTTTTTGGTACTTTTACTTTGAAAGTCTTATTTTGAAAACCTAAACGGACTGAGTTCCGTGACATCCTCTTTCTGAACGCGCATTAACGTTATGCTTTGATGTGCACTGTGCATTCGAAGCGGGAGGCGAGCCCCCTACCCGCACCTTCTCTTCCGAGGTGTGTGTTGATAGCGTGCCAAGTTACCGCTGATAAGAATTGTGTCCCCGCCGGCCGGTGAGCGCGCATGCATCAAACATATTAACCCTTCAATCTCACTCAAGTAAATTCAGAAGATCTTTGGATCGTTTTGTTGCCCATACACTGTGTATAGTCTATAGCAGGGGTCACCAACACAGTGCCCACGGGCACCAGGTAGCCCGCAAGGACCATATGAGGCGCCCGCAGGCCTGTTCTAAAAATAGCATAATAATCTGTTTCCACCTTTTCTAAGTCATTGTTGATCATTATTGTGATAAATCATTAACATGATCAGTGTCTTCACATAGATGAATATCATTAATCATTAATAATAATATATAACTAAAGGCAAATGTGTTATTTCAGAAGAGTGTATCAAACTGGGTGCCCTTCGTATGACTCAGTACCCATGAAGTAGCCCTCAGGTTTAAAAAGGTTGGTGACCCCTGGTCTATAGCCTATTTCAGCCGTATGTGGAAAAAAAGATACAGTAGCTGGACAACAGAGTTCTTCTGCTTAGTTCCTCACACTGCATTTAAATGCATTCACTATCTTACAGAGAAATATGTCCCGTAAAAGAAAAAGAGCTCCAAGCCCAACCCAGAGGACCCTCCATAATGTTTTATTTTATATTAATATTTTTATGGAAAATCCATGTGTTCTTCTTCAATAGCTTCTAATTCATCTGACCCAGTGTCTCCAAATTATTTGTTCACACAAAATTTCTCAGATTTACCCTCTTAATTTTCCTCTCAAAGTGCACCAGATTGATGCATTTCACTTTAAAAAGGTTAAAAAAAATCTCCCGGGGGGCATTCCCCCGGACCCCCCTAGGAGGGTCTGAATCTCGGCTGTCTAATACTTTCGCACAGCTGCACAGTGGAGGCACTAGCGGAAAACACTGGGTGTGTGAATGATATTTAACAAACATCTATAGTTTCAGCAGCGCTAACATTGGAGGGGGGCCCCCTAATCATATTTCGCTTAGGGCCCCCTGAAGGCTTGGGCCGGCTCTGCAAATCAAGGTAGCCTAAGAGGAGGGACCAAGTAACCCAGATGTTTTATTTTAGCTTAGTAGTTTGCATTGGTGTTGAACTGTTCCCTAATTTTTTTCTTCTTTGAATAAAGCCTAATGCTGCTAGTAAAATACCACCAGCCACTCAACCCTCAATAGTAGACATGATATAGAATAATTACCTTTATTACAGTTTAACCAAATGTTTTAACAATAGGCTACAGGAGATATTTGAAAGCACTACACATGCATTGTAGGCTATTCAATTAAATTTGTGTCAGCAAAACCTTGAATGTTCTCTTTTACTTTACATAAAAATTAATGCAGAAAAGGCACACATTGCTTCATAAAAATTCACCAGAATGCAGGAAATTAAGTGTTTAATGCTCAAAATTTTCTGGGGGGGGACCCCCAGACCCCCACTTATAATATGTCCACACCCAATGTTTAATTAAAACATGTCCTACGACTTTGCAATTCATGAATTCGTTTATTTTAATAAGATTTTTGATGTTTTATCACATTTTCTAATTGTCTTTTATTTCTGATTTATTATGAACAATATGTAAACTTGCAGGACACTAGCAAAAATTATTGGGTGGGAAAGAGGACACGGTTTTGGGTCCCTCGGCCAAAAAAATCTCACTCCAAACTTTTGGTGAAACTTGGCAGCCCTGCCTACACCGCTACACTGTAGCGGGAGTGCATATACACTTTGACCAGTCAGAGCGAGGCTCCGATTCTCTGTTCTTATTGGCTGTTGGGACTGTCCATTCACTTTGGCTCGACTTTGTTGGTGTCCAAAAGAGAAAAAGTGGAGCGGTTGAGGTATTTGGATTCGAATCTCTAGCCCAACTGCCATTTTCTCCCCAAATCCTCCACCCCAGCTTTAATGGTGTGAAGGAAATGTACTGACTGTGCTTTAGATGGATATTTGAATAATATAGGGCTATACATTGCTGCACTGAAAAACCTTTAGTACTATGCATGCAATGTGTGTGTCACCAATCCCCTGAAAAACAGTTCAAACTATTTTACCTGAATGTTGATGCTGTGGAATGACTTTCTGTTCACATAGTCACCGTCTTGTTCCCTAAAGGGTCCATTCAATGGAATGTGGGTGCAGTCTATGGTCCCTATAATGCGAGGGAATCCTGTGAAAGTAATATTCCACATCGTATAGGCTATATAAATTCAAGTTAATATAGCCTACTGATGAGTAGAATTAGGAACTTTTCATTTTTGATAGCTGCGATTTTATAGAAGGCTTCTTCTTAATAGCCAGCGTGGGTAAATGGCCAGGGAACTCTTTGAACACGTTCAGCAATTGATTAAGAGAATGAACAACTTTGCGTACAGCCCGGAAGACTAGTGTTCTTACTCAGTTTTACGGCATCACCAACAGAATGCAAATAGGTTCCTGTGGCAAATGAGTGTGTGTGCGCAGGTGAAGGATAGCATCTGGTGAGATAAGACGTAGTAGTCCTCCCAGTAACCTATAGCCAGTGTCAATGTTATGTGTCATGCCATGCACCAGGATACAGTGTATACCTGAGTGGCTTGTTTATTTTTGCTTGTAGACTTTAAACTGTCTAAGTTGGTCCCAGGGTTTGCGAATGGCAACACTCCACTCTCTATAAAATAGCCGGAAACATGGGTAAGTCTGAGCTAGATTATTCCCATCACTTTATTGGTTTTCTTGTTGCAAATGCTTCTACTGCTGTATCTTTTGGACTTACAGTCATAGACAGATTTGTCTATTTAAATGTCTAGCTATATTTGTAGAAATGTGGATGCTGGATGAATGGAAGCAACACTTTACTTCAGTATTACCATGTAAACATCTGGTCAATGATCAAATTCCTTCGTGATTTTTCTCTACTTATGACATCTATGGCAGTATGTCCGTCCTGGGAGAGGGATTAATTAATTTAAAATCTTTATTTAAAAGGGACAATGTACAGTTAGAACATAAATGTTGCCATTTGATGCACTATACCAGATTATAGCTTTAAGCTAATTTGCATCTGTAGTCCCTTGGCAGGTCACAAAAATACAACACAGTAACAAGACAGATTATTAGTATACAGGGATAAAACACCACAACAACATGGCTACACACGTCTGCGTGCAACTCCCCCCACTTGCCTCATCCCACCCACGCCCACACACACAAAAAACAAGTCTAAGGACCAAATTAGTGGTTGCAGAGCTGAGCAGCTTTTAACAGATGTTTTAGGTTAGATTTGAAGACTCTGAGAGAGCTACTGCCCCTTACAGCGTCAGGTAAGGTATTCCACTGGTTTGTGGCTCTTACAGAAAAAGCAGATTGCCCCGCTACAGTGCGGCGAAATGGTATGGTACAATCTCGTATGGAGGATATTCTAGTGGATCTGATGGAATTTGACGAGCGAGCGTGGACAAAAACACATAATGGCTGTGGGGCCAAACCATTTAAAATTTTATAGACCATACACAAATTGACGAATAACCTAAAATTCTCAAAGCTCAATAACTCATGTTTCTCAAGTATCCTACAATGATGATAACGAATTGGCTTTTTGTCCAGTGTTTTTAAGGTTTGTTTGTATAAAGACTCCAGAGGTCTCAAAGTAGATTCACCAGCCTGCCCCCAGCAGGTGATACAATATGACATGCGGGACAAAATCATGGCGTGCATAAATATCTTGGCTGCATCCAGAGAGAGACAATTTCTGATGTGTTTAAAATTAACTAAATTGTATTTTATGGTTTTAACCATTTTTTTGACATGTTTCTTAAATTTTAAATTTGGATCCAGAAACAGGCCAAGATATTTAAATTCAGTAACTATATCAATTCGTTCACCTTTAATGAGAATCTCAACATCAGGGATCCCTTACTTTGTCGACTCTCCCTGAGATTTCAAATTTTAAAGGTTTTTTTACTGGGAGTTTTTTCTCAGCCGAGCTAAGGGTGTAAGGGCAGGGTGTGTCATATTGCATGGAATGTAAAGCCCACTGAGGCAAATGTCTATTTGTGATATTGGGCTATACAAATAAAACTGATTTGATTTGAATAAAGGGAAATTGAATGTATGTATGCAGATATACAAAAGTCAGACAAAGGGAAGACATTCAAAATATTCAAAAACTTAATCCACACAAACTAAAGATAAAGACAAAGTATTAAGAGCAGTGGTATGACACTGTGCCACAATGCTGAGGACATTTTAAATCTAAGGCAGAAATGAAGTCTTTCTTTTCTTTGATTACTGTGGATGGATGGCTGACATTTGTTCGCAATGGCATCGGATCAAGTTTAGCTCATGCAGTATACCATCACGTTTTACTCCTGCCTATAGATATCAATTCTTTTCAGTTTTGAGTGTAGCAATCTTTCAACAGTGGATTGGGACCAATTTGAATACAAGGACAAACACTTACATGTACGCTTTGTAACCTAGCCTTACTGACCTGGCTCAGACAGGAGGTTCAGCTGAAGAAGATGGTCCTAGTTATTGTGTTTATCGCCTTGTTCCTGGATCACATGCTGCTGTCAGTGATCGGTAAGTTAATACATACAACTCACTTCCATTACATCCTATCTCCGCTACAATTCAGAGAGATATACTTATATATTTTACTCCACTACATTTAACTGAATGCTGAAATTACAAATTGCTTTACAGGTTCAGATGCAGTGGCAATTTTTTGGGGGGGGAGGCAAAAACATTAGCAAAACCAGTGGTCATCCGTCCTCAGTCCAGTTGTTAAGCATCTGGCTGCTAGCAAGTGATGTTTTTTTGCTAATTTTACTAGTCGTCTAAATGTTGACTTTTTCTTTCATTCTATTCAGCAGAATGCACCAGCATGCTTTGATTACAACAGGTCACAGGTTAAACCCCCAGAATTGTGGCTGCATGACACCCCTGATAGTATGGTAACTGCATGTTGGCACTATTCTGGGTTGCATGAAACCGGTCATGAAACAAACATTACAATGGATACTAATTTATTTTTTTAAGAAAGTGATAGGTGAATAGGTGAAACAAGTGATACTGCATTGTTTTAAAACATGTTTTTGTTGTGCATTATTTTGTTCACAGTGCCAATCCTTCCAAGTTACCTGTCCAACCAGACTGACCGGGCTACTTCCAATAGTGATCGAAACAGCACTGACCCAACCGTAAGTCCTCCTATCATCCAGTCACTCAGCAACACATCAGTGGTTTTGGGCATATCCCCTGAATCAAACTGCTCGGATGCGGCGCTCAGCTGGATGAAGTTAACATTAAAGTGGGACTGTTGTTGGCCTCAAAGTCCACCATACAGCTTATCATTAACCCCTTCATGGGGCCACTTACTGACAGGTGGGTGACATTGATCTGTGACAACTGAGCAGACATTTATCAAGCTCAGAATCCCATAACTTACTTTTCATACATATGTGCTGCACGTTGCATAGGATTGGATACCACGTCCCAATGTGCGCTGGTTTTTGTGTGATCATCTTGTCGACCACGTGTAAGTATCACAGTAATTAGACTGCGGCTCCGCATGAAAAAAAAAAACTAAATTTCCCAAAGCACAATTTGTTGACACAGGGCGGGATGTGATGATCTGTATCACCAATGTAAATCTATACTGTATGTCCTCGTTTCTGGGAAGTGTTTGCCTTTTCATCTAGCTATGTCTTGCTGTTGCTGGCCAGATCAGTGCAAGGGATAGGTGGATCTTGCTTGTCTGTGGCAGGTAAGATAGGTTTATTTTTTTAATATGTTACAAAGTTGAGATAAATCCAATGTAATAAGATGTACTAAAGTGAACCTCTACATGCATTTTGGAATATACATGTGTTCGATTTATTTCACTTATTATTTATGATAACTATTCTTGTTATTGATATTCATTTTGTCTTGCAGGAATGTGTATGCTGGCTGATGTGTACAAAGATGACAATGAGAGAAGACGAGCGATGAGTATATCTTTCACTGGGTTGGCCTTAGGATTGATAGGTGTGTAGATGGGCAGGTGCCTCCAGGTGCACATTAAAGAGGACCTATGATACTTTTTGACTTTTATGACCTATAAACGTTGTTATAATGATTTATAGTCATGTTTAACAATACTAGCGGTAACACTTTACAATAAGGTACACACAAATTGTAGTACCTACTACATAGATATGTGTTACCTACTACATAGTTTTTTTTGTGTGTTACCTACTACATAGGTTTTTTTTGTGCTACCGGTAACACTTACAATAAGGTACACATTACCTTACCTTTAACCTGTGTATTCCTATGGACATTTGTTGTTCATATGGGTAATTATTCACTCTTTATTTGGCAACATTTTGGTGTGTTACTGCGAATTGTAATTGTAATCTCATACTGTAGGTACTTCACATTGATTAATGAGCATATGAAAATGCAGTATTGCAAACTGGGAAGGTTACAGCTTCTGAAAATCTGTACTAATGAAAAAAATATTAAATCGTTTGATAATGGCCATCAAATAAATACGTTGCAGGCCTCCTTGTGTATCACTTAAGCTGCAGTTGTATTTCAGCCGTTGGAGCGTTGGGATCCAACGGCTGTTTTCCAACGCTTACTGCTGCGCTCTCCCTCCGAACGACAGCTAGCGCGTTTCATGTTGCACCAACGCAGTAGTGTCTCCCCCATCCCGATATATTTATTCCTAATCACTTGGCCGACCCGACAAACGCGATCAGTCCGCACAAAAACAACAACAACGGCCACAATGTGCCAAAAGACAAATTAACAGCAACTAGACGAACAAATAGCCTTAAAACAGCATTTGCAGATTCACACAAACAGCAGGTAGCACCATACCAACACATTTACAGCACATTGTGTGCACGGCAGTACAAAATAAAGGAGAGTATCTACATTACCCTACTGCTGTGACGGACGTGCTGGCGTAGATACACGTGCTTCGTTGTACTTTTCGTGAAGTTCCCGACTTGCAGTTTATGTTCGGTTCATTATGGAGGTGGTGGCTGCACACAACCGGAGTGGAGCGTGCCGTTGTAGCTTCGCTGTAGACGGGGAAGCTGTTGGACGGCGCGGGTTAGCAGCAGTCTAGCGCAGCAGGTGAACACTGTCGGGTAGCGGTGTAGCAGGGAGGCGCGTCCTCGCGATTGACAGCAATCGCGAGCGCAGTAAGGTTCAGAGAGCTGGCAGGGTGCAGCGGACCAGTCCGAACTGGTGTGCTTCGTGGGCACACCGGGGAGGCTATCCAGCACAGTGCGGAGAGGAGCACGGAGTCCCGACAGGTGGCCTGTGCAGCGGAGCTAGTTCTGGCTAGCGTCACCGGTGAGTTAACTAATGCTATCGACGTGCTAACTTGGTTATCAGCTAAAGCACAGCCAAGGAGCCCATTCTCCTGGCTCACTTTCCACACGTCTCGGCTTCATACAGCAACGCGCCGACACATTTCTCCTCGGTGTTTCTCAGTCTCTGTGTAACACTGTCCTCCACCGTGTTGTTGTACCGGGAATGGTAAATTGATGGTTCGTTGCATAGATAGTATAGTTAGATGTTCGTTGGTGAGACATTGCTATTCGTGTCTGCGTAGTAGGGCAAACAGTAGTTTCAGATGCTAGGGTCGTGAACGCTCACGAAATGACGCATCAACGTCGTTGCCAAGTGAACGGACAGTCCACAGCCAATAAGAACGAGTATCGAGCTGCTCTGATTGGTCAAAATTACATGAGCGGTGGCAATTTTGGGGCAGCACACAGAGGACAGGGGGAGCAAGTGATGAAAATATTTTCAGACACTTCACCTACATATAGCTGAATGGCTATTATGACAGTTTGCCAAATATTACAGTGAAAAACTCTCAACTGCAGCTTAAGGTTACCTCAGGCAGAAGCATGGATGTTTGAATCCTCCATGGTAACTTATCTCTTAATTCTCTCCTATGTAAGCGGGTGCTCCATTTGGCAGTGTGATGTATCAGTTTGTGGGGAAGATGGCTCCATTCCTGGTCCTGGCTGTCATCGCTTTGTTGGGTGGAGGTACAGTGGAATCTCCTACATAAGATAAAACAGCCTTAGCCTAAAACAATTTCATGTTATATTTGTGAATCAGAGTGTGTTGTTTCACTATCCTAACACAGGTTTACATTTCCTCATCTTTCAACCATCGCGGGTGCAGATGAAGGTAAATTAATTAAATGATTATCTCTCAGTGATGCTTGGAGTTAAAGGGGAAGTCAGGGATACAAGAGAGTGCTTGTTGCAAAATCCCTTTTTTTCAAAATCAGCGAATATCTCCTCACGATCTGCTACCTTAAGCGCACACACGTACAGTACGGACACGTAGCGGATCGTGATATACAGATACAGATATACACTGATTTTGACAAAAAAAAAAATTTGACAACAATCATTCTCCAGAATCGCTGACTCCACCTTTGAAGGAATGTGTTAACTTTTAAATATATCGAAGATTGAGTTTTGTCCAATATTACTTAGTTGATTGAAGTTGGATTAGTTGCTTAGATTTTCTATATTTCAAGCCAATATAAAATGTTACCTATTTTAAAATATGTCTTTTGCTTCTATGTAGATGGAAAAAGGGACTCCACTGCTGACCCTCCTGAAGGATCCATACATTCTCATTGCAGCTGGTATTATATATCATAGGAATAGATGCCAGTTATACATATACAGTACACTACTGTTTTAGTGATGGTATACTCCACCAGTTTGCCAATACAAAAGTCTATGTTTGTTCACCTTGACTAACATGCTCCACTTGGAATATAATCCCCAAATCTCTTATCCATTGTAATTGTACTGCTTTTCAGTCCTGCCTCTTCTCCAAATACAATAAGAACAAAGGTGTCAGTCATTTCAGTTATCAAGAACAAACAAAGTAAAGCATGTGCAAGCTTGGCGAATCATCGCCTCCACTTGTAACATTGTAAAAGGACAGATGTGTTAAATGAGTAGGCTACATAACCATGTTGGCTATGTCTATGTAATGACAGTTCGAAAAGGCCTAAAGCTCTGACACTGTTTCAACATATATTTCCAAAAAGTGTGTAAAGCAAAAAAATATGTTCTATTGACTCTGCTTTCCAGGAGCCATATGTTTGACAACATTAGTAATTGCCACAATAGAGACAGCCCTTCCTATCTGGATGATGAAGACCATGTGTGCTAGCAAATGGCAGCTAGGTAATGAACACAAACCAATGCTGTGCTCAGAGCCCATACTCACAAGTATTCATTGTTTGTTTATGTAGTTTTATGCTCAATGGTGTTTTGTGCCGCCAACGGAGCCTTCAAGGCAGCGCTGCCTGGAAGGCCCTATCCCCTAACCTTAACTATAACCTTAACCCAGTAGGCTCCGTTGGGGGCACAAAACACCAAACACCTTGTTTTATACACGGCAATTGCACGGCAATTGTAATTGCACAATTGATATAGCTTTGCCAATAAAGATTCACATAATTACACAAAGATTCACATTTTAAAATTAATAAGAAATCAATAGAGGTCATATGCCGATGCTGCAAGGGTTCGAATCCCACAATGCGAATACATGGATCTCCCTCGAAGTTTACCAGATGTAGATTTCATTGAGAGGGTAGTAGCTGAAGCTTTCCATCAATTGTTTAAGATAATCCTCTCTAGCTGCAGAGAATCCACAGTTAATCAAACGTATAATACCTTGGCATATTAGTAAGTCTGTTTCCTGGGAAAAATGGTATCGTTGTATTTCTCTGCTGCTGTCTTATTCCATCTCACGTTGTCTTTGTGTCAGGCACCGTCTTCTTGCCAGACAGCCTATCCTACCTCCTTGCGTCCTACATCATTGGTCACCTGTCGCCAAAACACAATAGAAGGTATGTTGATGGAGTCTAATACAGAGTCTTTCAGAGGCTGTGCAAGGCAAAGAAGCAGAAATACTGCCGCGAGAATCGATGGCGTTATGTTTTGAATGTAGCTTAAGACTTTTGGGTTTGAATGTGTGAATATTAATGCATTCATTCATGTTTGTGTAATGTTAATGTATTCTCTTCATGGTTTTGTTTCAATATATACCACCAACTTTGCTGTTGACCTCTTTTCACAGTTGGCTATTTGCTTGTATTGGAATGATCCTGGCAGGAATAACCACCATTTCTGTGAGTCTCATTAATTAAATAAATGGAAGCACTATATTATAGCCCCTAAATACAGTGTAAATATTTTTCATAATTCCATCGAAACTCATGCAACAGCCCCTCCAAGCTGCAATCAAAGCAGGAGATGTTCACCCCTTTATGCTAGTTTACCGTTAGCATTCCTATTAGCAGTTGTAGTAGCAGCAGTCTCCAACTATGCAAAGTAAGTGATGGTGTCATTTAGCAACGTTTTGGACCGCAAATTGCTACTTTTGATGGCAACATTGTATGTACGATGATTTTACTCTGTGGCAGCACTATAGACTTTATGGGCAGCAATGAGACATCTTACCAGCAGGAGGCGATACTTTTAACTAGTTTGAGGAGAAAACAGAATATACCAAGCTGCCCAAGAGTTGCCGTGGACGTCAAACTCAAACATGACGAAGTCATGGCGAAGTTTGGCATTGGATAGCTTTAAAACCCAAAAATTACGAAGTTCATTATATTATATTGAACTTTGAACCGCATATTATTATTTCTTCATTTTTAAAAGTTGGACTTCAACTGAATTGACTTCTGTACTGTTATTCTGCACGATTGTGCACATTTGAAATTAGGAACATTATAAATTGAAATAGAACTAGATTAAATCAAATGAGACTGGTGAGCGGGCACACATCTGTCCACAATCTTGTCATGCTTCAAGTTCCACTCATGGTACTGATACTTTCAGTTACATATCTATCTTTACATTTCAGTTTGGATTTTCAAAGAACATCTATCATTTGCTGGTTCTGAATGCTTTTGTCGGCTTTTCAGTCGGTAAGTCACACCTCACATGTTATACTAATTCATCACTAGATCACTAGTTGGTTGATGACCAGTGCTTATCTTGTTCCTATCAGGCACAGTGGACTCCTCAATAATGCCTCTAATGGGTAACTTGGTGGACCTGAGATATGTGCCACTATATGGTACGGTTTATGCCATTGCTGATGTTGCAGTCTGCATTGGATTCTGTTTAGGTAAGCATCTTTAGCCATTGTACTCAATGTACAGGCTCTTTTTTGAATGGGGAAAACTGCTCGTATTTGCAATTCTATGCATGTGATTTCTTTCAGGTGATACAATAATTGTGAAGATTTTACAGTATACCCAGGGGGCAAAGTGGTTTAACAGGCACTAATATGTTGTCAAAATACAGATTTTAACTTCATCCAACATCTAGATTTTTAGTTTTTAGGAGATGCGAATTCAATCCTAATCAATTAGATTTTGCCAAATTTGCATATATATTCAAACATTTTTGAAAACTTTAATACAAGACATAAATGTTTCCATATCCGTAATCAACTGGCAAGCTTTAATGATGATATATATTTTTTTAACATTCAAAACTGTACCCCCACCTTAAACCCTGATTTGCAATTTCCGCCCCGTGTAGCTCTCCAGTGGACAAGGTCCACCCAGGTTGTGATCCTTGAAGGTCATAGATATCATTTCTGGTGAACAATCTTTTACCACATTCCCAGTCTGTATTCCAAAAAAAGGGGTTTTGCCCCCTGGGTAGTAAAAGCTGCACTAACCAAAAAGAGGCAAACTAATTCCTCATCTTGACATCATTGTAAATGAGGGTCACCCCTCAATTGGTCTCTCGAGGATATATAAAAGTTAAATGAAATGAAATCTTTCTCTGCAAGAAAGCGAATGGTAATTCCCAAATTGTCTTACTGCCCTTACACTGAAATATATTCTCTTAAAACTCAGTTAAATCAGGTCTGTTGTATGTTTAGGTCTGCACAGTAACTCCTCTAGTGGAGGCTTATGCACAAACAGGGCCGACGGACTGGGTAGACAAGTGATACAGTTGTGGGGGGGCCCAAGGCAGAGGGGGGCCCATACATTTTTTTTTTTTTTTTTTTCTTTTTTTTTTTAACAAGCTAAATGTGGGGCCCCGATCTTTGAAGGCCCTGAACAATGCCATTCCAAAAAAAGAAATAATTGACTGGCTCATGATAGGCCCCTGACCCTTGCAAGGAGATCAGGGGCCTGCTCATGACTAAGCCATGTATGCGGGAGAGTAAGCAGGAGCAAGCCAACATTGAATTGAACTGGTGGCGAAAATAAACGCAGCGATGTTTCTATGGGGATATTTAGCTGTACAGAAATAAGTGCTGGCAAAGCTAGGACAGTTTAAGACTCCACATCACTGTGGCAACACAACCTATCTATCAGCTCAGACAGCGCAAAGAAAAGTCTGATGAATACATGAGAGTGATGGCCCCTGCAAGTTTCAGTAAGTTTAAAGAAGTGCCACACTATTACCGTACTGTCTTTGAAATGCATTTAGACATTTTAAGGGGAAAACACATTGTATTTATTATTTCAACTATTGAGTTATTTGTAGAACAGTATGCTAGTGTAGGCCAACAAGATTGATTTTCTGAATTTTCAATGCTGCTTTATTTTTATGTTTTAAATTGGGAAAGACATGTTCCAAAACAACCTGTATTTAAAAAGAAATCAAGCAAGTAGGCTAATAATAACCATTAATTAATTATAGGCTATCGCATCACAGTGGGCCTATTGTCCACAATATTCACAGCCCCCCATCCATAAAGGAACTTTAAAAAGTTTAATTTGCACTTGATGTGCCTACACAAGTGTATGGTCTATTATTTGTATTTAGTGTGTCTGCATAGTATTGCACAAAAACAGTAGAAGTTTTCTTTAATTGTGTTTTGTACTGTCTGTAAAATTATACTTGCACATAGCAAACAAAATTGCACATCTGTATTCAAATAAACAGTTGTTTATTTCTATAGTGCGCATTGGCATCTTTGAGCAAAATACCCCCAAAATGTTCGCCGTGGCGCTTTGCGCCGCGCCTCCTGTGACCCTGCCCAGTGACCACCTTGACTAAGACATATTATGGGGGAGACACCAGTAGAAGTAATGATTTGGTCATTCATCAGATGAAATATTGTGGAGTTGTCTGGCTCAGAGAGACATGTGTATTGTAAGACCGCTTTTCAGGGGGCCCATCAGGACTTTTTGTATAGGGGCCCAGAATTTGGTGCTACGCCCCTGTGCACAAATGCAGTTTAATTGTCTGCTTCTGAAGACACAGCAAAGGGGTTTTGTTCCTCACTATTCTATCCTCACATGTTTACACCAGACTTAAATCTGTAGCTACAGAAACAGTTTCTGAACATTTGTTTGTTTCTTTCGTGGTGTTGACTATCGTCTTCTGTCCAAAGGTCCGGCTATAGCAGGTCCTATAGTGGCATCCATTGGCTTCCCGTGGCTCATGGCCATAATTGGAACAGTAAATATAGTCTTCGCTCCACTCTGTGTCTTCCTTATTAGCCCCACTCAGCAGGATCAACATTTGGTGAGAGCAAAGTAAAAAAACAAAACATCTCATATATTTAACAGTAATGATCATTTAAATAACATTTTTTTTTACACTTTTACCACATTGTAAGCACATTGCTGCTGCTGGTCTTTTAGCATACTGCTTATAGAAAGCATTTTTTTTATATAGTTTTGGGGGTTTTAGTGTTTAAATAGTAGGCTACTTCACAGAAACTGTTAGTGCACAACATACTTTCGGCTTAGCTTGATTTAACTTACTTTTAACGTTACTGCAAACATACAAAGTTCGGATATGTTTTGAAAAACAAATTATTCATCTACTGTCATGTCTCTAAAAGGTTATTTTTGGTTGTTCTTTTAAATTCACATTTAGGGCCTCATTCATTAAGAATGGATTGCACTAACTTATACCTCCAAAAACATCAGCATTAGTTAGACTAACAGATGTGTCTCGGTGACAGATTGCACCTTGCTAAAGTCTAGTTTAGTAAATCAGTAGTTTGAAACCAGCTTGTCGCTACGAATGTAGGAAATACTTTGCATCCAAACTAAGTAACTGACTTCAAGCAGCTGGTGCTACCCAGTCCACATCTTTGTATTGCTTTGTTTTTTGTGTTATTACTGTGTTTGCATACATCCATTAATTGATTTTTCCTGTGTTCTAGTCAATAACGAATGGAAATTGAGGACAGTTTGAGAACTTGGATGAACTTTTATAATATTTGCTCCCTGGATCGACACATTGTGGCTTCTTCTGGTGAAGGCTGTTCCTAACCCCACCTCACACCAAGCAGAGATATCATCTCGAAAAAGAAACAAACCTTGACATTGAAAAACTGAAGTTGTTTACAATTTTTCCCATCTGTTGTATTTGGTCATTGACATTGGAAATGGTTAATAAATGACTCCCTGGTTGCTAGACCTGCTTGGATTCTATATTAAACATGTCTTACTTTGTCTTTTTAATATCAGCTGGATCTGTTTATTTTGGTTAAGCTATCGCATTTTGATTAAAATGTTGTGAATGATAAATAATTTCTCAGTTTTATTATTCGAATGATCATTTAGAGAGGTCTATAGCCTATTTCACACATGTTACACCGTCCCTGTAGACTGGGACCGGAGCCTATTTAAATGATTTTGCATCCTGTACATAGCCTATTTCAAAAAACCATTTAGGGTTAAAAAAAAAAGTTTTCCAGAAGGTGAAAATGTGATGTTTAGGCTATATTTGCTAATATGGTTTCATTATTCATTCATTTCATTAAGGCTATTAGGAAAATTACAAAAAGTGTTACAACCGTCCCTGGTCTCCCCCTTGGCTATTGGCCCACATTGAAAATATTGTGTTTTTGTTAGTTGAACAACATTTGAGAGGATTTAGACCCGCACAGTGACCAATGCATTGCCGTGATGACGGTGTTACTGGCTGAAAGTTGTCTTGTGTGACGTGACCACTAGATGTCCTCCTCTGCATCGTGACAGCTAGCGCCCGGTTCAACTGAAGCCGGGGATTCTGTTGTTGTCTGTAGCACACGCGCGAGTGCACGCCATGGGTGCACGCTCGCACAAACACACTCTCAACGCGCGCGCGCGCGCACAAACACCCTGAGCTTCTTGGCCACGCCCCTCTCCTGAATAATTCATCACCTCCCGTCGACTGCAGGACAACTCGTGCCACCACCGGAGCGCTAGACGTCAGCTCGTGCTCACCGGAGGAAGCAGGATAATGCTCATTGTAGTATCACCATCCGTCTGTTGATACGGACACACTGATATCCGGTTATGAATGGGGAATTGGGAGGAGTGGGAATCCGCTTCACGCACAAACGGCTCCGTCGGTCTCTACCGGGGGTTTACGGAGGAGCACACACACCACCAAAGGCTTGATATTAACCCGACCGTGACCGACCTATTATCTGCCGGTCTGACGTTTGTCTTACCGGCGGTGATTTGAAGGGGGAAACGAACGCTCGCGGTAGGTCCATGGTATTTTTTCCTGTGTATTTATGTGCCTAAAAAGGCTATATGGATGATGTGTGCGAGCGCGAGAGAAGGAGATGGATATGTGTGTGTGTGTGTGTGTGTGTGTGTGTGTGTGTGTGTGTGTGTGTGGTGTGTGTGTGTGTGTGTGTGTGGTGGTTGTGTGGTGGTGTGTTGTGTGTGTGTGTGTGTGTGTGTTGTCTGTCTGTGTGTGGGGTTGTGTGTCTGTGTTTTCTCTCTGTGTGTGTGTGTGTGTGTGTGTGTGTGTGTGTGTGTGTGTGTGTGTGGTGTGTGTGGGGGGAGGCTCTGTATCTCCCACCAGCTAAGCCATAATAGCCTATCAAATAATTCCAATATTCAACATTTAATATTCAAATAATGTATTTATATGAAAATAATAATGTCTAATTTTATCATTATCATTATGAATGATCTTCATTGGTGTTGTGTTATCATAACTAGGATGTGTTCCCTGGTGATGGAAGTGATCTTATGTCTTAAAGGTACTGAACCCAACCCAGCCACAGCCTCTCTGGGCCACAGCAGAAATATTGTGGGTAAAGACAATACAAAACACCATTGGCTTTTAAATCATTCCGTAAACGCCACACATTTTCCATTTTGTCTCGCTGATACTGATAGGCTACTACAGGTGTGGCTGACTCAGTCTGTGTGATCATTTCACTTGTGATTGTGAGGAAGACACCTGCACAATGCTGTGGTAGTGTGAAAGGTGGTGGAGGAATGAAAGTAGAAAAAAATGACAATGTAGACGAAAGCAGGGCGAGCCATGGAGCGTGTTTGTATAAGCTGGGAGAGGTAACCATCACGAGGGAACTGTGAACACACACACACAACGCGTGGATGTTTGTGTAGGGATTTTTTTTACCTTTCCCGCCCTTCGCCAGCTCTGTCTCTTGTTCCCGCTGCTCAATCGGCCTGGTTGGTCTTTTTCACCCAGCTGGTGGTGTACAGTTGTTTTGACAGGAAACAGAAATCCTTTGTGGAGAGAGGACACAGGATTATGTCCTACTGACACTATGTTCATAATCGTTCTTGGGTGCACTGGCTGCATTAGCAGAGACAACATCTATCTTAACTAGATCTATTCAATTCAATGGCTCTTTATTCACATGAAAAACGGAAGTCGATATGGTCAATCTCTATCTATCTATCTATCTATCTATCTATCTATCTATCTATCTATCTATCTATCTATCTATCTATCTATCTATCTATCTATCTATCTATCTATCTATCTATCTATCTATCTATCTATCTATCTATCTATCTATCTATCTGGCGTCTGTCTGTCTGTCTCCACACAGACAGTTCTTTTTTTCTTCTAAAAACTTCAGCCATGTTTGTGTGGAAGCAGATGATCACTGTGACCGAGGAGGTTGTCTCTTTGTCATCTCTTCAGCCTCTCTCCGGCTTCTCTTCCTAGACAGTGGCAGTGCAGATGATGGGTGTAATCCCCATGTTAATCTGCCTAACCCAGTAGTTATAGTCTGGCTTTAACAGCGCTCTGATTAAAAGCACCCCCCATCATCACCACCACCATGTCCATCATTAGTTTAATTAGATCACTCACACAGCATCACATGTGCTAATCAAAGGGTCTTGGCCATTACGATACAATGTGACAATGCTTTTTTTTTTGTATAACACTCTACAAATTCCTTATTGAGTAGGAGGACACTTACTTTGCTCACCTGACAAAATAAATGTATTACTATTATCTATTCCTGTCTGATTCTCTCCCATCCTGACCTCACTGTGCGCAAAAGAATAGTGCTTGTCAACTCGTATAGCAGACAATCCACACAGTGGTATTGGGATGTGGCTGATTTTAAGGTTCATATGTTTTCCATATGACGAGGGTGAGAGCGGAGTGTGGACCGCCTGACTGATGTCTCTGATGGTCTTTTTGAGCTATCCATATTGCAGAGGGGGTAATGTGCCTGTCATGGAGTCGTTTCGTGCCAATCATTTTTAAAGCCTTGCCTTCAGTGGTTTTGTCCGGTTGCCATGCAGAAGTGTGATGCATCCTATGAGAGTGCTCCCACTGGGGCTGTGATAAAGGTTACTTACAGGCACAGCGGGACATATACCATACTGCTTCCCCATGTAAAAAAATAAAAAAAAAATAAATTATAATAAAAATTATATGACCGGTTAGAATATGTTTTTTTTAAGTGCTTTGTTTTAGATAACTGTGTAAGTAACCAGACAATTTTCTCTCTGCGTGTTCTGGATTTCTCATGCTAAACCAGCCAAATTGCCACTTGCAAGGGTTGAGTAGAGCCAACTGTGTCCAATGGATGGCCTAAGAATACAAAACTAGACTAGGAGGCTGGCCCACCAAAGCCCACATGAAAAATAAATTCACCCATACAGCCCATGTCCCACTTCGCAATAATAAAGTGAAGATAGGGGGCTTGATTTTGAAAGAGTATAAGAAATAGAAAACCAATTTATAATGACATATTTTGTAGTTACCAGTACATAGCTTTACAGTGTTAAATGTGTTACTTGGGTTACACTACTACTTGGGTCAGTAGTAGTGTGTGAAACTGAAGACCTTTTTGTAGATCTGTCCGAACTGAACATACCATGGCACAATGTAAATGGACTGAACTGTGCTCTTGTGAAAGCACCCCTCACTGTGTCCTGGCCTCTTGTTGCCCTAAAGGTGCTCAACACTTAGAAATTCAATACATTTTAAGATCCAGACCCTGTATCATGGTTTGAGTCAGAGTATTCCATTGTGCCAATGTCCCCTTTCTAAACATAAAATGTCCCATCACTACATATTCCAAGTACCCAAGTGCCTCCCATTTAAACCAAGGGCATTATCAAAGCTGTTCACATACTTTTTATTTAAAGAGTTTACTATTTGGATGTTACCTAAATCGTATAAAGTAAACTAGTGCCTGTATGCTCAGATGGATGCTTTGTTCAACAGTCAACACAGGGAACATTTTGAACCACTGTCCATGTTTATGGCATTTAATGTTTTAGTTTTCACTTCCTTATATAATTTCATTTGAACATTGGAGGAAAAAAAGAAAAAGATGAAAGACTATTGCAGCTGCTGGCCAAATGGAAAGAGGCCAAGCAGAGAATGCTGTACAATAGGAAGTACACATCATTTTAGACTTGATTCACATTAAGCTCCTCACACCACAAACATACTGCATTTTCCACAAAATTCTATTATAATCAGTAATCTTATTGATCATTTCTTTTGGTGCTATTTATGTTGCTACAAAAACGCATTTGAATTTTGAATGTCATTTCTATGTGACGGTTGTTTTCCTATTCAACTTTTCACATTTTATTTAATTTCAGATTCATTTTGAAGATACATGAATATCCGGTAATTATAACCTATCATACCAACAACAAAGGAGTTAAAGACTAATATGTCTCAAGGAATACAAACTGTATTGGGGACCCCTTGGATTTCCCAGGGAGCCACTCAAATGACCACATGTGGGTCCTGGGGACTCATTACATTGAAAAGCTATCAACATCACTGAGACAGTAGCTTTTATAATTGTATAACTTTATACCTGAATTGCTGAAACGTTATCAACAATTTGGATAACGTTAGCTCAGTAGCTTGACTGAGAAGAGTCAACAGGATCAAATCGCCAGCTTTTATTGACTTACCAGATGTTTTAGTCATTTGACACACATACTGTACATAACATTCACCACTAAATGTAATTCCTGTTTTGAATGTAACAACAATCAAATAAGGAAAATATCTACCGGGCATATCCAGACTTATCCTGGCTCCAACACTTTGGTACACACTATGGCAGCATTAGGCAGGGCCTGTCTATTTGTTTCACACCTTTTCAACAATAATGAAGTTTTTCTGAGAAGAATATTCAAACGTCCAGGTCATTTTGATGCAGGTGCGTTGGATAAGAATGCATTAGGATGCTAAAAAAAGGAGATCTCCCACTCTTGCTCTTGCTCAGTATCACCCTTTTATTAAGAACTAATGTTTCAGTCCTACTTCACTTTCTGCAGGAGTGTTTCAAATATGCTTGAAGAAGGTCGAGCAGGACCACTGGGGGCAGTGTGAAGTTGCCACAACATAGGAGCTTGAAATGACTTTTTCAAATGTGTGAGTGTGAAAGTGATAATAGTTTAGCACATGAAGAAAGGCTAAAATGGAAGCATATCAGTTGGCCCTTTGTTTGTTTATCCAGAGGAGTGTGTTCTTTCACACACACACACACACACACACACACACACACACACACACACACACACACACACACACACCCTTCCTGTATGTGGGCATGCAGAGGGAGTCCTGAACGATTACAGGAAGTCAGGATATGCTTCTCTGGGGAAGAGAGATAAGAGTATGGTCGAGTGTGTGTGTGTGTGTGTTTGTGTGTTTTGGAGGGGTGTATGAGTGTGGATTCAGCTCAAGGCAAGGCCATCTGCACTCGGCTATGGCTAATAACAAACACGCATGCGGACACACAGTCAAGCCTACATCAAACAAAGAGGTTCCTGTATATGTGTCCTGGGTTTAGTGTGAATGAATGTGGATTGCCATTACCCCTGCTCGTAGCAACTCTCACGGCCTGTGTTACCGAAAGTTTGCATAATTATGTAAAAAACAGGGTTCTCAACTTTTGGAAATTGTTTAGAGTGAGACAGAAGCGGATTTCCCATGCGAGCGCGCGAAGCGCGCGAGGGAAATTTTATTGTGTGTTTATTTATTAATTTAAAGCATAATAATGGTTTTTAACACAAGTTCAGTTCAGTATAATTTATTTGTTTTTGTTAAAATATAGCCTATTGTAGTAATTGTATGATGAAAGTATAACTGGATTAATACCAAATGCCAGACTAGTGAGATGGGTGTTGGGCCTAGGGTAGTTGTTCGGGGTAGTTATTTCAGTAAAACTCTTAGTTCAGTTCAGCAAATATGGATACTGGATATTACTGATGCTCGCTGTTGTAGCTTCGAGTGGCAGATTTTGAGGCCTTCAGGATAGGGGTTTTCTGGCTCCCACTTGAAGCACTGTGGCTCCACACCAGCCATTTAGACCATCATAATGGACGACAATGTTCCTTCTAGGGCTAGTCTGTTTCTGGTGCTGGTCTTGTTAAGACCAACCATGGAGAAGACTCTTTCGGCGTCCGCATTTGAATGTGGGAGCACTAAAACCAACTTGGCCCCTCAACTAGTAGGTGAAAAATAGAAAAGCAAGTGCAAAACAAAAGCATTATCAGCTATGTCTTATGGTCTTCATAAGACCATAAGACATCCCACACATACAGGAATAAGCTTTCAAAGTGTAAATTATATACTGTTCATAAAAAGTAGCTTTCCACCCTGTATCTGTTGCAATGGGCCCCTCCATCATATAACATGGGTCTGCAGACCAATCTTCTGAAATGTTTTTACAGTTGCAGAGTTTAAGAGTCTGGGCCTATTATCTCATAATCCATCTATGAACCAACTATAGTTTCCACAATCTTTTTTTTATTTTTGCGGGGAGCATGCACAAGCATTATTCATAGAAAAAAAAATGTGGGGGGCCCCACACAGGGTCTTGAAACGGGCCCCGAGATCGTTAAGACCGCCCCTGCACACTTGTCGTGCCGCCTGACGAAACGCTGCTCTGCCCGCTCGCCTCTCCATTGAGAGTGCATTAGTGGGCGCAACAAACTCCTCGGCCCGTGTGAAACGGCCTTAACTACTGAACGAAGGAAATCAAATGAGTTTTTTCCCCAAAAAACAGGACAAATTGTGTCCCGGGAGAGATTTTTCTTTCCCCGGGACAGCTGGTGAAAAAAGAGAACAATTTCGGGAAAAACGGGACGGGTGGCAACACTAGGTGATGGTAGTGACGACGGCCAGGATTTATCGAAGCTATATATTAAAAAAATAGTTTGGCAGAGTTATAATTTGCGTGAGAAATGCTAGGTGTGGCGTGGAGCGTGTGAATTTTCTGAAATGCGTGTGTCTCACTCTCATTGCGTGAGGGTTGAGAACCCTGAAAAAATGTGTTAAAACTTAATTGCAACCTGCTTAAAACCTAGTAACCGTGCAAACTGAAGACTGCGAGCAAAATAACACGCGCTGTTCATATGGGAATTTTTGCCTTAATGAACATGCAATATGGGGCGGTTCTACCCGAAGTACAAAATATTGGGAGAAGTAGATGCAAATGGGTTCATTTAGCACACGCTTTGTGATTTACAAAGCCTGAAAATAATTGTGTGGCTGCGTCTATATTTAATACCTTTTGAAAGGCAGGTGCTAATCAGCACCGCGTTGTGCACGGATGGCTGCAGGTGTTGTGGTGAGGAGGAGACATAGGCTTGGGGGAAGACAAAGAGAAGAAGTTAGTGTTAAAATGTTTGTATTTACAGAAGCAAAAAATAATCCAGACATATTGCCTGTCCACTAGTGCCATTTTGGAGATTCTGGATGAGCTAAAGGCCGACCGACTGGAGCCACTCGCAAGGAGTCACGCGATAGCTGCCATGCAAAAAACGTCCTGCACTGCATATCTCTGCTGCTATGTTCAAGCAATTTAGAACTCACTTAGTAGATTAGGTGTGGTTTTTTGAAAATCCTTATGAGTTGTTAGGGAAGAAAAAGCAGCCTGGACAGCATTTCCTAGCATCCCAATGGGCAAATAGCAAAGTTGCTGGAGAAAAAAAGGACGTCTGATGCTCTGCTACATACAACCATGCGCAGATAAAAAGATCTTATCTGGGAACAGGTAGAGCGGGTAGAGGAAATTTGAATTTAATTTGCATGTCATTCAAACAACATTTCACATTCAACACTCTAGCATGAAAACCATTGTTGAGCAGGAATTGGGTCGTCCCATCTGTCTATGCGTGTGCTGTTGCGGAAATTAAAAAGGGGGACACTTTCTGTCCATTAGTGTGCTGGCATGATGGTAGCTTATGTTTGGCTTGTTCACTTCTGAATAATGAACATTTAATGAACATTAAAAAAAGGACTATCATAACGAAGGACACAGTCAGAACAATGGACAGTGGATTTTTCTGGCAGGACGCCAAAGAACTGAAGAAGAAGAAGAAGTGAGTGTTGTAGTGGGCAGGTGTGTGGAATATAAAGTAACACTTTGTTTTAAGACTGGCCCATAAAGGCTTTGTTTAAGGAATACTGTGTCATTTGAATATGCAAATGTGTTTTTTTTTTTTGCTGCTGGGATTTAGCCAAACTTCCCCTTTGCATCTGTTATGTTGCTCTTACATGGGACAAATCCTTCCTGTGTTGGTGTATTTAGGCATAACAGTTAGAGGAGGTCAGATGGAGTAACTGACAACAGATGTGTGTGTGTGTGTGTGTGTGTGTGTGTGTGTGAGAGAGAGAGAGAGAGAGAGTACACCAACACATTCACATGAATTAGTTTTTCAATGTGTCAGTGCTGAGTCACATGGACTTCAGATTGCGATGAGCAACTTATATCAGCTTCTTTATTCTCTGACATGTCTCATCGATTTTCGTACATTTCACTATTTTTTCCATGTCTTTTATCATACATCACGGAAATACACAAGTTGCTCAAACTGAATACTTTTGAAATAGATGTCTTCTGAATAATTAGCCATTAAAAAAACATGGTGTATATGTCAGTGGTGCATTTACAGCATATTTCGCTGCCCCTAGTGGCCCAAAAACAGAAACTGCTGCTTAAATAGATATATAATAAGTCAAGGTTATAAAAAATATGATAACAATCAAAAATAATAATAAAAATTTGCATAGAAAAGCGATGATATGGAATCTACCTTAAGAACAGGAAATGAGAGTCTAGAGAGAATATAGTGGGTAAGTTATGTTATTCAGTTTTTATTTAATTGTTTTCTTTATTAATTAATTAATATATCATCTCTCTCGCTCTATCCCAGACACAAAGGAGTCTTGCTTTTCCAAGCCACTTAAAAAAACAAAAACATTTCTTTCCCAGACACATGAACTGTCACAGAATGTATGTGCTGCTGTTCATTCATGTGTGTGTGTGTGTGTGTGTGTGTGTGTGTGTGTGTGTGTGTGTGTGCGCGCATACGTGTCTTGATACAGCCTTGGTTTTTAGACTCAATCCTATCATTCCCGTTGGCTTGTCATCAAGGATTAGCACACTGACACACATTGCACACACGCTCAAACACACACACACACACACACACACAAGGCTGAGCTAGCCAACGCTGTGTTTACATCACATATTAACAACAAGATGACGTCTGACAGCAGCTAGACCCTTTTGTGGGACACTTTCCCGGAAAAAAGAAAATAAGCTCATTCCTTGGCTAGCCATTATTTGCCCGGGTTTCTGCTGCTAAGAATGGATATTTGGTATGCTAAATGAGTTTTGACACTACATTTCTATTCAAGAATTAGCTTAATATGAATTGTTGTTTACTGACATCAGATAGTTGTATATGTTCCCCTGCTCTCTCTCACTCATCATCACTCACTCACTCACTCACTCACTCACTCACTCACTCACTCACTCACTCACTCATCACTCACTCCTCACTCATCACTCACTCACTCACACTCAACAGAGGGGGACAGATAGGTCACATGGTTACTTGACAGTCACACACATAGAATTTGCACACTTGGACCTTCTCTGTATCATCAACTTTTTGACCAAAAAGCTTTTCACCTTTTGGTTGGTTGCTGTTAGAGTGACTCTTTATCAAGTCCTATAGTCTTTAACCAGCACACGCACGCACACACGCACACACACACACACACACACACACACTCAGAAGCAACAAAACTATTCTCGTAAATGGATCGCTTAGCAACGGCAGATGGTTGCCATAGTAACAACATTACTTGACAGCTAGTTGGGTGGTGTTCAAAAGTCATACGGTAGTTAAAGTAGAGAGGGAGAGTATGAAGTGTGTTTGTGTGTGTGTGTGTGAGAGAGAGTATTAATAATCCTGCCCGTAAGACAAATGAGATATTCTGCAGTCAGCTAGTTGAGGGCTGAGAACTCATGAAGTACGTATTTCAAACAAGCGTGGGTTACAGCCTACCGTACCTAGTGACGATTCTCTCATCCAGGTGTAATGTGAGCTCATTTGGAATTCCAACAATTATAAAAGACCTGTTCACATTAGAAAGTTGTAAAGCCAAGTTTATCTGCAAACATTTTCCAGAAGCTTTGTGATATAGTGACTACTCGCAGGGCTGGATGAACTATTGTAGCCGGCGAGCTAACACCCAGTCTTAAGCGTCTATTTACTTTTTACCCCTTTGATCATGTCATTTTGCTCCCAGGATTATTTGCACAGTTTATTCAGAAGTACCGTAAAAATCTACAAAAAAGTCTATACATCCACAGAGGAAGAATAATTTCAAAACCTAGTAGGCCAATAGGCTATGGCTGGTCCCCGAGTATGGGTCAATGTGCACCATCGTTGCAAAGTCATTACAGCAATAGTTATTGGCCCGTGGGATATTAAAATTGCATCTACAATTTGTTATGGTGGTCCGAGTGATGAGGACTGATTGAGGACTGTTTGTCCACATCTCGATGTAATAGCCTCCTGAGGGTGAATGGACTGTCTGTAGTTAACAGGGAAACTCAAACATACGTCCTAGCAATGGTGTAACTCCCTCAGTAAGTCACGGACAGACTTGCATTTAAAGGGCTGGCCCCGGACTACCATAACATCCTCTGTTGTGGACTCTCGGCTTTCCATTTTCATCAAAAGTCAGCAGAGAAGAGGTGGTTTGCTGCTGGTCTACTGCGCAAATTTGCATGTCAAAGTGTACCAAGGTTCTACTCTAGTCATCTACTAATCACAACGATTTCAATTGAATATGTTAGATCTGGACAACAATCAACTTGCCATGTTAAATGCTGGTGTGGCCTTTAGAAATATATTGAAGTTAATAATTTCAATTTGTAACTGTTGAACGGTGCACTCTTTACAGAATAGTTAGGTTTGTGAGGGCTTAACGTGTTAAAAGCTATCAACAGACGGAATCACTTTCCACCAAGAGCGTCTCAATTTTCTAAAAATGTCAACTTCTGCCATCACAATAGTTCAAAGCTGTAAGAATGATAAGAATTCTACACAAAGCAGCTTTAACATGTTAACTTAAAGGAATAGTTTAGGCATTGCCTTGAGAGTATCAGCAGAGTAATAGAGAGAAGTGTCAGGTTACAATTAGTCACTGGAAAGGAAATTATACATTCTAATTGTTCACTGACTCTCTCTCTTTCTCTCCCTAGGGGGTGTTGACAAGAAGGGTGTGTGCGTGTTGTGAGCAATCATGTTCCGAAACAGCCTGAAGATGTTGCTGGGAGGCAAAAACCGCAAGAACAACAGCAGCGGTGAGTTACATTTTTATAATACATCTGTTATTAAATATATCTAGCGACCCAGTCATCTTGGGACCCCTTTGGATCACAAAAACTCTGTCTTACTCTCTCTCTCTCTCTTTCTCTCTCGCTCTCTCTCTCTCTATCTTTCTCTCTCTATATACAGGTGGCAGTAGCATTGAGTCAGATGGAGGGATGGAGGGATTCACTCGTTCACTTCCCTCCTCTCCCCTCCTCAACATGCGTCTGGCCAAAATGGCTGGTAAGTATCTATTTATCTGAAGGCATCCAGTGTGGTTCTGTCACAGTTTAATAACAATCTGTCATAACCTGTCAGATACAGATACATACATTCACATACACGGCGCAAACAAGGCAACATGCACATTCTTTGCAAGAGGAGGGGGGGGGGGGGGGGGGGGGGGTCGACAGACTGCAGTCTCCAGCTGAACGATTGGAAGCTACGAGGCTAACATTAGCAAAACAAACATGGTTGCCTCACGCCTCCATATGCTGTGACAGTAGAGGCATATACTATTGGTGATGTGATCCCTGCATGAGAACACTACTTTCTGCCAGCGTCTGAACAGTTTCACACAAGGTTGTTTCACATTTGTGTGTTTTCTGTATTTTCTCTCCTCACTGGTTTGACGCAGACAGGCACAGTTTGAAAAAAAGGTGATGTAACACATTTCTGTGTCTAAATATAGGATTTACAGACATATCTAAATATTCAAATCTAATGAAAGTCGGTGGAATGTTTGGCCGCTGCAGATCAAATCTATATGCCACCAGGTTAAGGTTTTGAACCAGGTAAACCCTGTATTTGGATAAAAAAAAAGCTTTGCAAAAACTCATATTGTTGTTATTTAATTGTGTCAGTATTGGAGTGAGTTTGTGTAGCCGAGAAATGCCCGGATGAGTATTTACTTCCGGAAAAATGTTGTGTATTGGCCTACTCAACCGGCCCACAATGCATTGCGTCTTTTCAAACGACACAGAAGTTTTTTATTTTTTTATTCTTTATTGCTTCTGTATACTTCAGTGTAAACAGTCCGACAAACCTCGCATACACAATAGACAGTATGTAGTATATACATGTTGAGTAGGAGGGAGGACGTTAGTATATGGGCCATAAACAAAAGTGTCCGACCCATATAGTGGCTGGTGACAAACACATTTATAGGAAGAAAACATAAGCATAACACACACACCACATACACAGCTGTGACCTGTTACACTGTGTCTAACAGCAAAGGAGGGGGTGGGGGGACCTTTGACCCTACCTTTGATCGTCCCCCTGTGCCGTAGTGAGAGAGAAATCACAAAAATCGAACCCAACCCCCTGTAAACTTCTCCTCTCCTCTCCTCTCTTATTTTCTCTTCCCTGCTCCTCCTCTTCCTCCTCCCCAGGGTTGATTTGACACACTTCTCCTAAACATTACCATGTGGGGTCTCCACAGCAACTCCATTCCGTCAGAACAGAAACATAATGAGCCAAGGGAACTTCTTCCCACATACACACACTAGCTCTGATTTCAGTTGATTTCTCTCCACTCCTTTTACCTCTCCTTTATGTTTCTGGCCTCTCCACTCTCCCTTGTTGTCTTCCTCCACCATCTTCCTCCACCAGTCATTTCTGCTTTAGAAAAGCACCTCTGGATTGTGGTCAAAAGCTGGGCGAAGACCTGAATCAGATTTTTTTTTTTTACGACATCTGTTTTGCGATATGAAAACATCCTAGAAACGTATAATTAGATTAATTTGGTGTATTTAACTGCACCAAAGCAGTGTAGTCACTGCATTCTTGCTTTTTATAACTACATGCTGCTGTGACCGCACTCTGGTTTGGTCAGCTGTGGACTTCAGCAACCTACTACTAACTGGACAGCTGAAGCAACTATGCAGAGGCGTTTTTCTGGTGCTAAGCTAGAACGCTTTTGAAATAGCCACTGCTAGCCTTAGCTATAACCAAAACTAAATGTAGCTGTTCTATGTACCTAGCATTGTTTAGCATATATTTTTGGTTTCTGGTTGGTTTGTTTATAATGGTATCTTGTCAGCCCTTGTGTATTAATAATATAATTAAATCCAATCAAATCATCACAAATACTGTAGGTACTTATCTGTAACTGAAAAATATATCTATTTTAAGGAACTGCGTTCTTAGTAGAAGTACTCTACTACTATTGTTGTTCGTGTTATGAAAAAGAGACGGTAGCTACATCTTATGAGGAAGAAAAACACCAGTAAAGCTTGTGCTAAGGGTAACTTTGCTAATAAAGATGTTAGCAGCAGCCATTTTGACTGTGGAGTTCATGTGATATGATGTTAATATGATTTGATATTAAAGGAGATGATGCTAATTAGAGGGGTACCTTTTGTGCAGACAGTTGCTAATTTAGGAGTTACAGGACAACATTAGCATTTATGTGGAGTCTGGTTATTCACCACCTGGTCAATATAAGTCCAATAACCATTCCCTATTAGCTCTGTTTTTGGTCTCCACCAATCCAGGGGGAATTATTTTGATTTTATGTTCCACTGTGTCTCTCAGTCGTTTGGTGTCCGGTGGGTAGTTCAGATTGGGTTTTTAGTACTTGGTATCTGAAAATCACGCAATGAGTGTCTAAGCTGTAAGGGCCGGACAACTAGATATTAAGCGTAAAGTCACTGTAAACCTCCTCGAAGCCAAGCTGCAGATTCTACTGCTACTTCTCTGTAGGTTCATAAATACTATGTCATATTGTTTTCACATTGCTAAATTATACATTCTTTTTTTTTTACAAAATTATGGATTTAAGCTACTTTGTAAAAAAAAATGTAAGTTAACTTATCATATTGATTTTTTTGACCAAGGTTTTGTGGCAATGACTTTTTGGGGGTAAAATAATCAGGCATAAACTACTGTATAGGCATCCCAACTTTTGTCTCAGTTTGCTGTGCACCCTTAAAACTCTTGGGGGCGCTCGCGGTGTAGTGGTTAGAGTACCCCCCGCCCCCATGAGGCTCAGTACTCGTCACAGTGGACCCGGGTTCGAGTCTGGCCCGTGTCGTTATCTGTATGTCATCTCCCTCTCTGCCCCAATTTCACCTTTGTCTCTCCAAAACTGTCTAATACATTTTAAACATTTGAAAAAATTAAACTTTTTCTCAACATAGCTTCAACTGCACTCTCCCTTCATAGGACAGATTTGCAGCTATTCCTCTCACATGTTAGGGTTTTTTTTATGGACAGCCAACTACAATCAGATCTCAGTCCAACATTTTCTTTTAAGTCTTAGCCCTATAACTCACCCTTTTCTCTAATCTCATTCTTTTAGTGCTTTGCCCTCTGCATTCTTCACATTTTCTGGACTATAGTGGATCACAATCTTCCATCTTCACTGGGATTTGTGGTCAGACGCTCTTCTGTTCTTGGGAAGGGAGTTTCACTTTAATTGCAGCATTTCTTTGCTTGGCTGGGTTCTCGTTCACTTTTTCTCTTTCTCTCTCTGGCTGTGTTTTTCTTCTGTAAGAAGAAAGAAGACCGGACTGTCTCTCTAAACTTTCCACGCGCTTCACGACATGTAACGGATTACTCTCTGTGCAGCTCCTCCTGCAAGTCCTTCCCTTTCTCTCCTGTGTGTGTGTGTGTGTTTTGGGTTGGAGGAGGGGAGGTTTTGATTTGCCGTGCAGTCAGACGAGGAAGGTCGTCTTACAGCCCAGATATGGAGGCTCCCCCCGTTGGAAGAAAAACTCCTCTAGCACTTGGAAACTTTGCTGCTTTGCTTCGCTTGTGCTTTTGACCAAAGAGGATATAATCTGGGATAGGATTGACCCTTTTTCCCCCTCAGGCTTTGGGTTGTTGTTTTGTCTTCTAGTCTTTAAGTTTTGAGGGGGCTCTACCTGTGAATGAAAAAGGACTGCATTTCTGGCCAAGAAGGACAATTACCACAGGATTACCTCGTCTGGATCGGCTGTGAGTCGCAAGTCAAGTTGAAAAAGCGTGTGGTGGTTTTGTTCCTCTTAAATGAACTGTCAATACGAATACCGTATTAGTATTACCATTTATTCACACTTTATTGGCATATCTGCTATAAGTCAGAGGACTTCTAGTGTTTTGTCCAATCCTGGAGAGTCTCTTCCTCCTCTTATCTCTCCATTCCTATACCTCCTTCATCTCTCTCCTTTGTGTACCCCCGGAGAAGGAGGAGCTCAGGACCCGAGACCAAGAAGAGGACTGGGCCATGATGTCACCACTGTGTGCATGTTACATTTTCCCCCAGAAATCTTAATGGGGAGGACGGACAGCACAACAGCGATCCAACAAACCACACTAGTACCTGTTGAGTCAAAGACCCCTTGCTCCACATTCATCATCGCGGTAACTGTTCTTTCCCTTGGGATAGCAATAGCGAACCCTCTTTTACTGCCTCCACCCGCTTACATGGACCCACTCTGAACCCGATCCAGAACACCCCTCTGCCAAGCTATACCCAATGGACTGCACGGCGGCTGTTTTGAAAGCCTGCGCGCGCTCCAGAACCAAGTGGTGCCGGCATGAGCGGTCCCACTACGTCCGTCGACCGTGGAGGCCGGCGGAAGGCTGCTGCTGTTGTTGCGGTGGAGATGTCAGGACGCCGGTGGGGGTCGTAAGCCACGCCTCCTCCCTCCTGAGGCGCTTGCTGTTTCACGCCTGCTGCTGTCTGTCCAAGGAGGAGAGCTCGAGCTGAGTCGTCGAGAATGGGCGGATGGAAGGAGAGGAAGAAGAGTGAGGAAGAAGGTGAAAGCGAAGGTCTCTCTCTCTCTCTTTCTCTCTCTCCCGATGTGCTAGTTTTTCCAAATGGAAGATGATTTCTACAAGGGTCAAAACATACTAAATTATTGTCAGTGTTCGCATCTTTCTTGCATATTTATGAATGTGAATGAGCGGTAACAGGGTTGTACTAAGGGTTATTATAACTGTCCTTATCATTGTAATTTTTCAAAGGAGGTATATAATAGTTCCACACAGTTACAGCAATCTCCTACATTTTTGGCTCTTTGGCTCTCGGTCCACCTAAAGGTCAGCACCGTCAAAACAGGTCAACAGTGCATATACACACTGAATAATTAACTTCTTTCTTTCACGAGTTAAACTGATCTCAAAAATAAACTAAATGTGTCTATCTAATATGTGACCAGTATTTTGTACTGAGTTGTGGAAAATATCTAATGTTAATTTTTCTGCATATATTACAGATCATTTTCTAGAGTCAAGCCTCAGTTCAATATTCCCTGTGTCATGGTGTTCATTGACACCATGTCTTCATCCAAGTAGGCGTGATGGAGTTGGTTACCTCACTCTCTTTGTGAGCCCTTTTTTATACAGAGTAAAGGGCAAACCTCTTTAAAACAGTAGCTTTGTTTTCTTTAGACTGGCATAGTGCATGATACTTTCTCTGGACTTTTTGGCCATCCACTCATCATAAAGCTGCATGTGCTGCTGCTGCTTTGGTGTTGCCTCGTGGTGTGGCGACTGCTCTATGAGAGGCAATACACAATACTATTGCTGGTTCTGTTGCACGTCTGTCATCGGAAACCCAAAATACTCCCAAGTTGTCCAATCCAGTTTTGAGTTTGTTGGTGGTGAGCTTATACACAGTGTCTTGGACCACTTTGATTAGTTAGCATGACTGTCACACTCTGACAACGGTTGGATCAACTATTCGGGACTAACTTTAAAGTAATCGTGTTATAAAGACACTTATTGTTCTGTAGACTAGATTAAAGACTTTCTGGTAGTCGCCTACGTTTCCCATAATGCCTTTTATCATGGATAGGCTACATTAGATTCTCTTAAGCGCATTGTCTTGACCGACAGGTTCATCAACCAATCAAAACACTGAGACATCGGCATATCGTAGGTTTCTGATTGTATGATGACCACAATGAAATGTATCAAAAATGGATTCTAGGTACAGACTGACCGTCTTTTTCTTTTACTGTGTTTACATTTTTATTTTAGCTTCAAAGCTACAAGAAAGTAGGACAACAAAATGAATATGCACATCCTCATGAAATATTTGGTGCTCCAAGCTAGGTGAAAGAACAGTATCATACTATTGCTAGCCAGGCATTTTATGCTAGCTGACTTTTAGCAAATCCCAATCAAGCCAACACCTGACACAATGGCTAGCTGGCTAATGCTAGTCAGACTAGCTTGACTCATCTTTTCATAGTTCTTTTCAGGTCAGCACGTCAGCGCTGACAAACAAATACATATAAGTGATTTCACTGAACCCGCACAAATGAGTTTTTAGTTTGTGTTTTTTTGATAGTTGTTTTAGGTCTGAGATAGTTTTTTGGAACTAGAAACACTGGGAATTTGGTGGTGGTATGTTTTTTTCAAAACCCGTTCTGTCACTCACAAACAACACATATCTCTCACATCATTTGATAAAGGAAAGAGACAAATAGAAAGGCAGACAGAAAATAGGGAAGATAGAAGGAGAAAATGTAGGAAGGATGGGTATGAAAGAGGGCGAAAGAAAACATAGGGATTGACAGAAAGAATCAGAAGCTACTGGGGTTAACGAGACAGAAATGGAAAAGTCTCTGCTCTCTGTATCTGATTTTTCCATTTTATTTTTATTTTTCTAAAAACGACTCACACACCCTGTCATTGACTGACCACACTCGTATGTGTGTGCATGTGTAGCCTACATACACAGTCTTCCCAGTGCACTGTGTTGGGTTGGATCCGTGTGTGTGTGTGTGTGTGTGTGTGTGTGTGTGTGTGCGTGCGCCTGCGAAGCGTATCTGGTATTTAGTCCAATAGTCAGCAATTTATAGCTGTAATTATAGACTGTCAGGGAAAGAGACAGAGAGTATTGCTTTCAAGCTGTGGCTTAGAGTCGTGTGCGTGTGCGGTTGCGTGTGTGCGTGTGTGCGTGTGTGTGTGTTGTGTGTGTGTGTGTGTGTGTCTGTGTGCGAGCTTGTGTGCACATATCTACTCTTGGCATATTTAGGTCACGATAGTGAATATATTAATACGGAGATCAATTACCGTTCCACACAGTGGTCCCAGTGGGCTTTGTGTTGGAGTTCTTGCTTTAATGTGTCTGTGTGTTTTAAGTTCTCTTAACGATTTGTTCTATTTTTGTATCCCCTCCGATTGAACAGATTTTTACTCAATTTTCATCCTGTTTTGTACAGATCCAATTTCATAGTGCGGGGAGGCGGGGCTCTGAGGGAACAAGAGTAGATGGGCAGGGGTCACTGGAGGTGGTCATTGCCAAGAAAACAGTAAATGTTGGCTGACTTTCTACATTCTGTAGTTGTTCCAGTGGTCAGTCTTTCTGTTCTTTCCACCACTGGAAATAAAATCGCTGTGTTTTCATTTGTATTACCATGTTTTTTACATCAAGGCTTTCTTGGGCTATAACATTTCAGAAAAGCCGATATATAAAAGGGATGGTTCACCCTTTCTTGCTAGGAGTTGAAAGAGTGGATTGATATACCACTCTCATGTCTCAACAATAAACATGGAGGTTAGATTAATTTAGCATAAAAAGAGACAACTAGCCTGGATCAACTTCATCTTTCTCCTCCTAGCACCTCTAAAGCTGTCACGTCTTATCCCTCCCTCTCCAGGAAGTTACTCCAATGCTAAGAAAACATTATGGCACACCTTGTATTTTGATCAGATTAAACAAACAAGATATAATGTGTTAATTGGTGATCTTAAACGACAGTCAGGAATCAAGTCGTTGTGCTAAGCTAAGCTGACCTGCTGCTGGTATATGGATATAAACCCTTCCTTTAAAGCTGCTTTAATCAATATTATAGATCACATGGTGTAGAATGTTGCCACGCTACAGAGGTGTGCTTTGAGCCGCGTTCAAATTGAGAATGCTAACACCCTGATGTTTAGCAAGTATAATGTTGAACAATGTTGACCATCCTAGTTGGGGGCTGGTGGGAATGTCTTTAGAATTGAAGGAATTGCAGGAATTAACCCATGAGCCATTAACCAAAGTCTTTGACAAGTTCAAACATTTCAGCTGATAGTACAATTTTAGAGAGGAAATAAACGCTGGTTTTTGAAAAATGTTGCCACTACCTGGTGGCTTCATAGTGGAACATTCGCCTGCTGAAATGTTGGATATTTCCACACTCAGATATTTCCCAGACCTAGTAAGCGAGGGAATATTTGACTCACATTCAAAATGTTGCTCTGTAGCTGCAGTATGTCTAGATGAGCAACTGTTTGCTACCTCATGCCATACATTACAGCAATTCTGGAGAAAGCTTGTGTTGTCAAAATCCCTTTTTTCCAAAATCACTGAATATCTCCTCACGATCCGTTGCCTGTCCAGATACACAGCATATAGGCTCTGTAAAACAGGCATGTAGCTAGCTACAGTGGGGCCCCTTTGTTTACAGACCCGTTTACATAGCCTAGGCTGTGTATTAACACCAGATTTATTTTCAGCGTATACAGAGTAAAGGTAGCAGAATGTGAGGAGGAGATATTTACTGATTTGGTCAAAAAGTGATTTTGACAACAAGCATTATCCACAATCGCTGACTTCACCTTTAATTTGTAAAGACAAATGAAAAGCCTGAAAGCATTACTCTTTTCTTCTTACCTTATAGGTGAGGGTGAGGAGCTAGGACCCCCTCCCTCTGTAGACGAGGCGGCTGATGCTCTGATGACCAGGCTGGGCTTCCTGCTGGGAGAGAAGATCATCAGTGGAGAGCCAGGGTCCCCTTACCACGCCCAAGATGATGAACAGGTAATCAAATATACACAACCATATAAAACGGCTCAACATTAGGCCTTTTCAATACTCAGTCTGATAAAATTGTAATAGGCAGCCTACTAACAATAATTGTTTAAATGTAGGCAATATACTGGCACAGTTTCATGATATACTGTATAAGTAAAACAATTTACCCTATTCACCTGCAGTGTAGATACTGTTCAAGTAAAGGAGAAAATTGTTGAGAAGGAAATCTCAACAATTTTCTATTTTTCTATTTCCCACAGAGGATCTCCCCTTCCTCCAGTCTAGCCAGTAGCAGCACTTCCCTTGCTCCACACTGCCGCCCCCTGCTGGAGTGGAGGGAAACAGCAACAACAAGAATGCCTCCTCCAACCATGCCTCCGTCACCTCCCCCACGTCAACACTGGAGAGCAGAGACAGCGGCATCATAGGTGACACTATAGACACTATAGACACTATAGATACCGCTTCTTCCAAAAGCAGTACTGCTTCTTCTACCCTTATTTAAATTTGATAAACCTTACAGAAATCCGGTTAAGATGAGGCGGGCTATGCTCTGGTTCTTATTACACAATGAGTATTTTGAACTAATCACCTCTCCTTGAACATTCTATAAAAACAATGACTGTAGCCATGGAGACCGTTTGACAGGACTGTCAGCGTGACGGTTATGTATCAAACTTTAATGTCAGTAAAAAAGCCATTTATTTTCAAACAAAGTTTTATAATATATATATATATTCAATGTATATTTTCAATAAGTTTTTATAAAAATCTTATTCGAGACAGCCAACTTTGATATCACAAATGTATGTCTTACACTATTTTAGACCAGGTATCCAGAGGCTTTAACTCTTTCTGCCGCTCCCTTGGCTCTCTCCCTCACAGCCACGTTGACCAGCTACTCCGCTGAATCGGCAGCAGAGCGGGACGACAGTGCCAAGTACCCGGCTGACGGCTACCATGGCAGCAGCAGCCTGAACCTGTGGCAGCAGGGGGCGCGGCCTGTGGGGGCCTCCACTTCCTCTTCCTGTGTGGTCACGGCAGGAGGAGCCAATGAGGGAAGCTTCCTGTACGGGGCGCAGGAGGACAACATGGCCGCCTCCACCTACAGCCTCAACAAGCTCCACCCGGACCGATGCTCCGGCTCCGCCCGCTCGTCTGGCTCCACCCACTCCATCCCTCTCTACCTCATGCCCCGCCCTAACTCAGTAGCTGGTAAGACTGCAGATGATGGATGATGTTGTGTGTGTGTGTGTGTGTGTTTGACTGTGTGTGTTATGTGTGCATCAAGTGCTTTCCCCTCCTGCAGTGTGCTCCCACACACAGCGTATTTCCTTCCAAACAGGAAATGGTGTCGCCGGATCCTGTTAGGAAGGAAATACATCACTCACTCTCAAGTGCAGTGTGCTCCCTAGTGATGGTGAACAAACAAAGCCTTGCTTCCATGGTAGTAATGTGTCCAACACAGACGTATACAGTTTACAACAGTAAGAGCCTAATGAGTGATGGTCTCAGAAGTTGCATACAGACACAGACTGCCTCTGTGGAAATAGCTTTTATACACTTTTACCACAGCTGCAGTTCAGGGTAACATGAAGCAGCTTAAACCTCCCATGAGGAAATGTTTATGAAACAGTGGAGAATGTAATCATTTGTCCCTTGCCCCGTCCTCATGGTCCTAACACACATGTTGTGCTCACAGCTAAATCCACTAGAAACAAACAAACATTGCTTTTAATAAGCGCCCAGTAAGTTTTCACATTTCCGTCAGATAGACTTTATTAGGCAATAGGCATTCACTTATTTTACCCAAATATTTGGACACTTGACTATCCTTGGTATGCTATTAGCTCTTAGCTTTTGCAACACATACACATAATGGGTTGTTCTGGAATGAATCAAAAGAGCCTATTTCTCATTGATTTGTTTCCCATAATCGCCCTAAACTTAAAGGAATAGTTCTAATATTTTGGTAATACTCTTTTTCCATTATAATTCTAGATGATGAGTTTCATACCAATATTTGAGCTTAGCATTTAGACTGGAAGCAGTCCCTGTAAAGCTAATCAAAATAAAACCTGCGTGTTGTGTCCTAGGTGTTTGTGTACATTAACAGAAATGTAAAAACAAGGAGTAAACGAGTTCCACACACAGTTCCGTAGTTTGCAAAGACACAACCATAGAGAAAACCAGAGGCAATGCCTGGGCAACATGTTCACATATCATCCTTCCTTTCCTCTTTTCCTCTCTCTTGTGTCACGTAAAAAAAAAAAAAAAAACACGTCAGCTCTTTGGAAAAGGAAGGAAGTGACATGTATGACTGTGGTCAAAACACGGACACATAGCCTCCATGCATACAGGACACGAGGCACGGCCAACACTGACACTCTCTGTGCCGTTAGATGACTATGACTGGATTGCTTGGGCCAAACTGTCGGTAGGTCTTTTGGTTTTCTGTCAGGGGTGCTTATCATTGCTTTGTTAGCTTTCAAATTAGCTATAAAGCGGCTGTACTGGCAGCCAACAGTCAAGACACTGCCCTCCTAGGACAATGTACCACAGATCCTGCCTGTCTTTCTCTTCACCAACAATAGAGGAGAAACAGAGAGACAACCTTTGCCTTCATATAAATTGGTGATTTTACACCACACGTTTTACATGAGAACTGTGGGTAAGCAGGCAGTTTTGAAGCCGACCTTTCAGCGTTTTAAACCCTTGGTCTTGTTTTTGGTTGTATTTGCAGTAGCTAGCCTCTTTTATGTGTTCATGCCGGGGTTCCCAAAGGTTGTGGCTGTATTTATTTTGGTCAAACCTCTGGCCACTGTTGAACAACAAAAAAATATTAAATTTAAAAATGATTAAGTTATGGCCTAGTTAGAAACATGTGTCGACACTATGATGTTGCCAGGCAACCATCGTAGGATACAGGAAGTCACGGCTCAAGTCCAGGAAATAGTCAGGCCAATAACTCCGGCAGTGTGCTTTCTTTACAAAGTAAACCGACTAACTGAATACAGCATGTTAATTTGTGAACTTTAGAAGTGCTCTTGTACGACTTTTGTTATTTTCTGACAACCCAGGCAAACTGTTGTCGGTCGTAGTGCTAAGCTAAGCTATCCATCTCCTGGCTGAGGCTTCATATTTACCGATGAACATGGGAAACCAAGGAACCTAACAGGCGGTTTTCCCAAAATGTAGAGCTGGGGTCTATGTTGAGCCTCTCTCCATAGTTTCACTTCTGAAGCTTAACATTTTTATATGCTTTTATGTTTACTAAGCTGCAGACAATCATCTCCTCATCACAAACCTTACTCCGTGTAATGTGAAAATGTAGTTACCATTTTAAAAGAAAAAAGTGTGTTTCTCAACATTCTGTATCAGTCTCACTCTGTGGTTTTGTTTTGGCCGTTGGTTGCAATTTTTTACAACTTTTGAGAAGTTTTTTTAGTAAGTTTGTCTTTTGCGGATGGTCGGACTGTGACAGTTGTAAACTCTACAATATCCACGAGCCTGCTAGTGAGAAGAGGCCAGTCAGAGGTGCAAGGTGTAAAATATTTGGGAAAGTAGTCGACGATGGTGGCAGAACACATTTTATATCAAATCTGAAAATAAACTGCTTTGTGATTGGCTGTTTGACCCCAAAATCCCCCATGTGAATTGTCATGAAGATTCCATGCCAATACATAGAGGTGCTGGTATACCTTCTACTTTCTATGCAGAACTTTAACTTTGTTCACCTCTCACTCTTTCCCTCTAGCCACTAGCTCTGCCCACCTTGAAGATCTAGCATATCTGGATGAGCAGCAGCAGAGACACATCCCTGCCAGGACCTCCCTCAGAATGCCCAGACAGAACTCTGGGAGTCGTAGTCAACAGGAGCCTAAAGGTAAAACACATATATTTATTATATTTTATTTAGCCTTTACTTGAGCGATCAATTGAGGGGTGACCCTCATTTGCAATGATGTTGAGTCAAACAAATGCAAGGCAAAAACAACAATACATAAACAATATACAATGGAAATACATCAAATACACAGCTGATAAAGAGACAAAACGATTGAAACATTTAGACAGTGATGTAGAATGCCTGCAATTAAAATAACATGAGTGAAAGCACAATATAGCCTAATCAAAACAGTTACAGGAAGAGTTTGGCAGATTTAAGATAATATGTCTAAATTTGTTAAAGTAATATGAAGGTTCATTTTCATTTGTTACATACAAACATACAAAGACACAATGACTTTCAAATATACAGGCAACTATTTTCAACAGTTTTTGAAAAATCCGACCTCTCTTCCCCTCGCAGTTCGTTTTACTCCCTCTCTCAACCTGAAGCCCCTCCATTTTGAGGTTCCCGGTCTCTCGTCTGATTGGCTGTTCACCGGCAGAGAGTGGCTCTTCCAGGAAGTGGACGCTTGTCTCTGCAGCGATGACCCGTCTACCAGTCGGGGCGCGGTGATCGTGGGCAACATGGGCTTTGGAAAAACGGCCATCATCACCCGTCTGGTGGCACTCAGCTGTCATGGAAAACGCATGGGGCCAACCGCTGCCAGCAATCACACCATGCCAAAATGTAAGCAGAGAGACACTCGCTATGTATGGAGTTATATCAATCAAATGACCTGATGTATGTTATTTCAAAATATTCCCATACCAAAATGAATATCCTATCCTGTCTGATATATTAAAGGTGCTACGAGGAACTTTTAAATATTTCTGAAACAATCTCATTTTTCCTCTGATGATCATAAATGACACTTAACAAGAGACCATCATTGCAAAGAATGCTATTTTTATATAGTTTTTCTTAATGCCTTTGTCATGGGTCCCTCACCCTGGAACTATACGTAGCTGGCATAGTAAAAAAAAACACTACCGCTTTTTTCCAAAGGGGGTGCAAGAATGAACAAAACCTGAAAGTTCCTCAGAGCAGCTATAGTGACCATGCAGATTAAACATACATTACAATATCAATATATTTTACCAAATCCAATCATTCATCTCTTGACCAATCATTTGGTAAAAAGGTTATTGTTCCATAACATCACAGTATATTTAGATTTCTCTCTACCTTTAACATGGATGACCCTAACGAGAAGTCAATCTGCAGTTGACCTTCTCACATCACACCCATCTTTCGATTATATTTCGTATCGCTTCCTGTACTTTAAAGTTTAAAGGAATAGTTCACATTTCCCTGGTTCCAGAAAAGGCTACTGAGACCACCCCTTTAACGTTGCATACATTATTAAAGAAGAAACCGGCGAACTTATACTCTATACCTTGTTCTTGGTAGGCACTTGTAGGAAGACCTGATAAATTGTTGGCAGGAGCCAGTATCACATTCTTGTAAAAAGAGCCCCCTGCCAGTGAGTTAATCAAGCCACGATGACAACCTTTTCATTCTGAAAGAGACAGCTGAGTCATCATGTAGAAGAACCCCATAAAATCAGCCAGACTCAACAGCCAAGAATCCAACCACCAGAAAACCCCATTAAATCATGCGGTGGGAAGAAATACACGAAGGCACAAGAAATGCAGTTAAAGAATGGAGACAGTAGAACACAATATAGAGCTGGTTTATGTCTTAAGATCTTTATTGCGTTTAAATTTCTTTTATTAAATACTTTATGGATTTTTTTTAGAGAGACCATACGCACACACAAAAAAATAAAATTAAAATAACTAACATGGCGTACTCTACTCTACAGGTTTCTAAGGACTTTCAATTACATTGTTTAAACTATAGGCAAATGTTAAGTAGAAAAATGAAATGTCAACGAGGTGTCATGTGGGTCACTTCAGTACTGTTATATAGTCCAGGAAAGGCTGCCATATCTGTTTAAATGTATCTGCTTTCCCTGAAATCTCTGACGGGGCAGTGTAATCCGCAAACAATATTACAAACTTAGAGACTGTTTTTTTCTAAGTAATATTCTCACCCTTTGCTCCAGATGTAGAGGCTGCTTCTTTCTCCCACGATTCCCTGGGAAGAGGAGGAGAAGATGGAGGAGGAGGAGGAAGCTGTCCAGGGACTCCAGAGCTGAGGAGGAGACAGGTGGAGGCGCTGAGGAGGCTAGCAGGACAGGTAAGACCTCAGCCTCACTTACTCTACGTCTCATATATTTGATTACTAAAGATGTTGTTGAAAGCAACTAAGTGCATTACCTCCAGAGGTGTAATGTAACTAAGTACATTTACTCAAGTAATGTACTTAAAGCTGGGGTGGAGGATTTGGGGAGAAAATGGCAGTTTGGGATTAGAATTCGAATCCAAATACCTCAACCGCTCCACTTGTTCTCTTTGGTCCCTCCCCTATGGTGCCTCGGCTGACACGCTCTACACTCAACAATGTCATGCTCAAAGTGAATGGACAGTCCCAACAGCCAATAAGAAACAGAGAATCGGAGCCTCGCTTTGATTTGGTCAAAGTGTACAGCTCATGTCAACTTTGACCAATCAGAAATCACATACCCCAGCTTTAAGTACAAGTTTGAGTCGATTTTACTTTACTTGAATATTTTCTTTTCATACTATTCCACTACAATTCAGTGAGACATTTTCGACTTACTTTGTAACCAACCCGACAGTCCTTAGGGCTACAAGCGCAGATGAAACATTAATTGATATGTGTATTGTTTTTCTATTGACTATTTTAATCCTATTTATTTTAAATGCAAATATGCCAGAAATGTCATGGTTCCGCCTGCTCAAATTGAAGTATTTGCTGCTTTTCCATTTTGTTTAAGTATTTTTATCACCATTAGGTTGCCAGGTTACAAGCAGGAAGCCACTGCACCCGGCCAGAGATAAATACCACTACCTTTCTTTTTTTTTTTCTTTTTTTTTTTTTTTACAAATCAAATTAACAAGTGGCAAAATGAGCTTTAGCAGGTCTAGAAGATTGGATTTTGTTATCTTAATGCTTTTCTACAGATTTTTTAAATGCCTTGGCGGTAAAGAAATACCATGATGACACGTCCCAGCTGTTGCTAATCGTCCACATTGACGTGTAAGTATTTCTCCCTGTCTGTGTTTGCAGGTGGTCTCGTATCATTTCTGTCAAGCCGATAACTGTCACACCTGCCTGGTTCCGGAGTTCGTCTACAACATGGCGGCGATGCTTAGCGACGCCCCTCAGCTCTCGGCCTATCGGGAGCTGCTGCAGCGGTCGCCACAGCTACAGAGCACGCTGAGCCTGCGCTCCTGCATCCAGGATCCCAGCTCCGCCCTCCAGAGAGGAATACTAGAACCCTTGGATGCTCTATACAACGGTAAAACACATCATGCTAATCTATTCTGCTAGCTCCTGTCCTGTAAAGCCAGGCTTAAAGGTGCAGTCTGCGATTCTGAGAAGGCTTGTTGTCAAATTTTACAGGGAGGGTACTGTTACATGTAGGTACGACATTGTTTGATACACAGCCTAGGCTCTGTAAACTGGTGTGTAAACAAATAGTATGTCAACAAAGTCGAGCAATGTAGCAAGCAACATGCCCGATTATTTTTTATTTTTTTTCAAACTGACTAGGTTAAGTCAAATAAAGAATTTGTTGTTTGTTTGACCTTTTCTTATAGGCTACTAGTATGAAAGGAGACATGTTATGGAAGCATAATAGACAGAAATCTCAAAATTGACCAGGTGCTTGAAACAATAATGTTTTTGCGTGCTGTGTCTCTCGACTTTATGTGGGCTGCTACGTTATTTTCATTTATTTATCATTTATTTTACAGAGAGGAAGTTGCAAGTGGAAGGGGCGGGGCTTATTATACTGATTGATGGGCTGAACGAGGCAGAGTTCCACCGGCCGGACTATGGCGACACACTGACTTCCTTCCTGTCCCGAAACGTCCAGAAATTTCCAACCTGGTTGAAGGTCATTACCACTGTCAGGACCAGCCAGCAGGTAAACACATTACACACACACACACACACACACACACACACACACACACACACACACACACACACACACACACACACACACACACACACACACATGGAACCAGACTTCGCTTTTTTTATTCAGCTGATGGATGTTCAAAGTATGCATGTATTAAAGCAACCAATGTGTTTGCCCTTTGAATAAAATATAAGCCTTTATGTTCAAGCTCAAACTGGACACTGTTTGTAATCAGTCTGGGGCGACACCAGTTTGCAAACACTTCTATACTGAGAAATACAGAGAGAGTTTTCTGGGGCTGATAGACTTAATCAAGTGTGTGTCAACTCATTTGGCAATGGCTTGAATGTATCCGACATATATCTAAAAGTTACACCTTATAGCTTTAAACCTAACCCCTAACCTCAACCCCAAACCCTAATCCAGCTGACAGACCACAGCTGAGTATCTATGATGCCTGAATCTTATAAGAAGAAGAAGAAATTCTTTATTGCTTGAGTATACTTCAACTGAAAACGTTTCGACGCACCTCACATACACAATCGATCTTTGAGTAGACAGTATGTAGTATATAGATGGTGAGTATGTAGGATGCAGGACGCTAGTATGGCTTTCCGAACACAGCCATGTAACTCAAATTGCCTGTTGCTTTGCTGACAACTCTTTTTTCTCAACCAGGACATCGCCAGCTCTCTACCTTTTCACCGCATCTCTCTAGACAGGATGGAGGAGAACTCTGCCATAGACCAGGACTTGCAGGTAACTTGCACACGGTCTGGACACTCTGCCTGTCTTTCTGTCCCTCCCCCCTTTTTTTCCATCTATCCGTTGCGTTTAATATGTCCGTCTCTTTTTTTTCCCAGAGCTACCTGATGCAGCGGATACACAGCAGCGCCGATATACAGAGCAACGTGTCGCTGAGCAACGGCCGGCTGGACAACACAGCACTGGCCAAGCTGATCGGCCACCTGAAGAGCCTGAGCAAGGGCTCCTACCTCTACCTGAAACTGACCCTGGACCTGATAGAGGGAGGCTCCCTGGTCCTAAAGAGCTCCAGCTTCAAGGTGAGGCACGCTGGGGGGAGGGAGGCAGGGAAGAACAGGGTGAAGTGGAGGTGGAGTTTAACAAACATTAAGTAAGCCAGGTTAGTCAGTGATAAGTTAGATGTTAGATAGTTGTTGTTACAAAACTATTTGTTTAATCATTTCAACTCAAAATAAGAAATGACCGTCCAACTAATGATGTGAAGTTAGCTAGTCAATGTACTGGGGTAGTCGCTAGACATATGCAGTTGAATAAACAGTGAAAATGAAAACTTTACAATTTTGTGTGTGTGTAGGTGGTTCCCGTGAGTCTAGCTGAAGTCTACCTGCTCCAGCTCAACATGCGGTTTCCCACACAGTCTTCTTTTCAGAGAGTTCTACCACTGCTCAACGTCACTGTGGCGTCACTGCACCCGCTGACCGACCAGCAGGTAAAAACACCACTCCTCACTTCTTCAAAGGCCTTTTTTGAGGGTTAAGAGTTGTTCAGGTTAGAAGAAATAGGTTAAGGTAAGGGTAAGTGTGTTAGGGTTAGTGTGTGTGTGTGTGTGTGCACCTGCCTGCCTGCGTGCGTAGGGCCATCATACATTGATGTCCCCCTTTTACGATGAATTACAACCCCCTCAACTTTTCATCCAGCTCTGCGGTCAGGTCAACATTTGCTGTAAGCTACCGATCTGCTTATGAGAAAACGAGCTTGACCTTCCTATCAGACTCAAGAGTACACATGTAAACACTTCTGACATGTGACTGCCTCCCCCCCTCAGCTGTTCGAGGCGGTGAATGCGGGCGCTCTGATTGGAGGAGCGCTGCAGTGGGCGGAGTTTGTGCAGCGTCTGGAGCAGCTGTCCTCTTTCCTGCCGCGGCGCAGCGACGGCAGCAGGATGCTAAACCACGCCTCCTTCAGGGAGTGGCTGATGTGGAGGGAGGAGGGCCAGGACGACCGCTTCCTCTGTGACCCCAGGTACGCACCAGTAGGCATGGGGTTCGATAACCGTGCTTCGATTTGAGAATTGCATGCAGAATCTGGCTGCGTCAGAGTTATAATAGCACAACAGATCAAATATGTATCTGTTTTGATGATAAATCAGGAGGGCTAGCTCAAGATGTATAAATAGCAGCCAAGAATGGTGCACCTATAAGAGTGCAAGGAATGAGGTGGCGGAGACGTAGCTTTCTTTAGGCCATATTCCTTTTGCCGTATTTATTCAAATCCTCTGTACTGTCTTGCAGTTTTCTATAAAACAATAAAATAAAACACCATTAATTTTACAAAGCATAATAAATAAATAACTATTGGCTAAACATACAGTATAGCAGGCTGATATAACTAAACATTCATTATACAGGAAAAGGTCATACACAAAATATACTCGGATAAGATAAACAGACTCTACATAACATGACCACGCCAAAGAGCAGACATGCGGCCAAGCGGCTACACTGCATGTGCAGGACATCTCCCTTTCACGTGATAAGCCAACTGCCATAGCAACCACACGACGCTGATTAACTTAGCTTAATAACAACGTCAAACTTGCACATACACATTATTAACACTCACAATAAAGGAACAAGGTAACGGGCACTTACATTTCACAAACTCAAAACAGGGGAATTAAACAAATAAAGCAGGTAAAAGAGAGACGATGAGCCACTTGCTGGTTGCGCTCGCATCAATCACTCTCTCGGACTAACTGGCTGAAAACGAAACTTAACTTCTACACTACAGACTAGGAGCAACTGCTCTTAAAGCGACAGTAACCATTAGTCTCAGAGCCTTTTATACAGCCGCCCCCAAATGTGCAAGGAACATTTGCATCAAATAAAAGGGCTTAACAGTCAGGTTCAGGGGGGCGGGGGATGAAGGTCGTCCTCCCCAGATGGGAGAGCTGGCAACATCACCAACCGGGCAACCGGTCGAGTGTACACCTGTCCTTTAATGTTCACATCAGCTGACCGGATGAATCCATCGTCGCTGCGGTGAATCCTGGTAACTCGTCCGATGGGCCACAGGGCCCGAGGCAGCTGAGGCTCCACCAACATGACGACTGCCTTATCCAGGAGGTCAGGGGGCGAAGAGTGCCACTTCTGTCTGGTCTGCAAGCTAGGTAAGTATTCCCTGATGAATCTAGACCAGAATTGGTCTGCGAGAATCTGCGAATGCCTCCAGCGTTTGCGGCTCAGGATCTCGGTCTCTGGGTAGACCACTTGGGGAAGCGATCCGTCAGGCCGCCCCATCAGCAGACAGTTTGGTGTTACAGGGTCAATATCTGCCATGTCAGCAGACACGTAGCCTAACGGCTTCGTATTGAGGATGGCTTCAACTTCCAGGAGCACTGTGAGGAGGACTTCTTCCGGGAGAGTTTGGGCCCCCACCCTGGTGTAGAGTGCAGCCTTGACGGAGCGGACTTCTCTCTCCCACGCTCCGCCAAAGTGTGGGGCTGCTGGGGGGTTGAACCGGAACTTAATACATTGGCGGGCGAGTCGATCCTGTAAGGTAGGAACCATGCTTGCATATGCCTCTCGAAGTTCCCGTTCCCCTCCTTTAAAGTTGGTCCCATTGTCGGACCACAACTCCGCAGGGGTTCCTCTTCTGGCGATGAACCGCCTCAGAGCCATCAGGTAGGCATCCGTATCCATACTGTTGAGGAGATCTAAGTGGACAGCCCTTGTTGTTAGACACTTAAATATGATCCCCCAGCGTTTCTCATGACGTCTTCCCACCTTCACCAACATGGGACCAAAACAATCCACACCAGTAGAGTGGAAGGCAGGTTTGTGTAGTCTGAGACGGGCAGCAGGAAGATCAGCCATTTTGGGAATGGAAGGCCGCGCTCTCCAGCGTCGACATTCTGCACAGGTACTCTGGTGTCTGCGAATAGCCTCCCGTCCACGGATTATCCAGAATGACCTACGCAACTCGGCAAAGACCCGCTCGGGGCCAGGATGGTGCAGGTCATCATCGTACTTCCGGATGAGCAGACGTGTAGTTGGGTGAGAGGAATCCAAGACAACAGGGTGCAATGTTGAGTCCTCTTGGCCTTCCAGGCGTCGGAGCCGGCGCCCCACTCGAATGAGGTCCTTTGACTTGTCCATCTCAGGGGCCAGAGTAAGTAATCGGCTTCTCGATAAAACAGGTTTCCCTGACGCCAGAAGCTTGTAGTCTTCAGGAAAGGACTGTTGTTGGGCTCGCCGGAGAACCATCATCTCTGCGCAGCGATACTGATCAGCATTGGGCGGAGAACTGCCAGGGGTCTGCCCATGGAGTTCTTGAGCAGTAGCGTCCAAGAGCTCCTGCCAGGTGTTGTACTCCTTATCCTCAAGGCTGGTAGGGGAGGTGACTGTTACACCACAGAAGACAACTTTCCGGAGCTCTGTTTTGTCCTCGGAAGATTCTGTGATGAGGGTCTCTGGCCAGGTGTCTGGACCCTGGAGAAGGAAGGGAGGTCCCTGGGACCATCGGTTTGCCTCTATAAGGGATTCTAGGGTCTTTCCTCTTGTTAAATCATCCGCAGGGTTATTCGCTGAGTCGACATAACGCCAGGTGCACTTCTCCGTCAACTCCTGTATCTCGGCTACTCTAGCTCCCACGAAGACCTTGTAGCGGCAAGACTGAGAGTGTAGCCAGGTGAGAACGGTAGTGGAATCTGACCACAATACAATGCGATCCAGGGTCAAGGTAAGTTCCTTCTCAAGGACTTGAGCCAGCCGCGCCGCCACCAGAGCTGCACAAAGTTCCAGGCGTGGGATAGAATGCAGGCGTTTCGGGGCCACTCTTGAACGAGCGAAGATGAAGGAGAGGTGGATCTGACCTTCATCATCCTCGGTCCTCAGGTAGGCTACAGCTCCATAAGCTTGCTCGGATGCATCTGCAAAGATGTGACCCTCACGAGTAGCACCCTCAAGTTTAGCACCTGTAGGCACGTATGGACGTGGGAAAGTAAGGCGAGGTAGAGACTCCAGCTCGGACTCCCATGTGGACCAGGCTTGCAGGAGTTCTGAAGGTAGATTGGGGTCATCCCAACCACGTTGCTTGTCCCACAGCTGCCGAATGATGAGCTTTGCTCGGGTGGAGAAGGGTAACAGGTAACCCAAGGGGTCGTACTGAGAAGCTACGACTCTGTATATGTTCCTCAGAGTTAGGGTCTCGTAGGTCACCGGTCGGTGTTTGTAGCCAAAGGAGTCTGTTGCCCAATTCCAGCTGAGGCCAAGTGTTGACTCGAAAGGGTTGGACTTATCCTGTGCGAGCCATAGGTCCAGGCTCTCTGACCTGGCTTCATGAGGTAAGTGACTCAGTACGCTTGGATCATTGCAAGCCCATTGCCGCAGCTCAAAGCCTGCCGAAGCCAGAAGATCTCTGAGCTGATCCACCAGCAACTTCGCTTCACCCGGTGTACGCACGCTTTGCAGGCAGTTATCGACATAGAAGCACTTCTCCACCGAGAATCTCAGGTCGTCGTCTGGCTGGCTGTGGTCGACGACGTGGTGCTGTAGAGCGTACGTAGCACAGCACGGACTGCAGGTTGTGCCGAAAGGCAGGACTTGCCACTCGAAGGTTTTGGGAGGTTCATCCACCTTCAGGTCACGCCACAGGAACCTTAACAGGGAGCAGTCATCAGGGAGAAGGCGTACCTGATGGAACATCCCCTTGATGTCCCCACTAACTGCAATAGGATGTTCACGAAATCTCAACAGGACTCCCAACAAAGAGGCGCCGAGGGTAGGGCCAGGTAGCAGGTACTGGTTCAGGGTCTGCCCAAGGTATTGATGAGAGCAGTTAAACACAAGGCGATTCTTTCCATTGTGGCTGACGAGGTGATGGGGTATGTACCAACATTCTTTAGGGGGGGTCTCCTGAGTCACTTCCCGCACTGCACCTGAATTAGTAAGCTTCTGCATCTCAGCTTTGTAGGCGTCCGCTTGCTTGGGGTTCCTTTGGAGACGCCTCTCAGTGCTGCGTAGCATGGCCATAACTGACTCCTTAGGTGCGTGCAGCAGTGGCATGTTCGCATGACGTAGCAATGGTGTAGCATACCTGAAGGTTCCATCTACCTCGGTACGAATGGTCTTGGCTTCAAGCAGTGCTACAGCCTGCTGATCCTGCTTTGATCGAGTGACCTCTCTCTCAGGGCGGTAAGGGACAGTATCTGCTTGCCAAAGCATTTCAACGTGCTTGTATAGCTCATCTGTTGGTGGGGAAGATGAGGTAAACAGACACTGCACAGAATGGGCTGGCCGCCCCATGCATTGGACGGGGCCTTGGAGGGTCCACCCAAGCCTGGTGTGGACTGCGGCTGGGCCACCAGGTGGGCCGAGCCTGACTGGCTCAACAGGTGTTATGAGATGGGGCTGATCGGAGCCGATAAGGAGTGATGGCTTGGCTCCCTTCAGTGCAGGTATGGGAATGCCACGTAGGTGTTGGAACTTCCTTTGAAGGCGGTCCACCGGGTAGGTATGTTGCGCCAAGCTGAGGCGACTAGCTGTGAATGCACCATCGATGATATAGCTAGTTTGAGGGTTAGCAGCTGAGGTGACACGGAAGGACACAGTGTGTCCATGGAGCACCTGAACATCCTGACGGACTGTGCGCAGTGGAAGATCTTCTGGAAGGCCCTTCATGCCAAGGGACCTAGCTGCTCCCGGTAGTAGCATGGTTCTCTCTGATCCATCGTCAAGGATTGCAAAGGTGTCTAATGTGCGTTCTCCATACTGTACAAGCACTGGCACAACCTTTAGCATGACCCGATTCCCAGCTCCATGTCGGTCGAGGTAGAGGGCGTCAGAGGCAGAGTTGGTTAGGCAGCTCTCTTCCCTAGCTGCATTACTGCTTTCTGCTCGAGCGTTTACCTCATGGAGAGCCAGCAGGTGTATTCCCTGACAAAGGTTGCAGGGTTTCTTCAATGTGCACTGGGCTGCTTGGTGCTTTCGTGCACAGCGCCAGCACCGTTTATTAGCGATGATCCACCCTTTGAGCTGGTCTTTGGAGAGCTTGGCCATCTCACTGCACTGACCAAGGTAATGCTCCGTGCTCTCGCAGTAGGCGCAGTAAGCTTTACTCTTGAATGTATTCGTCGCCAGACTCTGGGAGGCAGCTCCTGAAGGCTCTCCAGCACCATGCAGGACTGTCACTGTTTGTTTCCCAGAACGACCATCAGTCCTCACGTTCTGCCTTTCTTTACTGCTTCTTGCAGTAGTTTGACTGTCGAAACCTTGACACCAAGACTCATAGCGGAGCCACTCTGACAACTCATACAGAGTGTGGGAAGCTCCAGGCTGCTTAAACTGATGTCGGCGGAAGTCAGCTCGCTGTTCAGGGGGAGCTTGATCAGCAGTCGAGCTACATGTGAGCCACAGTTCAGTTCGACTTCCCCTTCAGGTCCCAGGGTCTGCAGCAGGCCCACCAACGACTGTATTTGGAGGGAGAACCTCTGGAAAGCTGCAGCATCTCCACGCTTCACTTCAGGGGCTTCCAGGACTCTTGCTATCTTCTTTAAGGCAAGCTGATGAGGCTGACCAAACTTATCGTGGAGGGCCGCCATAGTGTGAGTATAGGGGGTCGGTGAGTTTAAGTAGGCATCGGCTATGAGCTGGGCTTCTTCCAACTTCAGATGGTCCACAAGTATCTGATACTTGAAGAGCTCTGTAGCGTTAGGTGGAAGTAGGTTCTCTAGAGCTATGCGAAGCCTCGCAAACTCACTGGGGTCAGGGTGCAGGAACTTGGGGATGGTTGGTTTGGGGCCTCTATACACTTGTTCGGAAACAGGAGGTGGTATAGGGTTCGGTGGCAGCATTCCAGGCATGGCTCCAGTGGGTGCTACAGGGGTCGAGGCTGCTACAGGCGCTGGGCGCGTCAAGCCTCCGTAGGCTGGAGTAGGGTGTGAGAGTGGTCGAGGGGGTCGCCATGAAGGGTAGGATGGGATCCCCGTACCAGGAGGGGGGCACAGGTGCTGAGGTTGCTGCAGCATCGGCGGTGGTGGCAGATATGCAGCCTCTGTAGGGGCGTAGTAGGATTGGCTACTAGTATGCTTTTCCAACTTAAGGGTATGGACGGCACTTTGCAGGTCCTCTTCAGGTTCAGGCCATGGTGGAGGATCAGGCCAATCTTCTTCTGGTTCTGTATGAACAGGGTAACTCCTCGAGGCTGCAGCGTTAGCTTGTTGAGGGTTAGGTGGGGTGTGTTTTGAGGCAGGGCTGGCAGCTTGACTCATATCTGCTTTCAATGAGCGGGCTACCTCAATTAGCTCTTTCATTTCACTACGTGCCTCATCAAGGGCCTTCAGTCCGGAGTGGAAGACCTGTTGTGACTGCATTAGCTTAGCATTCTCCTCTTGAATGGCTCTGATTTCCTCGTGGTAGCGTGAATCCTGGCACGGAATCACCTGGTATGAGGGGGCATGTTTAGGTAGGAAAGCACTGTCACGATCTCTCCATTGGCGGCGTTCTGGGGCTAGCTGAGGGATCTCTTGGTGAGCAGCATTCCCATGAAAGCTACCAGAGGGAGTCTGGTGTGACTGGAAGGGGGTCATCTGGACTGGATCCTCCCGTGGAATAGGCACCCTCTTCTCCATAGTAGAAGTTGGCTGGACCCATCGGTCTCTATAATGGGCTCCCTCATAGTCCATCTCGTAGTCTCCAAATCTGTCAGGTCGACGGATTTGCCGCCGAGGCCTCACAGCAGGGTACATCTCTTCATCTAACTCCATCTTGAATGCTATTATCCGGCTCGAAGGACCAAATGTTTTGATGATAAATCAGGAGGGCTAGCTCAAGATGTATAAATAGCAGCCAAGAATGGTGCACCTATAAGAGTGCAAGGAATGAGGTGGCGGAGACGTAGCTTTCTTTAGGCCATATTCCTTTTGCCGTATTTATTCAAATCCTCTGTACTGTCTTGCAGTTTTCTATAAAACAATAAAATAAAACACCATTAATTTTACAAAGCATAATAAATAAATAACTATTGGCTAAACATACAGTATAGCAGGCTGATATAACTAAACATTCATTATACAGGAAAAGGTCATACACAAAATATACTCGGATAAGATAAACAGACTCTACATAACATGACCACGCCAAAGAGCAGACATGCGGCCAAGCGGCTACACTGCATGTGCAGGACATCTCCCTTTCACGTGATAAGCCAACTGCCATAGCAACCACACGACGCTGATTAACTTAGCTTAATAACAACGTCAAACTTGCACATACACATTATTAACACTCACAATAAAGGAACAAGGTAACGGGCACTTACATTTCACGAACTCAAAACAGGGGAATTAAACAAATAAAGCAGGTAAAAGAGAGACGATGAGCCACTTGCTGGTTGCGCTCGCATCAATCACTCTCTCGGACTAACTGGCTGAAAACGAAACTTAACTTCTACACTACAGACTAGGAGCAACTGCTCTTAAAGCGACAGTAACCATTAGTCTCAGAGCCTTTTATACAGTATCCATCTTTAATGAGAACACAAACTTCCTCTTAAAGCTGGGGTGGAGGATTTGGGGGAAAAAAATGGCAGTTGGGATAGAGATTCGAATCCAAATACCTCAACCGCTCCACTTGTTCTCTTTGGTCCCTCCCCTATGGTCCCTCCCTGACACGCTCTACTACACCAACAGTCGGTGAATGGACAGTCCCAACAGCCAATAAGAACAGAGAATCGGAGCCTCGCTCTGATTGGTCAAAGTGTACACCTCATGTTAACTTTGACCAATCAGAAATCACATACCCCATCTTTAACTTGACTGGACTAAACTAATAAAATATATTCCACAGTTAGTTAGTTAGTAAGTTAGTTTTTTTAATCCATTGAGCTGTCTGTTTCCCCGTGCGTCTCCAGGAGCGGTCACACTCTCCTGGCCTTCTGGCTGTGCAGACAGGAGGGGAAGTTGAACCGACAGCAGACACTGGAGTTGGGACATCACATCCTCAAGGCTCACATCTACAAGGTGAGCTCAAGCCACGGGTCTGTGTTGACATGTTTGGACCATGAGGAGTTTTGGTCATAAATTGCACGTATCATATTCATTTAAGTTTGCCTATTTTTATGCTACGTTATTGCTCCAATTTTGTCATGAGCTGAAATCAAAGATGTAAGACTTTTTCAATGTACACTAAAAGGCCTACTCCTCTCAAATCTGAGAGGAATTATCTCTGTTTATATACATTTATTATAAAAGTCTTGGGTCTAAAATGTTTTGTTCAGTGTAGTTTATTTTCTTCCTGCCTAACTTAATAATATAGTCGAGGTTAGCATTGTCTCTGCAAGCTGCCATTTCCTAGGAGACTTTCTCATGTTATGTAAGCTGTGTTGATGCCATAGGCCTACTTACAAACTTACTCACCTCTTCCATCCTTTTTTTCCGTGTTTTTCCAGCGAGTTGCTTAGTGTATCGACACACAAGGCGTCTAACTATATTGACCGGTGTGTGTGTGTGTTATCTGTCTAACCATTATTTCCCCTGGCAACTCTTCTCGTCTCAAGGGTCTGAGCAAGAAGCTTGGGGTTTCCTCCTCGCTCCTGCAGGGGCTGTGGCTGTCCTACAGCACGGGGATCCTCAGCCCCACTCTCTCGTCACTGCGCAACCTTTACACCCCCAACATTAAGGTAGCACACTGCACACACACACACACACACACACACACACACACACACACACACAAACACACACACACACACACACACACACACACACACACACACACACACACACACACACACACACACACACACAGACCACACACACACTGGACATAGACACAGCCTTGCTTACTCAGGTGGAATGTAACCTGGCTCTCCTTACCTGTGCAGGTGAGCAGGTTGCTGATTATGGGAGGGGCTGATGTGAATTTCCGTAGCAACGTCCTCAACAGCGCCCCCCTGCTGTGTGTCCACGCCCACCTGGGCCACAGTGATGCTGTGGCACTGCTGCTCGACCACGGAGCGCAGGTAGCACACATTTATTTTACCATTGTGTTTCTGAGGTTTTTTTTCAAGGATTTGTGATGTTTGTGAACATTGTGCTACATGGAAGATCCTGACAATTGTTCCTGTAAACCAAACTTGATGCTTGGGTTGGTTTGTGTTATTCCTATAGGTGGATGCTCAGTCACATGACGGTTTGACTGCACTGGGATTCGCTGCCGCCGCTGGCCGTCTGGACATCGTCAGCTTGCTGAGTCAGCACAGAGCTAAGGTATAGCTGTCTACATGTCTGACCCCCCAAACGATCAATTGCGGGAATTAGTGTTGGACATTTGAATGGTATTTCGGGGAATCGGAATGGTCCTAACAGTGTGTGATGGTTCAAAACACAGTCCGTACTGCTTCTAAGTGTCTGGTCTCTTCCCTGTGTGCTCAGGTGGGTCATGTGGACAGCTCTGGCCAGTGTGTGTTGGTGCACGCGGCTCAGCGGGGCCACCTCGGGGTGCTGCGTCTGCTGCTACAGTGTGTGGACTGGAGCTGCTCTACCTGCTGCGGCCAGAGGGGGGCGAGCAGGAGCCAGGCCTTGCAGCAGGCTCTGACCGCAGCGTCCAGCATGGGCCATACGGAGGTCAGAGTCGACACGCACACACACACACACACACACACACACACACACACATGCGCAAGCACACATTCAAACTTTAAACATTACTCTTTTGTGAACAAACCGTTAAATTATATTTCTGATTTGTGTGTGTGTGTGTGTGTGTGTGTGTGTGTGTGTGTTTGTGTGTGTTGTGTGTGTGTGTGTGTGTGTGTGTGTGTGTGTGTGTGTGTGTGTGTGTGTGTGTGTGTGTGTGTGTGTGTGTGTGTGTGTGTGTGTGTGTGTGTTGTGTGTGTGTGTGTGTGTGTGTGTGTGTGTGTGTGTGTGTGTGTGTGTGTGTGTGTGTGTGTGTGTGTGTGTGTGTGTGTGTGTGTGTGTAGATGGTGTCATACCTCCTGGATCTTCCAGAGGAGGATGAGAAAGAGGAGGAGAGACCAGAGCTCAACACAGCTGACAGTCTGTGGGGGGAGACAGGTACTACAAACATACTGCAGGAGCTCTACTCTACCATTCATTCAGAACTACCGCTTTCATTGAAATGTCTCAGGCAATAACCTAAAAGCATTAGTAAATTATTCATTATTAAGGCCTGTAATCAAATAAAGTCACATTCACATAAAAAAAAATATTTAAACATTGGAACTGAAATAAGTGGACCCATATTATCTTAAAAATAACACACAACACAACTTTTCCCCAGCGTGAAATCAACTGTAACCATTAGCTCATGTGTTTTGCCTTGCCCAACTCCGATTGGAAGCATATGTGCGCTGTGCTCTCTGCACGGTGGACCCATTAGCTGTGCAGTGGATTGTGGGACAGAATTGCAAAAAAAACATGTTGATTTCCTCACTAAAAATCACGACTGGATTTAGAAGGGCATCTGGGTATTTTTCAGCATGCTGCATCTGACCAAATGTATTGGCTTATCCTAAATGTTTCTCTACCTTACCAAATAGCATGGAAGTATGGGGAATAGAAAGTAGCCTTAATCAGCCAATGAGTGCTGGGTGACACATCACTGACATCTAGTGGAGGAAACTGAGCACTACAGTAGTATGCATCCTTCTCACGACACCACAGCCTCAATCAACAAAAAGAATCAATCCATGGTATTCGTATCACAAAATGAGATTAGTTAACATTCAGATAGAGGTCAAGATGATAACAAATACTGGGGGGCCCTTAGCTCAGTTGGTTAAGGCGTCCCCCCCCCTCTCTGCCCCATTTCAACTCTGTCTCTACACTATCAATAAAAGCATAAAAATGCAAAAAAAAAAGATGATAACAAATACTAAGCTAGTGTTACAATAAATCAAGCCAACTTGGGTGTATCTGCTCATGCCGAGTCACTAAAGTACATATTTAATGATACTAAGTAGGTATAATTTAGAAAGTAGGTGATTATTCTCATGCTTCCCCTCTGCTCCTTTATGATCTGGAAACTTGTCATTAATATAGTTCGATGGTCCATATTTTTCTTTTGTAACAAATGAGACTGCACAGAGAGGAAATTCTTCCAGTTCAAGTCATTATTTTCAAACTCATTCACAGATTCACTTCTTCCCAAATCTCTTTGGACCAGAGGTAAATGTTCAGTTAGTTACAGGTCTCATCATTTATGGAACTCTCTTTTTTCATTCGGTTAAAATGTATTCTTCCTTCCTTATTTTTGTTGAAGTTCTCTTTATGTATGTGAATTATTCAAAATGGATAAAATGACTTGTTCACTATTTAGTCTCCACCTCTCTTGTGTGTGTGTTGTGTGTGTGTTTCAGCTTTGACAGCAGCAGCAGGAAGCGGCCGGCTGGCTGTGTGCAGGCTGCTGTTGGATCAGGGGGCTGCTGTGGAGCGAGCCAACACACAGGGTGTAGCCCCCCTCTTCAGCGCTGTGAGACGTGGCCACTTGCAGGTAGGGTGGGACACCACACACACACACACACACACACACACACACACACACACACACACACACACACACACACACACTGATGGAGTAAACACATGTTGCAGTGTGGATTCCTCCTGCAGACATCTTGAGTGTGTGTCTGGGTCTGTGCCTCTCTGTGTGTCCAGGTGGTGGAGTTGTTATTGAGTCACGGTGTGGAGGTAAACATGGCCGACCAGCAGGGCCGGACCGCTCTGATGACGGCAGCCTCAGAGGGACATATGACCACCGCCGAGCTGCTCCTGGATCATGGTAACCACATGTGTATTAGCCTGTATTAACAACCACAGCCACAATGAGTGCAACAGTGTAGTCATATCATACTCACCACCCTATGTAGGCTATATATCAAACAAACTAAAGATAGATGTGGCCTGGCTGTTATCCGCCCTTACAAACAGGGTTATCCCCCCCCTGTGGCCTAGAAGGATAACTGCCCCCCCCCCCCTTAATCTCCACATGAGGCAATAGGGCAACAAAAAAACAAATCTACAGGATCTATTTTCCATACTGTGAATCATGGCAAAGTACTATGGGACATTAAGGCAAAGCCAAAGGGTATGCTTAGAAAAGATCCACTGTCAGGGAGGTGGGGGAGTGTTGATTCATATTAAAGATAAGTACAAAATCAAATAAATAGAATTGATCAGCCCTTTGAATGTTTGGCCCCTTAATGTTACTCTCTCGGTCCTGTTCCCAGGAGCTTCTCTGGACCAGAACGACAGGGAAGGCTTAACGGCGCTGAGCTGGGCGTGTCTGAAAGGCAAGCTCCTATTGGTCAGAGAGCTGGTGGCCAGGGGCGCGCCACAAGTCACGCAGACCGCAGTGGACGGACGCCTCTGGATCTGGCTGCCTTCTGTGGCGACCCAGAAGTGGTAAGTAAAACAGACTGTGATAGTATTTGCCCCAACATAATGTGTAATCTGTCGCCTTTAAATGTCTGCGGACTATGCAGTGAATTCATGTCACAGAGGCAGTAGTATTGTAGTTACTTTAAGTCAATTATCATGCTAACTATTGCCCTTGCCCGTGTCCCTTTGTGTGCTAGGTGCAGTACCTGGTGGATCATGGGGCGTCTGTGGAGCATGTGGATTGCAGCGGCATGCGTCCTCTGGACCGGGCAGTCGGCTGCAGGAACACTTCAGCGGTCATCGCACTGCTGCAGAAAGGGAGCCAAAATGGGTAAAAAAAACATGACATGACATGACTAACCCTATCCCTATCATTCATATTGTTTTATTCTTTTTAATTAGAGATAAAGACAGGACATGGGAGAAAGGGATAGGTGCCCAGCTGAATAACAAATGGCGAATTTTAGTAATTTCTATTGACCATCCCAATGGAAGTCCATATGTTAGCATACAGTATCTATTTATGACAGTTATTTCCCCCTGTTTCCAATCTTTACGTGTGTGTGTATGTGTATGTGTGTGTGTGTGTGTGTGTGTGTGTGTGTGTGTGTGTGTGTGTGTGGTAGGACCAGCTACCTGGGCCATGGCGACGTCTAAACCGGACATCTTAATGGTTCTGCTTAGTAAATTGATCCAAGAGGGAGACAGGTTATACAAGGTAACGCACACTAGCACGGAAAAGAAACTCAGACGGAAACCCATTTATCTGATATATTGTAAGTATTCTGTGTATACTGTATTTTGTAGCAAGGTCAAGTGAGGGAGGCCGCTCACTCCTACCAGTCAGCTCTGCAGAAGTTTCCGGGGGACGAGCTGAAGACGTTCAGACAGCTGAGGGTGTGTGTGCTGCTCAACCTGTCACGCTGCCACCGCAAGATGAACGTGAGTCTCTCTCACACACACACACACACACACACACACACACACACACTCACCACCACCACACCACTCACTCACTCACTCACTCACTCACTCACTCACTCACTCACTCACTCACTCACTCACTCACTCACTCACTCACTCACTCACTCACTCACTCACTCACTCACCACCACATCACATCACATCACTACACACACACATAAGAGAAAACATGTAGCCTTTCATCACAATGTCATTTGTAATCTATGGTTTTAAAATGACTAATTTACTAGAACCCGTGTTGTGCTTGAGTTTCATGCCAAGAAAGATTATTTACAATTGTGTCACTTACTGTCTTGACACAGGATTTTGGCCATGCTGAGGAATTTGCTACCAAGGCGCTGGAGCTGAAGGCTAAATCCTACGAAGCCTACTATGCCAGAGCCCGGGCCAAACGTGGCCGCAGGTAAACAAAACGACGCAAGGTCAAGTGGTTTGATTTGAGCATTAACTAACCCTAAGCAAATCAAGAGCCCTCCCCTTTTGTTCTATTATGCATTCATCTAATAAGCAATACTTTTTTAATTCATTAGGTGAACGATTTACAGCATTGTCTTTGTTGGAACCATGAGCATTGTTTTGTAATGATGATCTTCTCAAAGTTTATTTTACAAGGGTTTAAAGGTGGGGTCAGTGATTCTGGAGAATGCTTGTTGTCAAAATCTATGTTTGTCAAAATCAGTGAATATCCTCTCCGATTGGAAACCTGTCCATACTGTGTGGTCGCTGAAGTGTCAAAACACAGCCTAAGCTCTGTAAACTGGTATGTAACAAAGGAGCCCACCGTAGCTAGCAACATGCCCGTTTCAGCGCATACACAGTAGGACAGATCGCGAGGAGATTTTGACAGGTTTTTTGACCACAAGCATTCTTCAGAATCGGTGACTCCACCTTTAACAAGCAGATGCGTGGTGCTGTGTCAAAGGCATAACTGGAGTACAGGGTCTTCTTTAACTCTTGGGGGCTTTAGCGGCTTTGTAGCCTCCACTTACACTTCTCACTCTCTTTGCTAACTCTCTCCATTCAGACAGTACCATGCAGCCCTGGAGGACCTGATTGAGGCCGGCCGCCTGTGCCCGTCTAACAGGGAGATCCAGAGGCTACTGTCCCGGGTCAAGGAAGAGTGTCGACAGGCTGCACACAACAAGACTCCAATTGCGCCGTGCCGTCAGCGAGGCCAGGAGCAGAGATTCAGGCTGTCAGCAGGGGCAGGAAAGGGAGGGGCCTACAGAGGAAGAGGAGGAAGGAGAGGAGGAGGAGGAAGAGGGGTGTTACAGGGAAGGAGATGCTCCTCCTCACTCCTCCTCCTATCACCCTCCACATGTGGTTCAAAGTCTGGACACCCACTGCCCCGCCCCCGGGTTGCCATTACCCTCTTCCCTCTCCCCCACCCACCTGTACAGTTACCTCTCCAGCCCCACCCACAGCCCCATGTCGGAGAGCATGCCTACTGGAGGTTTGCACCACCAGTCCATCTCGGCTCTTCAACACTCGAACCAGACCCAGGGAGGAGCGCAGCAGCAGCAACACCATCCAGCCAACCTGAGATCCTTTGAGAAGCACAACCCCGTTCAGGGCCAGTGGCTCCAGTCTGCCAAATCCCAGGTGGTCAGGACCAGTCAGCCCAGCGCCTCAGCCCAATCCGGCATGATTCTGGGAGGTTCCGCATACTCCCAGTTCATCCAGCTTCCTCAAGACTGGCTGAGCTTGGGGAAGGCGTTTGCCCCAGGGCCCTAGATATCAGGCCCAGCCCGCAGGTCCAGGCTGGTCTAAGCTCTGGAGCTTCATACCCACTAGTCGATGTGGATGGTGACTTTCTGTATGGAAGAGAGGGAGGAGGGGAGAGGGTAGGGATGAATCGATTAGTCCAGGCACGTCAGTTCAGCCACAACCAGTCCAAAGCAGCCTACTACCCCATGGAGGTTACAGAGGCGACCATGGGGCCTACGGAGAACCCGCCATCATCTCATGACTATCAGTACCACCACCAGCAGGGTGGACTGCGGCGCCCAGTCACTGCCCACCCAACCCCCTCCAGGCCTCTAGTCCACTCCCAGAGCATCGGTGTGCGTTTCTCCAGTGGCGGGCAGCCTGTGAACCACGGGCCAGCCTTCAGGACCTCAGCCTCCGTCCAGCACATGGATCTACCTTCAGGTCTGGCCTCTGTCGGAGGAGGAGGAGGAGGAGGGGTTGCCGGTTACCGCAATGACCTCTATCTAATCTCCTCCCCCCAGTCGGAAATGGGCATGGTGGGAGGCGGGACTTATCCCGGAGAGGCGGGCCGTTCGTCTAGGAACACTCCTTTTATGGGCGTCATCGACAGGACGGCCAGGGTGCAGTGTCAACAACAACAAGCCCCTTCTGGTTCGGCGTCCTGCCTCAGCCCATCTCGGTCCTGGGCCGTGTCTTCGGTGGACACTGTGGTGACCTCGCCGAGCAAGACCAACAGCAGCAGCAGCAACAAACCCCAGGGAGGCTTCGGCCCTTCCTCCATCGCCTACTACAACCGCAGCAATAACAACGCCCGCAACAACGGCCACCACCTCCGGGACAACCAGCCGGACTACTACGAGGTCCAGCAGGGTCCCTCCGAAGCCCCCCTAAAGGTTTCCAGTCAGAACCCCTCCTACCGGGACGTCAAGCTGGCTCGCACGCTGCCTGTGCTCCACAGCTGCTCCGACAGAAAGACAGGCCCCACCTCTCCTGTCAAACCAAAAAGACCCTTCGTAGAGTCCAATGTATAGAGAGATGTTTACAATGTTCAGTCAGAGACAAAGGGAGAAGGTTTTAATTAGAAAATGAAAAAGGAGGTAAGTGCACTTGTCGTGTTCACAAGATCCAGCGGGGCTATATGGAATCATTTAGGCCGGGCTTACTTGAAAATAACTAGTTTGTGTGGCTGTGAAGTTCGTACGATGTTTAGAGGGGTAAGACGCAATCATTTTTTAAAACAAGGATAACAGCACACACTATCAGTGTCTGTTACAATTCATGGTGTATAGTTGCATTCGGTTGTACACGCTGAAAGTGAGAAAAAAAGAGATTGCCGGTTGGTCATGCTCAGAAAGACAAGGACCTCATTTGAAGCATATACCGACTCCTTTATTGTTAAGAAGAGATACTGGAAAGCAGAAGAGACGGATCATAGTTTGGATATTATTATCCAGCAAGTGTCAAATCGTGGACAAAAGGGAATGAGGAATAGGCTCCTGTAATTACACAAGCACAAAGAGGAACAGGAAGGTTTGTCTTTGAATGCCCACAATGCACTGCTCTAGAGTTTATCTGCCAAGTCTATGTACCTAACTCTAGACGTAGACATTCAGTCGGACAAAAGAGACAATGAAGGCACCACTATATCATCACCTTTGTCTGCTGCTGACGCCTTTTTAATGGAGATTTGAATTTCAAGTTCAAGAAGCGCTTAAGTGATGACGACGACTGGAGAAACCTGGATCCAGCCTCTTCAACTTGTGCCAGTCAAATGCTGGTCAGTGACCTGGTCCCCAAGCCATAGTTTGAGAAACTATAGGATGTTGTTGTCATTGAATAAGCACTGACCTGATCGCTGTAGCCTATATATAAAAAAATAACGAAAAAATAAGTGATATTTATCTTTTTTAAGTTATAACTGTATTAAACTGTACAAAATTGTTTCTCTTAAAACTGTATATTCCTTTTTTCGAAATTTGCCTTTATAACGTTTGCGTAAAGCGTTATTTACACAGAAAGTAGAGACTCTTTTTTTTTCTTTTTTTTTTTAAAGGAGAGCTAAGTTGAAGTTTTGCTTTGTTCATTGTTGGGCTAACATCTCTTCCTGCTTGTGTATATGGCACCGATCTGCAATGAACATCCTGTAAAACTACCTTTTGAGATTTTTTTTTTGTTGTTGTGTTGCTTTGAGTTATTTTAGTTTTTTCTATGAAGGTATTTTGTAGTTTGTAATCCTAAAGGTCCTTATTTATGCAAACATACAATATATGTCTCATGAGCTGACTGACAGGTTCCATCTACTGTGAGTAGCTCTGGGAAAGCCAACTGTTGTAAAACCTCTCTCCCCCCAAAACAGCCATTGTCCAATCATAGCATAGCAACTGTGGCTAGTAGCAACGTGGCTAGGTAGGCTATACCATGACATGTCAAACTCAACAGAAGAACACGCACACAAAAATGTAAGGAATGGATTCAACAGTGTGTTATTTGTCATAGTGCATCAGTGTTACCTTCATGAGCCAGATGACAAAAGTCTTGTCCGTCAATACTTCAATGTGTTGTGTGCTGTACACATATAGGATGTAACCTTCCAACCTGGTAAAGGCTTTGAAACGCCTCAGGTATAGTTGAGCAATTACCCAGCGTTAACTTCCTGCAACAGTTGAGTGTGTATGTTCCCTGTTAGTGGATATACTGTTGGCGCTTCACTGTATGTATGATAAGTTAATATGTCAGACCCAGGACAGAAACCACTACAGCAAGAAGAAAAAAATCAATATTAAAGGTGCAACAAGGAACTTTTAAATATTTCTGAAACTTTTCCTCTGGTGATCATAAATGACAACTAACACCAAATGAGACCATCAGTGCAAAGAATGCTATTTTGATATAGTTTTTCTTAATGCCTTTGTCATGGGTCAAACCAGGAACAACAGATGGCGTCGTAAAAACACTGCCGCTTTTGTCCAAAGGGGCCGTTAGAATTTACAAAAACGGAAAGTTCCTCGGAGCACCTTTAAATATTTAGAACAACATGAATGTGTCAGCTCATTTGAAATTACATGACTGCTAAATTAACGCTACAAAAAGGAAGAAAGCAGGATTAAAGGCAGAAGTTTTCCTCTGTGTCTAGGCATTATTTTTTTTTTTACCGTATCATGGTCTATTATGACATATTAATGGGTTACCATATAGACTGACATGTCATTAGCCATAAAACAAATACTGTGTTATGTGCAGAATAAACAAACAATATATAGGCCTTACATGTTTGAAGTGAGCTTGGCTTGGTGTTGGTTTGTACAGTACAAGTAACAGTAATTGTGGTAAACGAAAGTAGGGGAGAACGGGGTAATTTGTCCACACGGGTTGGTTGTCACAATCGTTATATCTCGGAACCAGAAGGCGCTGTCTATGAAATTTTGGTATGTAAATATCCAGAATTGGGATCAGAGGTCACCTACATAGTCTTCCTTGGAGTTAGACTGTTGAATTTGAGGTGAGACGACTGTTTGTGTTTTTCATGTCAAATTGAAAATATTTAGCTCCTCAGTATTTTTCTTCTAGGCTTTTACACAATGGGTTTATAACAAAACACTTGTTACCCATACAAAGTGTGAAGGGTAAACTATATTTTAGATTGTGGTTAGCAAGCTAATTAGTTGTCAAATGGTTGTTGGCCTTGATGCTAGCAAGAAATTAAAGTTGGGGTTGGTCGTCACATTTTTTTGGGGGGTTGGTTGTCACATGTTATCTCAAGGCTGCAGCCAGAAAAGGAACCCAATAACGAAAGAAATTGTCAAGCTGTATCCTCACTGACACCCCAGAGAAGGAAAGAATAGAGCAGGAAAAGGCAGCTAGCATGCAAAATAAAAAAGGACAACAAAATCAAAACAACCCAGTGCATCCCAAACTAGACCAGCTGCCAAGGCTACAGTAAGTTATGTAGGCCTATTTGTCAACTTGACAATGCAATTCAACTTTCAAATTTAGTTCTACCTTCTTGCCTTCTTTTTAAGATTATTCCCATTAAGATAACATTGTGACAAACAACCCCATAGTGTTTGACAACCGACCCCTTGATGGGGTTGGTTGTCACAATGTGTAAGGGTGTCTTTGATGATTAATTTCTTCTGTATTACAATAAGATAGAAAAAGTGAGGGGTACATATTTCAAGCCAACACCTTAAGCTTCAATTTAATGTAGGAATGACTATTGAAAGATGTTTAGGTGATAAGCAATTCGCACTAGAGTAAAAAGTGTGCCTACTTACCCCGTTCTCCCCTACTGGAGTGGTGTTATCCAGCTCATTAGTTGGGTTTAGCATTAGCAACGCATTCAAACTTGGCAGTTTACTGTGTTAGAATTGTTAAGAGTTATCCACAGGCCTACCTTTTAAGAGCAACAAAAAACTCCACAGTTTAACATTATTTGTTTATTTCCGGTTGTCCCATTGCGATTAAGACTTCCCCCTTTTGAAAGCGGACAAACAACATCCACTATCTAATGTAGGCTACAATTTTCCTTAAAACCTTAGTGGTAGGCTAAAGGCACGAGCGCTGATGTCCTGAAGTCAAGCAGAATACAGTACATTTGGTTCAACACATTCAAAGATATGACTTGAACAGCTTTGGGTACAAAATGCATCAACTAACTAAACTCAAATAACACACATCCAAATACAAAAATGTTTCAAGACGATCCATTTAAATACAAACAGGATTACTGATGAAATATGTTTAGTAAAAGCGGTATATTTCAGAGACACACTTTACCGACTGGGAATAAATACTTCACATATAAAATGACACGATCACATACATTGACACAAGTTTGATTAACAGTGCTGTGAGCTACAGAAGCACAGTGATGCAAATCATTTTCACGACCTAAAACTCCTTTTGCTTACACCATCATCCATCAATAAAAATAAAAAAGGACCAATTCACATTGGACAATCACTTGGCACTAGTCCAGTTGTAGCATTACAGTTTGATTTTCTTTAGGTATGACGGTGTCTTTTTATGTTGTTGATTATGCTAAGTTATTAATCCAAAATAATTCAAATTTAACAATGCAGAAATGGGCAGTTCCCAATGGAATGGAATGGGCAGATTGAGTAGATGGTCACGTGCTAATACTATGTCCAATCAGATTAGTATATTTATCTAAATGACACAACAACAATAACCACATAATATAACCAAAAAGGGAAAAAAAAGAAATGTGTATTCCCATATACATAGCAACACTCATTTTATAGGCTACATAGCAGCAGAAAACAAGCAGAATTGATGAGATACATGTCCAGCACATTGACATAACAGCTGTAGACTATTTAAAGGTGGGTGTGTAAAGAGAATTTTTCAGAACACACTTGGTAGAAATAAAATATAAGTAATTTCCTTCAAAATAAAGATGTTTCTCGACGGAGGCCACCATGTTCCAATGCCATGTTATTACAGTAGCACAGAATGGACAAACCTAAGGGCCTTAAGCTTTTTTTTATATAAACTGGGTGTCCGCAGGGAAGGCACCTGTTGTTGGAAGACGTACTATAGAATAAATAACTTAATACATCTTCACCTCATCACTTGATAATTTTGAAACACTTGAGGCAGTGGTGGATGATGCCATCCATCTTTAGCTAATAGCTTCTTGTCCTTGAAGGCCACCATAGCGTCTATAAATTCTCTGAATTGACAGACTCCTTGCTAGTTCTCCATATAATTTAAAATGTATACATACATACATTCATACGACATGCATTAAAGCTTCTTGTCCATGATTTTATTGAACTGAAGCCACCGAACCAAACCTAAACTTTTGAATACTCTGTCTTTTCTGACAACGTTGCCATTTGTGTTTAAAGGTGCACTATGCAGTTTCAGAGGAGGATGATTTGTTTACCTTTGCAGAGCCTGCAGTTAGTTTACAAAACATGTTTACCCTACATGTAATTCTTAGTATTGAATAATTATATCATCATAAATCAAAATAAAATAGTTTTGAGTCACCTGGAACCAAACGTAAGACTAGACTATGTTTGTAAACTAAACTGTCAGCCCTGCTGCTCTAAGCTTTCTGACTTCAAACAACGTTCCAGGGATCCAATTTTTCCTGTGAGGAAAGTGTGTTTATTCGGTTATGAGAATATACCTTAGAAAATGTTCACTTACACCTTCACACCCAAAGTTCCATAGTGCGCCTTTAAAGTAATGATTTTTCTAACAAGGAAGTAACAGAGACTGGTAGCGGACAGCTAGTCTGTTGGCTGAACCGGTTCTAAGTGGAGCGGTCTAACTGTGGTCAAGGGAGGCGGGCGACCCCCCCTCAGTCAGGGTCTTGAAGTGGACGGACAGAGACTCTTCCTCGGGGTTGGGCGGACGGCGGTACTCCTCCCTGGTGATGAGATAGCCCAGGACCACCCCGAAACACACCAGCACCATCCCCAAGATGTTAGCCAGCACCCCTTCTGGGTCGAACGCGGAGTAGGTTTTCCTGGGGGGGATAGTGAGAAGAGAGGGAGATATTGATGAGCATACTGTACCTCTGATGCAAATAGATACAAAATATGAAGAAGGATGGGCTGGAAAAAAGAAAACATGTCCGAGATAGAAAGGTATGGTAGGATATGCATATACCATTATAGGATACACTATATCTACACTACATAGACAGTATTCCTGCTGCTTTTGACTTATATTATTTTATATTTGACTGCTAACATAACTTAGAACTCTAACTTCCTACTTGTAAAAGGACCTTTTGGCTGCTGTCATGACTTAAACATTTCAGCTGAATCATGTTACAGCTGTTTTCACATGTGTAGCTGCTCAAAGGTGTTTTTTGCCTCCAATGGATCCTTCAAGGCAGCGCTGCCTGGAATGCCCTATCCCTTAACCCTAACCCTAACCTTAACCAGGGCTGCCTTGAAGGCTCTGTTGGGGCATAAAACACCAAACCCTGTTAAGATATCACCTTTTATCCTGCCGACTATGGCAAAATGTGGTAACTAACCAGATATAAGATATCACAAAAATGAGATTACAACCGAAGAGATGATGAGCTCATGCAGCAAAAGCCAGGAGACTATTCGCTAACATCGGCATAATAACTTTGATCACGTTCTGCCTTATTACGTGCATACAGCGTCACTAAAAAAGAGACGGATATCTCCAAGAATACTTGGGAAAAACCAGACCAAAAAGCTATCAGCATTGTTGATTGATTGACAGACAGAGACAGTGCTTTATACGTACATGATGTTGAAGAGGAGTTTCTCTGTGATGCCCAGCAGACAGGTCCCTATGGCCATCACCAGCAGAACAAGGCCACTGAACACATGGATGGGGAGGTACGAGGCCCGTAGCCATGACGACGCAGCAGGAAACAGAAAGAACATCAAACCCATCACCCACTGGGGGGGAGGGGGGGGGGGGAATGGAGCCAAGGGATGAGAAGGTAGTGTTAGTGTTGTAGTCCACATTACACTTGAGCTATATATAACGTGTGTGTGTGTGTGTTGTGTTCGTACCTGTATGCAAAATAAAACTATTGTAGCCATGCCGCACCAGCTGTGCAGAGAGTACATGTCCGGAAACTTGGCTGCTCTGTGGAAGTCAAACACGGCAACTAAACCTACACACACGCGCGCACACACACACACACACACACACACAACACACACACACACACACACACACACACCACACACATATATATATATAAAAACTGGATATACAAATAATAAACACGCACATTAAGTCTTGATGACACATATTTTGTAATTATATTGTTGATGCTTTGTTCATATTACTTTTAATGATTATTACATTGATATAATCATTTGTTGTTATTTTGCTTTGGTTTGAGTATCCCTATTGTGGAATGTATTCATTCATTCATCATGTGTTTGTTCCATTCATGCCAATAAGTGATTTGAATGAATGGAAACGATCTTGTTATATCTCGTTCTCATCCCTTGAACACATGCACACACAGACTTTCATCTTCACACGTCATCCTCTCTCTCTCTCTCTCTCTCTCTCTCTCTCTCTCTCTCTCTCTCTCTCTCTCTCTCTCTCTCTCTCTCACCTATGATGCTGATGACGAGGGCGAGCAGGTGAATGACGCCATGAAGCACTTTGACGTTCCTCTTTGCCTCATTTCGAAATACTCTGTAGACCAAGATGGCTGGAGAGAGAGAGAGAGAGGACAGACAGAGAGAGAGAGAGGGGGGAAGGGTGGTCATTTTACTGGTAATATATTCACTTTTCCCTCAGAGGTCAAGCGTTTATTAAAGACACGGCGTCTCAGTCACGGCTCCGCGTCAGCATCACATGTGTAGCAACACATCTTTATGCTGAGCAGAAGCCACAGCCAGTCCAAACAGGGGGAATTAATCTCAAAACACCTGATGTGACTGACAGTTTTCAAATAAAGGAACATGCGGGCTATGCAAAAGATAGGGATTTCATCATGCGCGGCAAAAAGAAAAAAAACTTCTGATCAGACAATAACCGGTCCAGGTGTCATGACCACACTGGGAATATATTGTATTATATTCAAAGCATATGGCTTATTAACGGTTTTTTATAAGTTTATACCATGGTTTATACTGTGAACGACATGAACATTCAGAGAGACATTAAATGTGAACAGATCAGAAGGCTAAACGATGGGCTACACATGCAGTAGCTAACAACAGTAGCTTCTGATTTGTTCCCTTCCTCTGGAGCAAAAAAGGTTGAACTCCACACAATTGCTAATTGTGTTCAGCTTCAAGTCTCTTTCAGCCGCCCGTGCCAACAGCTTGGCACCATTTACAGTTAAGCAGCTTGGCCATTTTCACACTGTGTTAAAATGCCACTTGTTTGTTTCTCATGGAGCGAGTTTAGCAGAAGACGAAGGCATGTCTGATTCCATAAAAAATAACAAGATTCAGGATAAAAATGTTGAGAATTGTATTCTTAAAAGCTATAGTGCGTAACTTTTTAATACAAACAAATGCCGGTTACGTTCAGCCATCGCCAAATGAGACACAAAGATGATTAAGCCGATCAGCTCCGCAAAACTCTCTCTGTATTTTCATATGCATATGGCAATATGGCAATACGGCTGGCGCAGGAGCTCAAGAAAAATGTAGACGCGACCGCGAATGTTTCAGTCGTTGATTCTACTATGAGAAAAAACCTGGACGTACAGCAGAAGGTTTCAAATCCATGTGCGATCAACAAAGTATTACGCACTTTGGCTTTAAATTGCTGAACAGGCATGGATACAGGTTGTAGACAAAAGGCCAGATTTGTTGCCAGATCTATCCACATTAGTGTGGAGGTGGCCTGAGGCAGCAGGGCAAACTCAATCAGTCCGCTATGAGGTGTGTGTGTGTGTGTATGTTTGATGTGTGTGTGTGTGTGTGTGTGTGTGTGTGTGTGTGTGTGTGTGTCCCAAAGGGTGTTTCCATCTTATTACCCCCCCCCCTCCTCTCCACCTTGCCTCCCATCTAATGTCCAGCTGACCTTTGTTGTTATTGTGTTATTGCTCTAATGCAATCTAGCTCTGCACAGACAGCTGTGAACCAGTTGAGCTAATCCGGTTATTCTCATGATCAGAAGTACCCAGGGCTGCAGGCGCGAAACAGAGAGAATGGGAGTCCAAAACCGGCCAAGGCGCACTCACACTAGCGCACTTACACTGGGCCTCTGTTCTCTGTTCTGAGTCTTTATTTTCTGGGACCTTAGACACCGCTAGAACTGGTTGCAGTGTGAGCAACAATACCTCATGGAAAATGTTTGACTGCAGCCTAGCTCCACCAAGACAAATAACTTAGCTGAGTTACAGTTGGGACACTCAACTTTCAAACGCTCAATATTACATATTGTGCGTTTGAAATGCCGGGGCCAGAACTTGATGGAGAGTTTTTTCGAACCTACGTTTTTTCGGTCTATACGTCCACAAAACCAACCAATTGCTTGTGTCAGATCGTTAAGAAATTGAAAAAGATATGGGTGGGTGAGGTGGTGAACCTAGAGGCTTCTCAGCTATAGCCCATTTGTTTCTGTCCACACATTTACAAATGTTTATCCAAGAGATGGTCCTAATGGTCTTAAAGCACCTCATCACTATGAGGGTCGGTCAGTCCACGGAGGAGCATGTAGCCACTAATTTAGCTCAATTTGCAATAAGCACTCCTCACAGCAGCAGCTTAACACGGGAGAGAAACTAAAGGGCCCAATTATTGTAAAAGATTCTCATTTGGTTGTGGGACGTGGATTTTAATTCTCCCTTCTGCTCTGTAAGCTAAAGAAGAGGCTGCTCAGTTTGCTGGCTGTCATTTCATTTTCCTGTGTGCCGCTGGTTCAATTCCCTGCTGGGCCAATGTGTCAAAGCTTTACTGGATATTCCCCCCCCCGTGTTCAATGACTCAAAGCATTTCTCCTCCTCTCTGTGTTGGGTGGTGGTAGGATGTGGTGTGTGTGTGTGGGTGGTGTGGGGGGGGGGGGGGGTGATGGATGTCTGGCTAGCGTTAGCTTAATGCAACAGGTCAGCGACACAGTGCTTGAGGCTAAGGCACACGGACGCGCACTCTCAACCACAGACACACGTCACACGACACAGCGCCCATGTTCTGCCGACCACCGCTTCCACTCTCACTCAATTTACAGAATGTTATCTTAAAAAACCACTCTGCCGTATCCATGACGACAAACTAATGTAGTAAGGGTTCATCTGGAGACATCGTTGGTGTCAGCCATGTTGTAGTAGGCAGAGATGATGGATCACTTCCCTGCAAAGACTTTAATCTCTATTTTATTCTCTTTTGAATGTTTTGAGCTAAGCCAGTGGTGTGGGCTGGCGTTTATAGTCTTGTCTGTCGATCTGAAGGTCCACCACTTTGGTCAGTACCGAAATGACTGTGTTCCAATACCCATACTTTCTGCTATTTAGTATGGTGGGAAAAAAAGATTTAGGATGTCCTAATACTTGTGGTCAGATTTAGTATGCTTAAAAATACCCCGGTGCCTACTATATCCAGACGAGATCTTAGTATTTAAATCAGCACGCTATTTGGGCGATTCTGACCAACAACCCAGTTCCCACCAGAAGTGATGTCACATCAACGGAGCCTCCGTATGAAAATAACCGGGGACGCAACGGATATTAAAGCAAGAGGCAAAATCAAGGCTCAGCGTTATGATGAAATAAATAAGTAAAAGTATGTACCAATTGTAGCATACTGCATGCTAACTAGATTTTTTTTTGGTCAGATGTATGTAGAATAGAAAAAAGAAAAATTATGTGATTTGGAATGCAGGGTCAATTACTTTTAGATTGCTATGTCACTTGGAGACATTCATGGTTAACCTGAGGATGACCTTTGTGATCCCCTAACATATCCTCTAGTATTACCATGATGCTCAGATTTGGGCTCACAGTGAAATATATGAGGGATTGATTGACATGAGATTGGCTACAGGCATCCAGGGATCGCTTGCTTCAGAAGAAATTATGGGAGGTTGAAATGGGTTTGCTATAAAGCCTGGAATAAGACATTAAACAGGAATGGAAAATAATAACGCACAGCTGCATTTATAGCAGACCTAAGCTATCCCAGCAGTGAGTGTGATCTGGATCAGGCTCTGTTTGGTATAGGCGTAGACAGTGTACCACCTCCTATGACTCACCGTCTCCGTGCAGAAACACCATCCCCAGCACCATGCACAGAGGGTGCACGTTGAACTCCTGCGCTGAGCCGTCCCAGGCGAAGCCCCCGCGGTAGTGACCCATCCACACACCGGTCAGCACCACAGACCCCAGACCCAGCACCTGAGACACTCCCACCAGCCACGCCAAGGCAGAGCGCACCGGACGGGGAGCGGGTTCCTCCATGATCTGAAAATAATAAGCTTAAATCAGAATATCAGAAATACTTTACTGAGCCCCGGGGAGGATCACAGAGAGCAGCTGATCACCCTCCCCTCCCCGGGCTGCACTGAATTAAAATGAAATGAATTGGGAAACTGAGATTAGAAGAAAAACAAACAACAAGTGAATCACAAGGCGGAATACTACTTTGTTGAGCAGAAATGTCATGACATTTGAATATCAAATGTAGATACTAACAAAGGTTGATCTTGCATTATATATTCATCTCTATGTCCTAGGACGTGGATAGTATTCATATGGGCTACTTGTGAAAAACACAACTAGCATAAAATACACATATACAAAGTCCTGCATTCTATGCCTTATACTTGTATTTTACAGCAAATGTAATGAAACTATAACATTGAAATGACTTTTTTCTTTCTTAATTAATTGCATCCTATTTTGATTGTCTATTTCAATCTAAAGCACTTTGAGTTGCATATCCTGTATGAAAGGAGCTATACAAACAAAGTGTATTCTTCTTCTTCTTCTTCTTCTTCTTCTTCTTCTTCTTCTTCTTCTTCTTCTTCTTCTTCTTCTTCTTCTTCTTCTTCTTATTATTATTATTAGCTATTAGCTATTAGTATGATATAGAACAATGTTTCGCTGCGAAATGTAGAGGAATAATTACAAAGCATCCAATGGCAATTAAAGTACTGAAACTGAATTGTACTTCCACAGGGTGAACACTTAATTTGTTCAACTATAATTCAAGTCTTACTGACTGATGAATAAAAGTACCATCACTGAAGCCTGAATGAAATTTAAATACATTCAAAAAGCATTAGGCTGAGCAGGAAATATAAGATATTCTTCACCCTGCCTCCTTTTCGTCATGGTTTTTATGGATTGTACATGTGAGAATGTTGAAATGAGTTTTGTTGGAAGACATCCATGGACGAAATAAATATAAATCAATCAAAAAAAAAAGGCTACCTCATTTCACAATAAAGTATATTAGTCCTAGTTATGAGTTACGCCTAGTATACAAAACTCCTTCAGAATGGTGCTGAGAAATTAAGCAGAACTAGACAAGGAAGGAACCCACATCTGCTGCTGCTTTTTTCTTATCAGCCCATGATATTACACAAAACATGACGTTAAGATAACATTGCAGGAAGTGTCGCGCCGAGCTGATTGGAGTTATACGAGGTCATCAGGAGATGAGTCCCAAACGCACCTACACGGCTACACCCACCACGGACTCTCCTGGCTGCTCGCCGCATCATCGCAGCTTGTTAAAAACCACACCTCATCAATTATCACTCCCGGTTCAGACACATCACAGTGCTCCAACCGCAATAGTGTTATGATGATAGGGGAGAGACGGAAAATGACAGGCAAAGTGTCAGGCTACTACTGTAATGTTTCAGCTCCGTCAGTGCGGCTGTCACCTGCTACCTGCTGGCGCCCTTATTCAATTGCTCTACACTGCCCACGACAATTTCAACTTTAACTGCCTAGCTGATTATTACAATAGGCAAATAACAATTAATCTGTCCTGTTTTAGTATAATAGTACGGGAATAGGACTAGGGGAGGGGGGAATGAACAGCTGATGGTGTGAAAGACTTACTGCGCTGTAGGCTCTGCTCTCTGCTCCACCGAGGAAGTCCCGGAGTCTGCTGGCTTCAGATCCGCCTGCCTCCGCCCTCTGACCGTGCGGATGCTCGTGCGTGTGTGGTGTGTGTGTGTGTGTGTGTGTGTGTGTGTGTGTGTGTGTGTGTGTGTGTGTGTGTGTGTGTGTGTGGTGTGTGTGTGTGTGTGTGTGTGTGTGCGTGTGTGTTTGTGTGCGCGCGCGTGTTTGTGTATTTTGGATGCGCTCCCAAACAAGCCCAAACCATGTGACAGCACTAACTGTGGGCAGGAAATAACAAAATGCAGTGTTATAGATCTACCACAACCACCTAACTGCAACCGTTAACTTATTATAAGGCTTTCACTATTGTTAGTATAAGCTAGCCTCTGTTGCAAAGTTATCATCATGAAGTCACATCCTCAAAAGACGTGTGGCACTTTAATAAATCTAAAGCACAGACCTGATCTGATAAGGAACGGGAGCCACTGAGGTTGTCTCGTCACAGCAGCGTCATGACAGTATCAACAGAGAGAGAGGGGTGTGTGTGTGTGGGGGGGGGGGGCGGTGGATTGATGACTAACAGCCCCGGTGTAAAGGTTTGTTGCCTTGACAACAGTTGGGGGTGAAGAGGAAAGGGAAGAGGAGGAGGAGGAGGAGGGGAGTGTCAGTCAGGGAATCATAGCTGCTCATTAGTGAAGGAACAGGTAATTCAGACTATTAAGGCACCTCACACTGACTCACTCACACAACCCCTCTCTTAGAGCCACCCTTGCCCCCACTAACACTGATTATTAAATAATAAGTCACCCTGTATTAAGTGTCAGCCTGCATTTTGGAGAGGCTTTGGTAACAAACCCAGGCTCATTATATGTAGGCTATACCCAGATGACAATGTCAGACCAGTCTCAATGTGTAGAAAACTGTCTTTATGACACTCAATAGCCTATGATGAGAACCAGCCAGTTTTTTAATAATTATTATTTATGCAAAGCCAATGTCTTTTGGAGAGGAGTGCCATGAAATAGGCAAAGCATTGGGTGTAGGAGAGGTTTGGAGAAGCCATGGAGAAGGACTTTTGGTTGGCACCTAAGTGTTTCTCGGAGACCATCTGACACCTCAGGAGGGGGAGACTGCAGGTGGAAGAAGCACCTTGAGGAACTCCTGAATCCGCCCTCTATGGTGGAGGCAGAGCTGGTGGCTGATGGGGGATCATCATCAATTTCCCTGGTGGAAGTCACTCAGGTAGTCAAACAACTCCACAGTGGCAAAGCACTGGGAGTTGATGAGATCTGTACAGAAATGCTGAAAGCTGTGGGTGTGGAGCGGCTGTCTTGGATGAGAAGTCTTTTCAACAGTCTGGGTGCCAAAGGGACGTTTGTGGTCCCCTGCTTGAGCTGTTTCCCCGCGACCCAACCCCCGATAAGTGGTTGACAATGATTGAAATAAGTGTGTTAGAGTGACTTAAAATTTAAACAGCTCTGCCTGTCATCTATATATATACAGTATACAGTAGGCTATATGCTGCAGTAGCTCAGTCGTTGGTGACTTTGGTTAAAGACGGGAGGGTCCCTGCGAGTCCATTCCACCAATCTTGGAGTGTGGACTGGTAGCTAGAGAGGTTCCAGTTCACCTCCTGGGCACTGCCGAGGAGCTATTGAGCAAGGTACTGTATCAAACTCCAAAACTGCTCAGATCGCCGTCTGTGAGACTGGCTGCCCATTCTGACATTCTCTCCTCAATGCATGTGTATGTAGAAAATACCGTTGCATGTTGTCTATATTTCGGGCAAGTGTTAACCGAATTTCCCCCAGAGAATGAATAAAGTATGTCTTCTTTGGCACTGTTTATCAAAATGTTTCTTTTTAATTTCTCAAGGGACTTTGTTATTTATTCTATTACTATAATGTAGGTATTTGTATCTATGATGTGTATGTATGTTTTCTTTCATTCATGCATGGTTAGTTCCTTTGTCAAAACGTTGTATGTGCTAAGTGTATTTCTTGTCCGTATTAATCATTATATAAGGGAGCGTAAGGCAGTGACAATTGGTTAAGCACTTTCATCTCATTATGAATCTTTCATATCTGCCAGGTCTGCAGAAGGGTCATTGCAGGGAGTCATCACTTTAAACGTAAGTGGCTTGTTTCTTTCCTCTGTTTTATTCGGAGCTTACCAGTCACATGAATTATGCAGCCATTTAATCCAGACAGTGCTGATAATGGACACAACGCGAAACATTTTTACATGCGGCTTTAATTGTTTTCTGAAATGACTTTCTCAAAACCTCAACTCCAAAATCACATTGGGGATGTTGTGTCGCAATTTTTGGGAGCTTGTGAAGCTATGTTAAAGCTGGTGTGGAGGATTTGGGAAGAAAATGGCATTTGGGGTACAGCTCATGTTAATTTTGACCAATCAGAAATCACATACCCCAGCTTTAATGTGACATATTGGCTATTGCTATTCTTACTGTATATCATTCTTGTAGAAGGCTACTTGTATATGTCTATATGCATCACATGTTATAATCAGCATACTTTGTCAGATCTGAAACAGTAATAGCAATAGCGATAAATATCACATTGTATTATTATGTAAACACAAAGTTGTATTACAATTTAGCGGAACACACAGTATAATATGCCCTTCCAAAAAGAAACATACAATGGAAGTTTTGCAACTCAAATCATAGCCAGCCTAAGCGTAGGCTACATGTAGGCTAATCGAATAAAGTGATGTGTGTGTGAGTGCAGGCAGCTTCATGTCCGTGCATTGTCCCTTCCTCGCCTCTTGAGGGCGCTGCAGCCTCGCATTACTCACTTTGACCATCGACTGAAGTGCGGCATTTGGTGCAGCAGCGGGATCCTCCGCGTGACTGTGGGGGACCTGGACCTGTCGGGTCTCAGAGGGCATCACGGGGACATGGAGAAGAACTATGGGAGAGCTTCCTTTCGCCATCAGCTGCTCGCCTGAAGTCTGTGTGGGTAACATTGTGTGTGTGTGGTGTGTGTGTGTGTGTGTGTGTGTGTGTGTGTGTGTGTGTGTGTGTGTGTGTGTGTGTGTGTGTGTGTGTGTGTGTGTGTGTGTGTGTGTGTGTGTGTGTGTGTGTGTGTGTGTGTGTGTGTGTGTGTGTGTGTGTGTGTGTGTGTGTGTGTGTGTGTGGGTGTCTCAATCATCCACTCCACTCTTACTTCAACTCAGAACAGATGTCAGCGCTAGGCCTATATTCATTAATGTCAGACGAGGCATGCAGTCTGTGTGTGTGTGTGTGTGTGTGTGTGTGTGGGGGGTCTTTTTCTGTCTGACATTTCTGATTTCTCCTGTGACTCACAGGAGGCTGACTCACCACTGCTCCTTTTTGTGGTGTGTTTGTGTGCGCTTGTGTGTGTGTGTGTGTGTGTGTGTGTGTGTGTGTGTGTGTAGTCGTACTTCATATTATATTATCATTGTTTGTTATCCGTTCATTTACTCTCACCCTTCTCTCTCCCCATCCCTCTATTTTGCTCTCTAACACCAGACCAGTGGATCCAGTGACTGGACACACATGTTCTACCTGCTTCTATTTGCCTGGGGTCTTACTTCAACCCACTGGTGCAGCATGAGCTCATAATTAAAGAAGCCCTGATATCTGGATTGAGCAGCACAAGTGTCATGTGATGTTGTATTGTGAGGCGTTAGTGTGCAGTGGTGATGGTGGTGGTTGGGGGGTGTTGTGCCTCTGGTCTCTGTTTTCTTGGAAAGTTAAAGTTAAGTTGAATGTAATCACGCCTATTCAATTTCTTGCCAAGAGTTAAGGCAAGGCAAGGCAGGGCAAGTTTATTTATATAGCACAATTAAGACACATACAAGGCCATTCAAAGTGCTTTACAGGAGCATGCAATACATCAAGATGAGACACTAGAAATTGCATTAAGATAATAAAATAAAGAAAATACATCAAGATTCAGGATTACACAGCGATTTAGACAGCGATGTAGAATGGCTGCAATGAAAATGACGTGACTCACAATATAGTTACTTTTGTATAGCCTATTTAACGTAATTACTTCATCTTTCATAGTTTCAAACTATTTAAAAATATTTGGGAGTCTGTATTCACAAAACCAATTAGAATGTATTTCGGGGCAATCTTCACCTACGTTAGTCATCATGTAGGCCCATCAACACATCCGTGTCGGTTGGGACTGAAGTCTCTTTCCATAAATTCAATCCCATTCTTGTTGCCCAAATGGATCTATCGTAGCTCAACGTAATGTATTTACAGTATAGCCCCTTTCACACACATGACTCTGAAGTTATCCTGAGTGTACCTGGGTAAACTGTGCACACAAATGTCCGGATTATTAAAACTTCGTGCCAAATTTACCCCAGGTTGGGCGATGATCATATCTGTGTGCTGGCGGACAGGTATGACCGGAAACATACAAATGTCCAAGGCTGAAGGAGGAGAGTCATTTTAAATAACCACGCCAACGAGAACAGATATACTGTATATGTGAACATGCACACATGGACAATCTCCTGATGTGTGCTGCATGTATGAAAGGATAGATCCGCACATTCCCCGGGTCAGATTCTCCATATATTTCTGTATTGTTTCATGTGTGAAAGGGGTTAAAGAAAGAATAGTAATGGTAATATGACTTTTGTGAAGCAAAGTAAACTTTGGTATAGTACCGTTCGTAAACACAACCTTTTCAGGGCTGCCTGCCGTACATTTTTCAATTCGAGTTGGCAGGGATTCGCAAAACTATAGAAATAGTATTGTTTCCACTGATGTCGCTGTTAAGGTCATTCAAAATCCTCAGAGGAAAAATTAAGACTATACTGTATGTTCATAAACATAAAAAATTATGAATATAAACAAAGGCCTATGAATCATGATTAAGGTTTACAAAGGCTTTCCTTTAGCCTGAGCACAGTGCAGAGATGTGCTTTGCATCAGTCAGAATACATTTTCATGGTTTAAGCTTTATTTGAATGAATTTCCTGACAAGAAGAACAGGCAACTGAGGCAGGAGAGAAGCATTTGGGAGGGTAATGGGTTACAATGGGATGACCTTCAACCTTTTATGTAAGCCAACCAATCAATTTTCCTCCATTCCAAAGATCTCCTCCAATCCGCAGAGACCTTTAAAAAAGAAGAAAAAAAATACCCAGGAGGCACCTGTGGAGCAGTCTGACGGAGGACAGCGTCTCCATGGCAACAACATCATTACCAGAATAGCTCTTTGCCTCTCTCTTTCCAGCTATTTCTGTCTCTCACTCTCTCCGTCCTTTCCTTCCAACCCCCTTTGCTCTCTCTCTCCCTTCTCCATCTCTTTACCAATCTCCCACTTTTCTGCTGCCTCCACCTCCTCCTCCTCATCTCTCTGTTTTGCAGTGGCATTGTGCTAGGAGCTAAGATATTTATAGCTTCATTTGCGATTCCTCCTCTCCTCTGCTTTCCTCTACCCTCCTTATGTTGTCCACAACGTTGAATGAAAGTGAGAGTTTGCATTTTTTCGCCCCCATCCATATATTTATTCTGTCAGTTTTATTATTTATTTTTTTACCTGTATGCATCATAATTAAAGATATATTTAATTCTGTTTTCGCATATTTCCATGGATACTACTATATGCATTTCTGGGTGCATAGGGGAAGGAGCTCAAGCCCCCCTATCCTATCTGTGCTTGGCCTGGTAGGGATACTCAGTTGGCACTTTCAGTTGCTGATTTTAATACATTGTGCTAAGACACATGCCCACATGTGCTGTGAGTGTTGCACATGCTAAAATTGTTTAATAAAGAGAACCTGTAAACGCTAGTAGCTCTGTTAGGTTCTACTGCAACATGCAAATTTCAATATGCTAATATGCTGACGTTAAACAGGTTTTTATGATGTGTATCATGATCACCACCTTAGTCAAAGCATGTACCGTAAGCTTGTTTGATCATGTGCACAAAACCTCAAGTACAGCAGAGGCCAATGGGTCTGTCATTTTCCAGGCACTGTAGATGTCTACCAAATTTCCCTCAGACCTTATGATGGCTCTATGTGAAAGGTCTGATGATCACCAAAGTGATTTCAATTCCTCCTGAAGGGAATATGAATGTGTACATCAAATTTCATGGACATCTATTAAAAATGCTAGGGGGACTGTTCACTAAAAGCCAACTGTCAAACAAATGTCAAGTTTCTCCCTGGCTCTAGAGAAAAAGTGAAGGGGGTTGCCAATGTCATTACCATTCCTCCCCATGGGGAACATCAATATCTGTACAACATTTACAAATGTAGTCCGCCCTTTAGCTGTTGAGATATTTCAGGCCGGACTAAAATGGTGGACTGAATGAGAGATGGATTGACTGACATGGCTTAAAATAAAATTTAAATTGTTAGAGTATGTAAATCTGGCACCCATGGGACCCTTTGCCGATTGTTTTTGTTAATATCAACATAAGTCCATAGGCTTTAACAGAAGAATGTTATGTAACATTTTTGTGCACGTTCTCATTGGTTTACGTTTACGCTACGTTGTTACTGACGGAACCTTATGATGTAATGCGATTACCATGGCTGAATAACAAACCAAGGAAACCAGGCAAGTCTCATAACCATACACCTCCTGTGGTCCTGAAATCTCAAGCCGTGTCTCAGCTGGTTTATCTAATTGACAATATGTTTGGGAATACAAACCACTAAACCACTGATACACAGTCCCATCTGAAATGATGAGGGCCAGGGTGACCTGACCTTTAGCCGAACATTGGCCCCCAGTGAACACTGTGGGATAATGGTAAACGCTAAGAGGGGCTGTTTCAGTAGCACAAATAGAGGAGCAACATAAAGTAAGAGAGCTGTGTCTAAGTCTAACATTAGCCACCATGCTTTACTGGTCATACCAGACCAAGTAAGACTGTAGCACCATCTACTTTGGTTTAACTTTTCTTGAGGAAGAAGAAGAAGAAAGTTAATTTGTCTTTCAACTCTCACAAAGTCTCGCTTTTAAGTATTCAGTCTTGCATTGAATTGTTATCAATGTGTTTATTTTGGGCATTGTAAACAATATTCTATGCATCACTATATTGTGAACACACAGTAGGCCTAGAGTAGTTTTTTTCTGTTTGATGCTCTGATTGTTCACATTTTTTTTGGTCACAATAGCTTGCACAGTAGGCCTACTAGTCAAGCTAACGTGAGCTTTGTATGCGTGTTGTGGGTTTCTATGGTCCTTTGGATGTTTCACTGTTTTTACTAACAGTCCATTGCTTTTTACTTTATTTTATTGATGCCCATTGAATGGTTTAGTCTGCACAATTGTACAATCTGTTTTAAAACAATTGTCACTTGTCCCAAAAAACAGGGATGATCTTTCTTCTTCTTTTTAAGGATACCCATTGGTTAGAGGTAGAGTCAGCGATTCTGGAGAATGCTTGTTGTCAAAATCACTTTTAGTCAAAATCATTGAATACCACTGTTTGTTTGGTTTGGAAGGTTTACGGTTTGTTGACACCAGGGGCATCATGCAAGCCACAATTTTGACAAATCTATTCAATGGCTAATTCCTAAACATCACTATGCATGCCTGTAAGTTATTTTTTACCTACAGTATGGGCTACAGACCTGCACACTTACCCCCCCCCCCCCCCATCCCCCAGAAGTGTGTTTGGTCCTTGAAGAGAATAAAGAAAAGTCAAGGTCTATTTCAGTTCAAATGTATCATAGGCTTTTTTTTGTGCTACCTAACACATAGGTTTTTTTTTGTGTTACCTACTACATAGGTTTTTTTTTTGTGCTACCTATGTGTTAGGTAGCACAAAAAAACCATGTGTTAGGTTTGTTTTGTGCTGCCTAACACATAGGGTTTTTTTTGTGCTACCTAACACAGGTTTTTTTTGTGCTACCTACAGTATCTCACAAAAGTGAGTACACCCCTCACATTTCTTCAAATATTTCATTATATCTTTTCATGGGACAACACTGAATAAATGACACTTTGATACAATGTAAAGTAGCGTGTGTACAGCTTATATAACAGTGTAAATTTACTGTCCCCTCAAAATAACTCGACACACAGCCATTAATGTCTAAACTGCCGGTTACAAAAGTGAGTACACCCCTGAGTTAAAATGTCCAAATTGGGCCCAAAGTGTCAATATTTTGTGTGGCCACCATTATTTTCCAGCACTACCTTAACCCTCATGGGCATGGAGTTCACCAGAGCTTCACAGGTTGCCACTGGAATCCTCTTCCACTCATTCATGACAACATCACGGAGCTGGTGGATACTGGAGACCTTGCGCTTCTCCATCTCCTGTTTTAAGAAGCCCCAAAGATGCTCAATAGGGTTTAGGTCTGGGGACATGCTTGGCCAGTCCATAACCTTTACCCTCAGCTTCTTTAGCAAGCCAGTGGTCGTTCGGAGGGGTGTTTGGGGTCGTTATCATGTTGCAGTACTGCCCTGCGGCCCAGTTTATGAAGGGAGGGGATCATGCTCTGCTTCAGTATGTCACAGTACATGTTAGAATTCAATGAACTGTAGATCCCCAGTGCTAGCAGCACTCATTTAGCCCCAGACCATGACACTCCAACCACCATGCTTGACTATAGGCAAGACACACTTGTCTTTGTACTCCTCACCTGGTTGCCGCTCCACACTCTTAACACCATCTGAACCAAATAAATGTATTTTGGTCTCATCAGACCACAGGACATGGTTGCAGTGATCCATGTCCGTAGTCTGCTTGTCTTCAGCAAACTTGTTGTGGGGTTTCTTGTGCATCATCTTTAGAATAGGTTTCCTTCTGGGATGACAGCCATGCAGACCAGTATGATGCAGAGTGCGGCGTATGGTCTGAGCACTGACATGTTGACCCCACACCCCTTCAAGCCCTGCAGCAATGCTGGCAGCACTCATACGTCAATTTTCCAAAGCCAACCTCTTGGTATGACGCTGAAAACGTGCACTCAACCTTCTTAAACTGGGCTGCAAGGCAGTATTGCAACATGATAACGACCACAAACACACCTCCAAGACGACCAGTGGCTTGCTAAAGAAGCTGAGGGTAAAGGTGATGGACTGGCCAAGCATGTCTCCAGACCTAAACCCTATTGAGCATCTTTGGGGCTTCTTAAAACGGGAGATGGAGGAGCGCAAGGTCTCTAATATCGACCAGCTCCGTGATGTTGTCATGAATGAGTGGAAGAGGATTCCAGTGGGAACCTGTGAAGCTCTGGTGAACTCCATGCCCTAGAGGGTTAAGGTAGTGCTGGAAAATAATGGTGGCCACACAAAATATTGACACTTCGGGCCCAATTTGGACATTTTTTCTTAGGGGTGTACTCACTTTTGTTGCCTTCAGTTTAGACATTAATGGCTGTGTGTCGATTTATTTTGAGGCGACAGTAAATTTACACTGTTATATAAGCTGTACACTAACTACTTTACATTATATCAAAGTGTCATTTCTTCAGTGTTGTCCCATGGAAAGATATAAAGAAAAATGTGAAGAAATGTGAGGGGTGTACTCACTTTTGTGAGATACTGTATGTGTTAGGTAGCACAAAAAAAGCTATGTGTTAGGTAGCACAAAAAAAAACCTATGTAGTAGGTAACACAAAAAAAACCCTATGTAGTAGGTAACACAAAAAAAAAACAACGTGTTAGGTAGCACAAAGAAACCCCCTATGTGTTAGGAAGCACAAAAAAAAACACTAAGTAGTAGGTAACACATATCTATGTAGTAGGTATGTAGTAGCTACTACAATTTTGTGTACCTTATTGTAAAGTGTTACCAACAAGGGAAACAAACAGACTCATACTATTTTTAGGGTTTCAAGATGAAATAGGATAGCCTATATTTTAGCTATTAGCCTAACAATAAAATAGATAAATAGCAGCAGCCCTATTAATAGCCTAGGCTGTGAATTAAAACCGGATCTTGTTTCCAGCTCACAACACAGTATACGGACAGACAGCGGTTCGTGAGGAGATAGTCACTGATTTTGACAAAAAGAGATTTCGATGACAAGCGTTCTACAGAATTCCTGAATGCTGACTCCCCCTTTAATCGGTTAATCGTTTATTTTGCCTGCTTGCGGCGCTGCCCTGAATGGTGGACTAGTCTTGCAAAGTGTTAAGTGTTAAGTCCTGTTTTTTCCAGGTCCGGGTACAGGCAAGACCAACTCAGCTGTAGCCTATCTGTCCGCCTGTCTATCTTTACCTTGTCTGTCTGTCTGTCTGTCTGTCTGTCTATCTTTGCCTTGTCTGTCTGTCTGTCTGTCTGTGTGCCTCCATTGGTTTCTATTGAGTCTATTTTTAGCCCCAGCAGACTGGTCACGTGGCAAGAGGAGGACGTCAATAATGTTGTTGTTGGTGGTGGGAGAGAGAGACATAGAGCGAGAGCGAGAGAGAGAGAGACTGTAAATATGGAGGCGGTGAAACGGTAGGAGGCGAAACGCGTCCCTTTGGTTAAAAAAATATACGTTTTGCGAGTCCAGAGCGCAGAGTAGCTGAACGCGGGGGAGACACTGAGCCTCGGCGGAAACCAACGCCGGGGAGGAAGCGACCTCTGCGCTAATACATGTTCCAGGAGGACCCGCCGACATCCACGGTAGGCTACGTCGGGGTTGATGTGTGTGTGTGTGACAGAGACAGTGCGTGAGTTTGTTTGTACGCGTGTGCGTGCGTGGCCGTACGATAAGAGTGTATGCTACCTACTGAGTGGCGGTGGTCGCAGGGTGAGGGGAGTTTTTTTTTTTGCTTTGGCATTGCCTGCACTTCTTCCTCTGTACAGTAAACGTCGTAGCTAACTTAGTCCCAGTCACCACCTCACACGTAGGCTACACATGGCTAACTATAGCTACCAAACAGGTTACACTTTTCAGCTACTACCTTATACACGCGCACGCACGCGCACACACACACACACACACACACACACACACACACACACACACACACACACACACACACACACACACACACACACACACACACACACACACATTTAGTACTTTATTTGCGCCCACAATTAATAATAATATACATAAGGACACAAATGTCATAGATGCAAAGTTTTCTCCGACACAACTCTGAAACGTGGCCAATGCCAGTCAAACAGCTGATATTATGGGTACACACAACACCTTCTCCTCCAAATATGGCGACTGCCAATGATGGAGGACACTGAGCAGTATTTGGCAAGCTGTTTTGCGCTTGTTTTTGTAAGGCCGACAATCCTAAGACCACTAGTGACAAGCCTATGCACATGGCCTAGACTGCCAAAAATGAACACAAGTAAATGACAGTTGTAACCCATGGAGTTAATTGTCTGTACTAGAGGGTAATATTTCACCAGCTTAGTTAAATAAGCCTCCTCTAAACTTGAGTCAAAGGTGCAGGCTACCTCCAGGATGTGCACTTTTCTACGGTGCTCATCTATTATCAAAATGTCAGGCCTGGTGGCACTTAGATCAGTAAACACAGACATTTCAGCTTCACACAAAGAGAACATATGAGGTCTAACAAAGCAATTGACATGGGTGGAGGATGTTGGTGAAAGTATAGGTGGTAAGCTTTGTACAATCAAGTTCACAATCCTGTCATGCCTGGCTATATAAAGGCTTTTATAAAAGTAGCAGCCATTTAATATATGTGACATTGTCTCAGTGAACTGTTCTTGTCCATGATGAATACATAATGATGTGTGGGTGTGTGGGTACCAGATTGACAGGTTCAGCTGGGACGGTAGAACCTGCAATCTGGCTTTGATGGCAAACGTTTGTATGTCCTCATCAATGGATGCATTATTGAAGATGATGTGGGACACAGAATGGTCAGCAGAAGGCAAGCAGGCTAGTTTGCCTTGTAGTCTTAGTCCCGTCCAGTGTTTTTGGCGTTGTCTGTGTTTTATTGCCAGCAGGGCTGCGCGACAGTTAGTGGGTGGGAGTGTGAACTCGACTCCGTCTTCCACCAAGGTGGCAGTGACGGCGATGTCCCCACTAGTAACCACTGATTCGGATGGGGCTACATTCTTTCCATTATGTGTCCAACGCAGAACGATACCAGTCCAACTACAGAGGTCGTTAAGATCCGGCCAGTCAGACCTGACACCGAACCCGATGGCGCGAGTGTCCAGTTTGCCGTTCGGTTTCCTTCTGAATCCCAGAAAGTTCGGCTCAGCGCAGAGTAGCTGAACGCGGGGGAGACACTGAGCCTCGGCGGAAACCAACGCCGGGGAGGAAGCGACCTCTGCGCTAATACATGTTCCAGGAGGACCCGCCGACATCCACGGTAGGCTACGTCGGGGTTGATGTGTGTGAGTGTGACAGAGACAGTGCGTGAGTTTGTTTGTACGCGTGTGCGTGCGTGGCCGTACGATAAGAGTGTATGCTACCTACTGAGTGGCGGTGGTCGCAGGGTGAGGGGAGTTTTTTTTTTTGCTTTGGCATTGCCTGCACTTCTTCCTCTGTACAGTAAACGTCGTAGCTAACTTAGTCCCAGTCACCACCTCACACGTAGGCTACACATGGCTAACTATAGCTACCAAACAGGTTACACTTTTCAGCTACTACCTTATACACGCGCACGCACGCGCACACACACACACACACACACACACACACACACACACACACACACACACACACACACACACACACACACACACACACACACACACACACACACACACACACACACACACACACACACACACACACTTGGGCTACCACTGTGACCTAATTATTAACCAGGGGTTAACGTTATCAAAAATTACAGTGCAAAAGCATACTAAGACCATCTACAATAGTAGCCTAAAGCTAACAGAGGACCAAAGTGAACCTTCTACTGTGATGGTTAGTAGGCTAGATGGGAGGAAGCCAGCAGTCTACACAATGGCTGCCAACCCAGGAACAGTATAGGCTATAGCTACTACCAGCAGCCAGCAGAACTCACTCTCTGCAAGCTGGAATGGTGGTTATCAACCCATGCAGAATTGTGTTATGCTCTTATCTTTCTCCCCTTATCAGATCCTGCTCTCACACTGCTATTCTGAAAGGCCAGTGATTCTGCAGAAGACTTTTTGTCAATATATATATATTTTTAAATCGGTGAATATATCTCCTCATGATACCAATACCTGTCTGTTGCCTACTGTGTGTGTGTTTGTGCATCAATCTGGTGTTATTACACAGCCTAGGCTCTGTAAACGGATAATATGATGCATAGCTAGCAACATGACTATTTACAGAGCCAATGCTGTGTATTAACCCTAAAATTTCAGTGCACTGGACGCACAGTACGGAAAGGTAACGGATCATGAGGAGATATTTACTGATTTTGACAGCATGTTTTTTTTTCTCTCCAGAATCTATGACTCACTCCAACCTTTAAAAGGTGTGTGACATTTTGCTGAGTCTCATTGCCACTGCATTGTCAGGGAGGCCGGCAGCTTCTACCAAATGGTCAAGTTAGTGCTCGCTCGGCATGAAACTTGGCATCTGTTTACTTCACGGCATTATTCTCCATGTCGTCTCGTCTGTCAGTGTCGAAAATCCTCGCTCATTATAGTGGATTTATGCCGCCAAACTGGCACATGACGCCTACCTAGGTGGCCTGTTGCCATGAGAATACAACAACACTGACTTTGCTGATTTTGTTGTGTTTGTGACGTACAAAACGTAACATTATAAGAATGGCTTTGGAGAGTATGCTTTTGTAGAGCAAACTGGACAGGAGCATGGGGATGGCTGACAGTTATTATTTCATCTGTGCATTTTTTGTACATTTGTTTTTCTGCCAGTAAGGGCCCACACAGGTAGGTAGGTGCAGGTAAAAAACAGCAAGGCCAAACTGCAGCTAAACTACATTTACATTTAGTCACAAGAAAACTAACCACATAAGCCAACCCAAATTCTCTCATATAGGTACGCCCGTAACATCGCTTTACAGGTATTGCGACCATCACTCCCGGACATGCAACTGCATTACTGAGTAATGGAAGTCGCTTTGCCATCAACACTCTCCACTGGAGATCTTGTGCTTTGCAATCTTCTAGTTAGCTATGACTGTGTTTTCTCTTATAATTCCTCCTTTACAATATTTAAAACATGTTTTTGAACAAAAAAACGCTTCAACAAAAGTGAGTTAGTTTAGTCCCTGCTGTCCTTGGTGACAAATGGGCTTACTTTTAGCCTCCCTCAGGGATCCGAAAACCAAAGAAATCTTTGATACCGACAACAAGTTCATTTCAATGGCTTGGTGAAGGGTAGACTACAGTATGTCAAGGATTGGACCTGCTCCCCAGTGGAAACACTAAGGGGCAGGTCAGCATAATTATCCTCTGCCTTCGGAGACACCAGTAAGCATGACTCAACATGCCATGGAGAAATTACACGGGGCCATTTAATGACACCTCCCATGCAGGAGAGAGCACCTCTGCTTGTTGTAGCGAATAGGGCTACAGCCTTGTAAAACAATTATAATATCAATAGAAATTCAAATTAGGCAAGCCTGAACATATGGCAACAGACTTCAGTCTTAATAGATTTCATTTAGAAACATAGCAGCATATCATCAGGAGGTGAGTCTTGGAATCGTTGAACATTTTAACCTCCACCAGAAAGTGGAACATCCAGAAATTGAAAATTGGTGAATTGAAAGGTTCCTCTGTATTGGTGGTAGCCACAGCAGTTTGCTTCTGCCCGTCTGAAATAACTCCATCACATAACACAGAGAGGGGCGTGTACTATATCAAAACACAGTCCTTTGTGAGTAATATGGATTTTTACCCATAATGTTAAACCCATTCACACTGATGGATATAATGAAAATTCCTATTCTGTGCCAGTCAGAGGCACCGCGCTTTCCATCATTGACATTTGATCTTGCACATACAAATACAAACCTTCACACTGCAGTCTGAATTCCTCTTACAATGTCTGTTATTTCTGACAACTTATGCCGGGCTTACACTACACGACTTTTCACGCGATTTGACAGTCGCAGACAATCTTCCAATGTCGGTCTGAAATCACAGAAGTCGTGCTGGAGTTGTGGCGCGCGCACGTTATCTCAGTCGTTTGGTGTATGGTGGTCTTCTGACCCGATTTCAGCCAGTCTTCTTCCCGTCTTGATTATCAAACATGTTTGATATTATCGCTAGTCTTAGGGGGTTGGCTCAAGCGAAATGACGTAAACACTGTCACACTCTCGCATGCACCAAGCACGACACAGGAGGAGCGGCATTAGTCGCGACCTGTGTCCGCCTGGTGAGGCACTTATTTCGGATACTTTTTCATAGAAGCCTCGGTGGAGAACCAGGCTGACAGCCGCGCAACCTGAACACTCTACCGTAAAATACAGGGTTAGGAGTTAAAGTTATTGGGGTATGAGATCAGCAAATAAAGCTGGTCAAATAACTAAAGGAAGTCCCCCGCTCGGAATATTGAATTAACTTGTTTTTAATTAAATAATCACAATCGCGTTTGCGGAAATGATATTAATCTCAAAAGGAATCTAGTTGTAGTCTTGCAATATGAGACCCCTGTCTTTTCAAAATCACACTCTGTGACTGAAAACTAATGACTAGTTGTCTTCGGGTGTGAGTTGATTGTCTTTAGATGTAAGATGGTGTCAGTCTTCAGTCTTTTCAAAGTCTTTTAAAAGTCCTCTAGTGTAAGCCCAGCATTACCATCATAGGCCAGTGAAACAAATGGCTGTTTTGTTTTCCTCCCCCACACTGCAGGTGTGTGTGTGCCGGTGGAACGGGCTGGCTTTTTGTGACTGGAAGGCCCGCATGGAGACAGAATGATCTTTACATATATGTGTTGGTTTACCTGCATCCAGATGATTTCTGGTTCAGACTTTGGTTGTTGTTGGTGGCCTTTACGCTAAGCTCTACAAAGACTGGCTCTTTTTTCATCTGTAACTGTATAATTAGCACCCACTGTTGATCTAAATGCCTTTGACTCCTCCTTTTGGAATCATAGTAGTAGATGGAAAAGCACATCATTTCAAATATACTTTTTTATAGTATTCATAAAATTGGAATGTAAGATTGGCTACTACTGCCAAACATGTTCTGTTTCTGTACGAGTTGTTGTTTAACCACGTTATTTTGCGCTCTATATTTTTACACGATATGCCATTTTACAATAAAAAATCACAAGTGACTGTCACAGGCACTTCCTGGTTTTCTTCCAGGGTGTATTTTGTTTTTAAAGGAAATACAGTGTAAAAATATAGAGTGCAACATATTGTGGTAAATAAACAAGTCCCAACAAGCTCCAAGGAGCATTAAGTTATGTTGTTAAGTGTAAATTTTGACCTGCCCCCCCCTTGACTACCAGTATTTGAGCTAAGCTAACCTGGATGAGCGACCTTTGCCCATTTAAACATCAAAAATGCACGCAAAGTTACAGGGACGGTTGCTGTCACATTTTCTTGAACAGGACTGAGTCAAAAAGCGAAAAAATAAAAAATGTTGAATGACTCCTTTTAAAGTCCCACAATTGCATGTAATAAGAACTTCTGTAGGATAATGTTTTTGCTTTAACTACAAAACCTGTCGATGACAATGGTGAAAAATGTTCAGTTGCAGAGTAGGTAGAATCCGGTGACCTCTGAGCAGTGATTCACCGCTCATTTTAAATGCCACGGCAAACCAGTGCGTCAAGAGTTGACATTTTGTGAGGCAATTACTGTAAATGCTATAGAAAGATCGGTAGGTGGAATGGATGGATGGATTTAGCTGTGTTCTTGTTCTGATATCCTGATTGGGCTTGTGAGCAACCTTGTTTGAAAAGAACAGTGTACAGTCCTCTTAAAACGTCCAGGGCCCCGCCTCCCTAAAGGGCCTGACCCTCCCCCTCCCCACATCAGTCCAGCTGCTGATAGTCCGACTAGAACGATGGGGCCAAGAGATTTTGCAGCTCTGTCATTCTTGTTTTTTTATTTTTTATTTACTAAAGCCCAGAAATAAGAAGTCAAAGGTGACTCCATTCGTTACATAAGAGCTTTAAGGGGCCATGGCACTGACTGGTGCCTTCAGTGTCCAGCTTTTAAATGAGGAGGCCCATTCTGCTCTGTTCTGTCCCACTATATTCTGTTCTGGTTTGTTCTAACCTGCTCTACTCTTTATTTTCAGTAAATTGTACTATTTAGTTTTATTTAATTATATTGCATTCTATTTTTCTTTTAATTAAAAAAAAAATATATTCTTTATTATATATTCTATCAGCACCACAACACTCTCTCTGTATTACTCAGTATGGCAGAGTTAACGAACTTCTGTTGCGCCTCCCCCCCGACACTGGTGCAGTGGCTCAGAGATATCCCAAGAAGCGTCCTCCAAGAAATGTTTCAGTTGTTGATTCTATAGTGCTAAGGAAAAACCTGGAGGTACAGCAGAATTCATCAAATCATTGCTATTATGATTACCGAAGGCTTACCTCATGTAGATGCGCAGACAGTGCTTTTGTCAGAATTTCTCATGGGGGCGACAGAAGTTATGCACTGTAGCTTTAAGTAATCATGTCTTGTATTTTCCTGGACAGTGTTTCCTCGCAGTCAGATGTTGATTGACAATAAAACCATAGTAGTAAGCTGAAGGGACCACTTCATAGCTATGTATGTAGGCTACAGGAGAAATTATTATAGCGACTAATAGCTCTTTAAACACAAGTGGGATGTGAGTATTATATAAAACTAGGGCTGTCAAACGATTACAATTTTTAATCAGATTAATCACAGGATTCTGTGGATTAATCACGATTAATTTTACCATTCGAAATATGCCCGGAAAATTCGAATTTTCTCTGTATATTGTTGTATGAACAGAAAGATAAATGACAGAAGGTGGATATGTAAATTTAAAATGAGAATATTTATTAATTGAAAATCCAAATGATGGGTTTTATGCTGAAAATAAATTTAAATCAAACTAAAATATATACCTACCTCACCATAATTGCCGTCATCCGCGGCAGTTGATTTTATATACTATCTATGCCCGTGACAAAGACGTGGCCGTTAGCAGTTTAAAACACGGCACAGGCTAACGTGCTGCTATGTTTGGCCGCGTGCAGCTACTGATCCTGGGTCAGCCACAACGTTAGAGTGACTGTAGTGCAAAGCCGGTGGGATGTACGGGGCGGATCAATCTGCACATGCGTTAAATGCGTTAAAAAAATGAACGCGTTAATTCCAGAAATTAACCACCCTGCGTTAACCTGTTAATTTTGACAGCCCTATATAAAACCTTTAATCTTTTCTTTTAACTGCTGTGTAAAGTTCCCAACTTGTTTACACTGCCCCCAAGTGGCAACGAGAGAAACATCTGAAAACATAATAATAGAACTTAGCGCAGTGGAAATCTGTTTTCTCTTCTTTCATCCACTGTCCCTGTCATCTTGGGACATCTTTTGCCTTGAGACATTAACTCCTGTGATCCCTCCTGACTGACAGACGCTGATCCTTGAATAAATGCTAATGAATTCAAAGTTTCTGTGGTGTGCGCTGCAGACTCACAGCTGCAGTAGATCACATCTAATCGACTGTAATGTTCAGTCATGGAAGCACTACATCCTCACATTTCAGAAGCTGGAACCAGGGAGTCTTTGGCATTTTAGATGATTAAAAAAATATGAAAAATTACAATTAGTTGACTCCAATTAGGGATTATTATTTTGCCAATAGATCAACTAATTATTGCATCTCAATATAACATTCATCTGTAATATGCAGTCCTGATGTTGGACTTTGTGTATTGTTCTCCTTTCTCCCCTTCAGCCTAATGGACGGGGGGGTGGGGGGAGGGTTATACGTAGTCATGGTTGTACAATTGTGAGTGTGTATAGGTGTGTATGTGTGAGAGAGACGGGGCTAGTGCGAGCGAGCAAGAATTATGGAATATAAAAAACCCCCATTCTGTTAGAGGCTGAGAATACCACATCCCACTTCTTTCACTCACTCACACTTGTTGTTGGTTTAGGAAAGTGCTCAGGTGAGCCGTTGCCACGGCAGCCAGCTCCCTGGTTGCTAGGCAGCACTTCCTGCTCCTGTCTCAGAAATGGGAGGGGCCAGGTATTTTAGGAAATGATGGTGTGAACAGTGAAGAGGAGGAGGTGGTAGAGAGATTGAGAGCTTTATATGTGTTGATGCTTTGCACAGGACTCCAGTGGCGTGTCCCATTATGTTTGCAAAGAGGCTTTGGTTGTCTGTTTGTTTGTTTGTATCTTTCAATCATTCACTCTTTCTTTTTGTCTTTCTTTGTGTGTGCGTACGCTGGCATTTCATTAGGATAATGGAGTTTTTGGCCAGCAGGTTAGGCAGAGCTAGTTAGCTAAATTACCCCACACGCACGCACACACGCACAGTCGCACAGTTGCACACACACACACACACACACACACACACACACACACACACACACACACACACACACACACACACCTCGTCATCCAATTTTCTAAGCCCTGACACTGTTACCACGGAATCAAGCTAAGTGGCTGTAGTGACACGGTCTTCCTTTGTCTTCTCTGGAGACTTAGTGCAGTACAAGAAGAGTGGCATGTTTTGAACTTTAAAGTGTCTGCCTTTAAAGTATACAGGCACTGTCAGCAAAAAAAAAAAAAAAAGACAGACAGACAGATAGTCACAAACTTAGGTTGGCTAATAAGTATTGATATCTCCAATTGCAGTAAAAGTGTTGCATGTTTTCATTGTGCAGTCATTATTTATTTATTTGAAATGTTCAGGTTTTGACAACTAACCATGCTAGGTCTGCAACTTATGATAACTTAAATGATCTTCAATCAATACATTGTTTGTTGTATAAAATGTTAGAAAACATTTAAGAAATCCTGTTTCTATTGAGATGGTATATCCCTTCAAATAGTTTGTTTTGTCCTACCAACTGTCCAAAGCCCAAAGATAATCAGCCAACATTGTTATAATTCACTTCCATTAGTTATTGATATTGAGATGTCACGGGAAGTAAGCCATGGCACACAGCGGTTAAATGATTTGTCAACTTATTGATCTGCTGATAGAAATATAATTCTTCTCTAACTATTAATCCTTTCCAAAAAAACATTTTAAAGGAGAGATATTGCAGGATCAAAAGGGAAACAAATATTTAACTTAGGCGGCCTATAGATATCATCAAGACTCTTTGCAAGTAGATGACTTTCATTAAACATTCATTTTTTGCACAACAACTTTATGTCGACTAAATATGCAAACGTGGCTGCCTGTATCCAACTAATTATGCGTAAAGTTGTATCTTAAAAAAAAATATATACTGCATATAAATCTAAATCTATTTTTCTGCATTTTGATGCTTGTTAAATGCTGCACAAGTCAGACAATAACTCCATGAACGAATCACTCAGTCTGTAATAACCTTTAGACTAAGTGTTTAGAATGATGATGGAAAGTTTAGTGAATGTAAGTTCTTGGGAAGTTGAGATTTTTAGTTGAACTAATGTTAAGATAATGGCTGTTAACGATGGTTGGTTGTATAGGAGAAAAATACATACGCAAACAAGCTTTTGTAAGAGGTATCTTTGTCCCTAAAAAAAAGAGCGATTTGGAAGGAGTATTCAGATTTAAATAAGTAGATTTGATGCAAGAGTTGGAGATTGGATGTGGACACTGTGGAAAATGAGATTTTATAATTTTCTAATAGAAGTGTTCATAAACTGGCTTAACCTTCTGTGTGTCCAAAAAGTTGTTATTTGTTTGTTTAAACTTGAAACATGAGGAAAGGTTTTCAGGAGAGGTCAGGAGGAGGTTGCCTATACAATATATTTTATTAAAGACTGGCCTTTATAAGCTATATTTATAGATGTATTGCTTTTGTATCGATTGCATTAGTAACATAGATATAGATGGATAGATGTAAAGATAGATAGATAACTGTATACATCCCCAAAGGGAAATTGTACAATTTCAGCGGAAAATAATAATCCTCAAATATTATGATAACGATGAATCCATCCACAGTGACGTGCCCCCCGCCCTCCCCCTAAGAATAATAATATGAAACAAACATTCCACGGCTGGGATTTGGCTCAGAGCCAGCAGACCTCACTCAGACCTGTTGCGTTTGTGTGTTCTTGTGGGCACAGGGTGGGTTGAAGGGGACTCAGCTCAACATGTTTCTTTAAATAACATTACAGCTAAGCAGCATCAGACAGACACACACACACACACACACACACACACACACACACCCTCTTGACATTCATTCAGAAAGTTACTCTGGATGTTTTTTTTTCTCTACTTCCGTAGTACTTTACCAGGAGGTGGCACTAGAGGACCAGGGAGCCACACACAGTGAGCAACAGGGTGCAGCTTGTTTCCCAAGATGTGGTGTAGTTCCTGTTCAAACCATACAGTCTATGGTTCAAACCCAGAACATGGTCCAAACCAAAGCCGACATCACACATACAATGGAAGCACTCAGAATTGTAGACAGGTGACATAAGGCTGGATGTTTAAAGTTAAGACACCAAACAAATATATTTAGCTAGGACAAGGATAGAAAAAACATGATCATGACATAAGATAAGATAATCAATGAGTGTTTTTTTTAATCTCTAGACATTCAATTTACCTGCCACAAGGTAAATATAATTTGTTTAAAAAACAAAAGAAATTTAAAAAAACTAATTAAACAAGAAACAAAAGAAACCACACTCAAAAGCTACTTAAACTATTACACATTATGCTACTGTAGTGTGCAGCTGGACTATACAGTATACAGCTAGTAAGTATAGATTTATTTATGAATTAAAAAATACAATATACATAAGGATTTAGGCCTAACATAAGTGCTACATACAATATGTTAGCAATGCAGGTAATACACTACTATACAATGATCACACAACCATTTATAATATATTTTATAGAAATAAATGACAAAAAAAAAATTTTCTTTGCAAACCTGGACTCATGGAATCTGATCAAATACTCTTGAGTCTTCAGGAAGGTTATTCTTTTCCTAACTTTGCTTTTTTAATGGGACATTTCAAATGTCTTCCTTTGGACACCCTTAACAAAAGTGTGTTGGACCTTTAACAAAGCTTTCACACAATTCTGCTTTGCAAAGATTTCTTTAGAACCCAAATAAACACAGCTAGTTAAAGTTTGGATGTGATCTTTCATTTTCCTTTATTTAACCTCGAAAGATCAATTGAGGGGTGACCCTCTTTTACAATGACGTCGAGTTTGTACAGATACACAATATACAATGAGAATACATCTTATCTTATCGTGTGGTGTTGTAAACCAAAAGCCTTTGCTGACTACCGGAAGTTGTTGGAGTCCACAATAGAATACTGCTCATTCATTAAGCACATTTCGTCCTCCATCATTTCCTTGTGCAGCGGCAAAACAACAATACATGCTGAGCCACCAGGAAACACATTTTAGTGGAAAGACATTCTGGCTTGACGGCTGTCCTCATACTGCCTATAGAAACCTTTCCCTAATGTATAGGGGGAGACATAGAGTTGGCTGATGTGATAATTGTCCTAGCAGATTTTAATCAGCTGTAGTCGGATACATCAAGCTAACGTAGTAAGCATTAGCCCCACGTGGTTGGTTGATTACACTGTATCTGCCTGGCTGCTTAAACTGGTCCAAGACTGCCTGCATAGGTGGTACTGGACCGTTTTCAACCAAACCCTAGTTTTGTTCGCTTGCAGTGAGAACGTGAGCCAAAATGCGGGGGTTATGGGCTGCCTGCATGGGCATTTGTTGGAATTTGAACAGGCCAACGACAAACAACAGTGGCTGAGGACTGACTTGGTCGACTTCTGCAGTAGACTGATGTTTGTTTGACATCTGGGCTCAAAATAACATCCAGAAAATGCTGAATAAAAGTGCACAAAAATAATGACCTAAAGTCATTTCAGATAAACTGAAGAAGGGAAAATGGACACAGCAGTCACATGTTGAGTCAATAAAAAAGATACATTTACAGCAATATTAAAGGCAGCAAATTCCCTTCTTAGAAGCGGCATGTTTGTGTTAACATTTTCCAATGCCAGGATTTCTGACCAATAAGAAATTCTGCAAGGACATTTCTGACCCTTCATACATGTATGTCAGAGTATTAGGGCCACATAGAGACTTTTTTTTTACTAGAATAAACTCGTAAATTCTATGAGAAAAAAATGCATAGCTCAATATTACGGGAATAAAATTGTAATATGATAATAACGCGTCATCATTTTCGGAGATTAAAGTCGTAGTTTTAGGCAGTGTGTTATTGATGGAAAAAATATCGTCCTTTCCTCGTCCTTTCCCCTGCATTTAAATCAGGAACATGGAGCATCCTAAATTGTTGTAGTCATCATGTTGCATGCCATTAGACTGTGCTAGCTGCAGTTTACCGCCTGTGGTTACCAGTAATATGTTTTCCTTACTCATGTTAGTTAATTTTTTCTTGTAAAAGAACAACTTTATATTTCGTCTCGTAAAATAACTATATTCTCGTAAAATTACGACTTTATTCTTTATAATTTTGTATTACATTTTTTCCTGGACATGGTAATACTCCTGAGTTGTAATACATGCCCCTCAACAAAATATGGTCCAAAATAAATTTGTGAAACCGAACCAGACAAAATAGAAAACCAGCCAAAAGTATCAAGTTACCCATGGAGGATGGAAGAACCCTTGGGCTAGGTCCCCTTCTTCAGTTAGTATGCTAGTTCGCTGCTAAAGTTATAAGTGCTATTTTCTGCAGCTTATGTTAGAGCATATAAACAAACTGAACCACACCTTACACCTTTGTCCTCTTTGTTTGAGTTTTTTGGTTTTAGGATCCCAAACACTTCCACAACTTGCCAAACTCTAAACTTTTATACGGACCAACCCAAAGCTTGACAAACTTGCCATGTGTCATTTTGGTTTGCATAACCATGATTGGACAGTTGCTATTTGTTGAAGGGCTTAGCAAACGGTCAAGTGTGTGAAATGGCCGGAAAGAGCAAATGGGTGAATAGCCAGCGCTGAACAACTTTGTTTTCTCTTATGCAGAGACCCCACCTTGAGAAGATGAGAAGTGGGATTCATCCATCTGTCAGTCCATTGATTGTCCTCCAACACATGGCTGACTCCAAAGACCCGCTTTAACACACACACACGCACACACACACCCAGCGGAAGGATTGGGGAGGGAATTCCCGGTTCAACCTTCATGAATTCGTCGCACACCTCAGGTAAGTCTACATCAGTCTGTCTTTCTGCCTCTAAGAGCTTCTGGGGTTGATCCTAGTGCATGTCAGTGAGACAGGTGCTTTTGTAGCTTCTACTGGTTTATGCCTGACTGGACACGACTTGTTTGAATCCCCTAGGCTTTTATGTTTTGCATGTCCATTGCTCCTGGCTGAATCCATAGGACCAAAATGCAAGCATTAGCTGTGTTTTTAATTTGTGTTCTGGAGGTTGGATCTTGTGGCTTTTTGTTGCACTTATCAGCTCAATTACATAACGGAGATTTGATTGACGCAGCAGCTCAGTTTACTGACTGGGGGTGAACATTGTTAGGAGAACTAAAATCTATGGCAATAATATCTATGTTTTTTAGCAGCAGTTTACGCCTTGACTGAGTTCAGTCCATCATCGCACCGTACACCATTATATCCACTGTCCTTCACTGACGTTCATGAAGACAATGATATGTCACTGTGGCAACCACAAGCGCTCTCAATGATCTAGGTCATATTTTTCCTGTAATTTATTATCAGATGAACCACCCACTACTACATGTATTTGGCAACATGTTTTTTTCCATCATGGTGAACATATTATACTCATACAGCTGTAAAGTGCTGTCTGACATTATTCTCAGCCATGTCAGGCATGGCTCTAAAGCTGTCTGCCGGTCAAACTCACCACTTTTGTCAAGGCTAAAATATCAGCAACTTTGGATGGATGAACCTGGACCGACAGTCCCATCCTTTTAGCCAAGAATAGTCAGTATGGCAAAAAAAAATAGCTAGGTAGAAGAAGACATTTGAAAATACAAGAGTAATTAGAGTAAAAAATATGTACAAGTGGATGTATAATGATCACACAACATACATCTTTTGGAGCGTGCACAATTGTTTAGTTGTCTTGTATGTTTTAAGAGGGGTCACCACATGGAACAGGATGCCAAAAAACCTAAAACATGGAGGTGTGTCTCAACCGAGCCTCGGGTGCACTTTGTCCACTGACTGCTGTCTGATTGAAATATGTGTGTGTACAGAGTGGGTGGATACATTTAATATGCATAAACTGGCTTGAGAGGTTCCTTGAGCAAATGCAGCCATTGTTCCATGTTATAATGTGTCGCAATTCACTATACTCTCTTATGTGTTGGTGGATTAATTAATTAGGGTAGTGCACACTTAAAATACCATTCAGGCTTTCTCAGGTAGCTTTTAACACCTTTGTGACTGCTTGAATGACTGACTGTAATTTGGTCGTCATGGATACAGATATAGTACATAACGCACAGACAGCAGTGTGACTCCAGGGGTTGATGCGCCTCAAATAGAAACGCAGAGATGAGTCATCCGCTGAGCTACTGCAGTACACACACACACACACAACACACACACCACCACACACACACACACAACACACACACACACACACACACACACACATACACCTTTTGCAGATGTGTTCGGTATGTGTGGCCATTAAGATGTCAGGCATGTTGCCAGGTCAGTCGCATCTCTCTCTGCCTCTCTTGTTCTCAAAGCTACTTGGAATGGGGATGTTGAGATAGAAAAAGGACAAGCCTTTTAATAAATAATCATAGCGCTGGATGATAGAAAAGCAATGCAGCAGCTCGAGTTAAAATGCAAAACAAAACAGGACATCACAAATGAGTTTTTAGTATTTGCATCTCTCTCTCTCTCTCTCTCTAGTCTTATTCTCTCTCTCTCTCTCTCTCTCTCTCTCTCTCTCTCTCTTTCTCTCTCTCTCCTGTTTAGTCTCTGTGCTAGTGAGTCATACTGAGGCAGACCCAGATCTGCTGGAGGACACACAGAGCTGTTTACACAGGAGGTGAGAATGGCGAGGGAGATGAAGGTGGCGAGGGGGAGGTGGGACGAAGGTGATGATAAAATGATTCAATGAAATATTATCATTCCCTGGAAGGGAGCTGTCATCACAGCAGCAACAATCAGCCCACAGATGAGTGAAGCTGATGAATGCAGAGGAGTCAAAATCCTCCACCTTATTGAAACGTCATTGTATCAGTCCATCATACATTTTGCCGGAGCCTTTTTTTTTCTTGTTCTTGAATGTACAAGCACCGCTAGCATGAAAAGCTTCATTCATTCAGATTATTTGTAATTGGTGCACTCCAGCGGTTGGTGACATCCCACAAAACACTGAAACCTTTTCTTTAAAGCACAGCTTCACTTAGGACTGTGTGGTGAATGGAACAAACAAACACTATAAATAGAAGCCAGCAGTCTCAATTAATAATATCCACACGAACTGTGAAGGGAAGAATGTGAGGAGTGCATCTTTTGAGGCTTTACTTGTCGATCATATTGTTTTCACTGTGCATGACTTCAGAAAATAAGTGTAGGGGAAGTATAGTATCTGGTAAGATTGTTGGGTTATTTTCTTCTTTGTATTGAAAAAAAAAAACATTTGACATGATGATGGTGCTAGATGAAATGTTGAGGATCACCACCACCACGTGACAACCTATTATCATTGGCTGGCTGCCCATATATGTGTGTGTGTGTGTTAGCCTACATTGCAAAAACCCAGGGGGTGTTGTCTGGGTTATCAGTCAATTGGGAACACCTGGACCGGTGTCTCCCAATGGTACTAAGGCCCGCTAATTCCATTTGAAAGGGTGAGGGGAGGTGCCAATCTGCTCCCCATGCCCCAGCTCCCGGACGAGCCCCCACTTTGTCATGACAAGTTCAAAACCATGACAAAAGACGAAAGTGCCAAAGGAAATATAAGCAAAACTCATTAGGCAACGGGATGTTAGAATCAGTAAGTCAGTAATGTTTGCCTGTAGGCACGAGTGATAAATAATGGATGCAATGCTGTGTGGGAAAAGATATAAACAGACTATGGTCGACTTTGCCATCCGTAGTTCGGCACGGCGAGTAAAAGTGGAACAACAGCGCGGATACAAGCTGCCATCTTCTCGTAAAAGAGCGCACAGGACAGCCTCCACACACACACACACACACACACCACACACACACACACACACACACACACACACACACACACACACACACACACACATACAAACAATCTGAACCTGCATCGACCCACACACACAGACCCAGAGGAGGGAGAGGTAGCGGTCCCGCCCACCACTGTTTGATTGACAGCCAATCTCTGGGCAGTGTATTGCAGAAACATGACAGCAGCGAACGCCTCCTCATTCCCCCCTCAATCCCCCCCCACCCCACCTTAGAGCTGTAGGCTTACTGCTCCCCCTCTCTCTTTCTCTCTCCCTCTCTCTCTTTCTCTCTCTGTCTATTTTTATCTCTAGCCCCTCCTCCTCCCAGGCAGGCTATTTTCAGCTACAGTCCCTCCATCAAACCCCCATCTCCTGTGTTAGTGAAATCCTTCTCTTTTCTGCTCCTCTTTTCCTTGTTTGCGTGTAAATAATGAAAACTATATTTGTAATGCGAATCCAACAACAATCGCATGCAGCAAGGGAATGAGTGGAGGCATGCGCATAAGTTTTGTTTCAACATTGGGGGGGGGGGGACACATATGCACCAATTTGTGCTAGCATCAATGTATGGTGTACATTTTTTTTTTCTGTAAAGGAAAATACAACATTCAGGTTACATAGTAACAATGGCAAATTTGCTTGACTTATACAGCGCTTTTTAGCTCATTTCCTCAGCCCCAAAGCGTTTTGCATATCATACCACATTCACACAAACACAGATGGCAGTAGCTGCTGTGTAAGGCACTGTCTGAACCATCAGGAGCAATTTGGGGTTTAGTTTCAGGTTCCCGGTGACACAAACATAATGGAATATAATGCAGTAAGGCTCTCAGGCATTCTGTATTGCTTTTAAGTATTTATTCTCCCAAAATGTCCAACTTTCTGCACGTACAGGTCTCAAATAAGACACTTGACAAAATATATTTCAGAAACCCTGAAGGTTATCATTATTGAAATATAAAATAACAGGTTATATAAATGCTTCCACCTCCTGAACTGTTTTGGGAAGAAGTGGTTGAATTTAATATTTTTGTAAGGATGAAAAATGTACCTCTTCTAAATATTTAAAGGGACGTGAATATGAATTGAGGGATGGACGTGCAGGCAGCATCCCTTTGACACTTACTTACTCTAATTATAACATGTTGTTGACTTTCTCTTCATCCCCCTAACTTCCTTTCCATAAAGTGATCTACTTTTAGCTCTCTCTCTCTCTCTCTCTCTCTCTCTCCTCTTCTCTCCTCTCTCTCTCTCTCCTCTCCTCTCTCTCTCTTCTGTCGCTCAACGTTCATTCAGCAGCTAAAAGAGCGTCACGGACACACTCCCTCGACTCGGTACACACACACACACACCAATAACTCTCTGTGAATATTAGCCGTCTGACCAGCAGCTGCTTTTGGTCGCCGTACAAAGCTCCACTCTGCAGCAGCCTCCCCCCCCCCCCCCCACCGCTTTGTGTGTATGTGTGTGTGTGTGTGTTTTTCAAGCGAGGGATAAGAGGACAAGCATGTGATCTCGGGCTGCTCTTTTTTTTTTCTGGAAGGATTCTAACTCACCACTCGTCTTCTTCTTCTCCCAGCCCAGACCAGCCCAGCCCAGCCTCTTTTCCTCCTTTTTTCCCCCTTTTTTTCTTACATTATACTCTCTCGCTCTGTCCCTCTTCCTCCTCCTTCCTTCCATTTCCCGTTCTCTCCCCTCTCTCTCTCTCTCTCTCTCTCTCTCTCTCTCTCTCTCTCTCTCTCTCTCTCTCTGTCATTCTCTCAGCGCTTGTTCTAATTTTGGAAGCATGGAACCTCGGGGAGCGCTCTCCCAAAGCTATTTACGTCCTCGCCTCTCCGACTCTACCTCCTCCTCCCTCTCGTCGGCCAGGAGCTGATCAGCAGCATGAGGAGCCTTTGATGCACCAGAGCGGGGGAATTGGGCTTCTCCTCGTCTCAGTTATTTTTGTTGTGTGTGTGTGAGTGAGTGTGTGTGTGTGTGTGTGTTGCAAGCTGCGGGAAAGCTGCGAAGAGGCTGCAGCGGCGCGGCTCTCCAGCCGATCCCCTTCCATCACTTCTCGGGCTTATAGAAATTGCAGTTCTACAGGCTGTACACGGCAGACGGGATTTTCACTGATTCCCCCCCCCCCCCCATCCTTCCTGGTTCTTGGATTTGCTTGTTCAATTTTTACGGCGGTCAAGACTCACGGGAGCATTCAGTGCAAACTTTTTCTTTTCATCTGCACACGTTGATGTTAGTCCCTTTTCCATATCGGGACGTAACATACTGAGGGGCTCGTCCTGCAGCCTCCGGAGCCAGCAAAGTGTTCCTGCACGGATTGGTACGACAGGTGATGTACAAGACAGACTGACCAGAAAGTCACATTTCAGGTCATGGCAGAGTCTGTTTTTTCCTAAATTTGACTCCCAGAGCTGTACAAGCTTTTTTGATTTTCATTCATTGATTCACTGAGCCAGGAAAGGATTTCTGGAACCTGCAGCCGAGGCTACAACATAAAAGAAAATGACATGCCCTTAGTGTCACTGACTGGTCATCACAGCACAAACCGAAGTGCCAGAGACGACGGAAGCACCAGGACAACTAAGTCGTTTGATGTGTGCAGAGTCTACCTGCACACATCAAACTGCAGCCTTAAACAGGACACCTTTGGCAGATTACGCAACAAAAGCGCAGAGGAGTTTCCCTGGGTCCTCTCTGGAAATGTTTTAATTAAGATATGGACCCAGGATGAGTAATACGTGGTTAATTTTTTTTTTGAAAAGCATATAGCGTTGTCCGTCTCCCATCTGTCCAAGGCAACTTGAATCCTAACCTAAGCCATGCTGCTGTCTGGGAAGAGGATCTGACGGTGTTTTTTTAATACATTTTTGTGACAAAATAAAGCACTTCCTCTCGTCTTGGCATGCTGTTGCATCCCCCAGTGTCAGGATTGTGCGCCATGTTGCAGACCATCTACGAGACTGAGTCCTGTTTTTCCTCTGCCAGCACAGACAGCCACCACCAGCCTCTGGAGCTCCTGAACGGCAACAGGGGCTCCGGCACTGCTGCCATGCCCAGCACCGGTGAGTCATCTCTGGGAAAAGGAAAGATTGGGAGGGAGGGGAGGAGGAGAGGGGGACTGCTGTGTGCTGAAGATTTGAGGGGATATTAGACTAAAGGATTTGGACCCAAATGTAAAAGGCATATTATTATTTGGTGAAAAATCACAAAAGTTGTTGTGCTAAGTGCAACACTTCCCCATGGGGGGCACGGAGGGAGACATACGTTAGGCAAACATGCTCTGTGAGGTGAAAGGGACAGGTGCATGCTAGTTGTTCTAAAAAACAATGGAAGTGTAGTTTAACCTGCTCATCAAGGCATCCAGCAGTGTGAGCTGTGAAAAGTGGCTCACTTTGCAAGGATCGGTTATTTAGTGACAGTTGTCTGTACAGCCAGGGGTACACCGCAAACAAAGACTGCTCAAAGTTATTTCGGCATAAAGATATAGATAGATATTTATATATAAACAGGGCTAAAGTTGTAGCCCACAGCTAACTCACTGAATCTATAGCAACATGCTTCTTTGGCATGCTTCTTTCTTGGTTCCTATTTTTCTGGAATGCTGCTGATTTGGTTCTCTTTGCATTTACAGGTATTTGCTCTATGTTTTAAAAACTGAGGATACAATAGGCAAATAAGTCAACAATTAAAATTGTTACGAAAAGATTGACAAGGATGTTGAATGAATAAAAAGGCATATTGAAAAAAATCCCACTGTTTTTAAGCAAATCCATGAAGCACAATGTCCTCTCTTCACTTCTTCAGGATTAGAGGGGAAATAATGCCTCAAGCATTTTTCAATATATCACACTCCTATCATGATTTCCAGCAATATTCCTTCTACTATTGTACACTGCTGTTTGTCAGTTTTCAGGAGTATGGATAACCCTTTTGTTTGTGAACCCTTGGAGATTTTGAAGAGGATCTATTGAACCCATGAGTGCTCTACAGAGCCCTAAGTGTCATCTTTACTTTGTAGGAAGAAGTAATTTATGTTGATGGTAATGATCAAACGCACATCTTGTGTATATATTTAATTTTTCATTTATTTATCCTCGAGAGTCCTTTGTGAACGATGTAGCAGCCAAAGCTAAGTGAGCTTGGTTTGGACAACGCACATTCACTCTAATCTCCCTTTCAGCTGCAATTACCATGTTGGCTCAGTGGTGAACCTCGGTCAGTGTATTTGTGTGTGTCCAGACTTAACAGGCTCACAGGCGCTTAAATATTGGTGTTTATGTTGGGCCAATTTAATCTTTGCTGCAGCTTTGGCTTTCGAGGATTCGCCTTGGGTTTACCTCTTTTCATTTGATTTGTTCTTCAAAAAACTCCTAATGCATTGTTGTAGGCCTAAATGATACTAATGACACTGAAACTATTAAAGCTAATCAAAGGAGAAAAATGTATTTAAAAAATATCATGCTACTATGTTTTAACTATGAAGACTAGCAAATAGGGATGTTCATTGTTGACTGTTTACCAATAAAAGGACTAGCCGAATATTACTATCAGTTAAGTGATAAAAAAAAACATCACACATGTCAATCGACTTATGGGGGCATGTCGACTCTAAAAACCAACCAAACGTGCAGGTTTTGTGCCACGGCGCCACCTACCGAATTGGGTGACCGCAAAAGTTCACTTTTCATCCTTCTAGGTTCTAGTTAAATTCAGGCTGCAGCTGATAATACATGTTTGCCAGTTATTTTTCACCCTGAAATTTGTTATTTATTTGGAAATAATGACATGGCAGACCGGCCAGCTAGACCTGTTGCTAAATTATAATTACATTGTCCGTTTCCATTTTACTTTTTGTCCTTTGCAATGTTACTGACTTTGAATCTAGCTAGCATAACATTAGCTTGGTGGCTAACAGCTGAGCCGAAGGGTTCAGTCAGCTGAGAGCACTAGTTTATCTCTCGGTGCCGTATATATTGCCCGTCCTATTTACTGGAGTACTGTACTAAGTTTTCATTACATTAAAACTTTATTATGGGATCGTAATGATCCAGTGCTCCAGTACTGCAGCCAGACCCTACTCCAGCTCAGGGCAACAGCACTATTGGCTAATAATTCTTTTTGGGTTCATCACCTTGAACTCCTTCACATTAAACAAAGTGATTGGAGCCATTGTCAGTATCAACATATTTGATTAGTGCAGCTTTAAAAAATATACGTACTTGTTGTGTAATCAATTGAGGCAGATGTTGTCAAAGCCCTGCTGCAGGCACAACATACTGCATCTGCTATGGATGACCTACGGTCTACCAGCCCATAATACTTCTGACCCACCCTCAGTCTCTATAGCAACGCTACACATGTGACTCTTTTCTCTCTCCTAGCTTCTAATTTGTCTGAAGTACACACAGCCATTATACTATTTTTATACCTCACTCTCTCTGGCGCTCCGTCTTTTCTTTCTCCCCCCTCTGTCTCTCTGACTCCTGGCTTTTTTTAGAGTGTTGTGCAGGGCTGATGTCATAGTCCCTTTTTTTCTTTTAGCAACGCAGAATGTACAAGACGGGTAGAAAGAGAGAGAGAGAGAGAGAGAGTGAGAGAGAGGAGAAAAGACGAATATTGGTTTCCAGAAATACCTCCCAGCAGCAGCAACACCAGCAGCAGCAATGTGAAATGGGAGCGACAGAAACAAGAGCCTGGCCTTGAAAATACACACAGCAGTCTTCCTTATTTATAGGCAGCATTGACTAATCTTGGCCAGGTTAGTGTCCTTGTCTTTTTTTAAAAAAATGGCCGACACATCAGACGGTGGACATAGATGGTAAATGTAATCGGAGGAAACGAGGGACTTAAAGGAGTTCAAATGGGAGGCTCCAGGAGGCAAAAGAGAAAAAGCATCAAGCGCTTGTTGTCAACTATTAAACCAAAGTTGCTTCTTCTTAATCTGCATCTTTGTTGCTTGGTTCATTGCTCTTCTGTTTCTGCACTGCACTTTCCAGAGACAATCCGTCAACTTTCTTCTACTTGTGTTTGTTCCAAAGCCGCTGGAAGCATGGGGACGCTTCCTGTGTGGCAGGAAGGAGACATTAGACAGAGCGTATAAAACGGCAAACAGCTTTCATTATGTGGACACACATTAGTGAGGATCACAATGGCCTTAAAGCGAGCACATGTATAGCATTCCTGTAGAAGGCAGAATTAAGAAATTCCCAGCTGGATCATAGTATGGAACTGGCGCATTCCAGTGGTCTGCGAAAAAAATAAAAAAATCTCGCTGGTGGAAGTGTCTCTATTCATTTAAAAGGAATTGGCAACTAATAATTTGTACTGAAATACTTTTTCTTCTTTCCTTAGTCTTATATTGGTATTGCATTGTATTTTATTTTATTTTTTTGAATGCTTGTCGGACCAATCAAGCAATTTGATTGTTGAAACTGATGACCATTTTCCCCATTTCTCTGACATTTGAATGATTTGATACACCAAATGATTGATTGGCTAATTAGACAAAGATGGCCAGACATGATGGAATCTAATCTTGGTATTGTTGCAGTTGCATTATATAAAAAAAGGTACGGCTTCGTCCCTTATGACATCATAAGGGGAGATAAATCTGACTGGGGTTTTTGAACACAGGTTTACATAAAGGTGGAGGAAGAGAGATATGGTTGTTTTTTCTCATATTTTAGTACTGTAGTCTAACCCATATTATTGTTGAAAAAACATAAAAAAGTACCTATTGCATATTAGGTGACCTTTAAATTCTCTGTCTTGTCGTTCATTCTTTTTTTTCTGCGTCCATCTCTGTGCATGACTTACTGTGCAGTGAGCTGTAGTCTGTTCGAGCCTCATACCATTGACTCAAATGTTGCCTCTTTGTCAGACTGTAAGTTAGTGTGTGTGCGTGCGTGTGTTTACCAGACTATAAATGTCTTCAGTTTGACGTCAGACGCTGGCTGCTGTGGAATGCTGCTCCCTTGCCAAATGGACGGTTGTGCACACACTCAAAGACCAGTCTTTCACACACACACACACACACACACACACACACACACCCCACACACACCACACACACACACACACACACACACACACACCACCACACACACACAACACACTCAAAACAACACACACCAGGACAGTGTGTGGTGTTGTAGTGGAAGGGGTGACACGTGCGTCACACTGAAACACCAGAATATTTGTTTAGGTAATTTAGATGTGAGTGGCTGCACATATATGCATAGAACCCCATCCACACACACACACACACACACACACACACACACACACACACACACACACACACGCACAAAGACACACTGCCTTGTTTATCCCCAGCTCACTGCTTTGGGCTTTTTACCAACTTTAAACATTTTTTTAATTTTCTTTGGACTGAGCTCACCAAACAGTAACAAACTTGAAATTGGGCTGCTTTTTTTTTGTGTGTGCAAGTGCAAGCGTGTGAGTGAAACATAATCCGTTCATTCCACAACATTTAGCCAGAGATAAAAGCAGTGCTTGTGCTGAGCTGTGACAAAAGATTTGAATGAATAGGGCAAACCCTTTTACTGAATATTGATACAGAATGATTTCTCTCATCTCTCTCTCTCCCCTCTCTCTCTCTCTCTCTCTCTCTCTCTCTCTCTCTCTCTCTCTCTCTCTCTCTCTCTCTCTGTCTCTCTCCTCTCTCTCTCTCTCTCTCTCTCTCTGTGTTTTAGGGGCTGAGGTCAGAGGTCAGTAAGTCAAGTAAAGACAGTAAAGATCTAAAAGGAGGACATCGTTTCCTCCTCTAATCAGTCACAATCCTCCAAGACTGAGCTAATACGCTATCTAGGATGTGTCTTTTTGATTAGCTTAGAACCCTCGACGTGATGCAGAACTGGCCAGACTGCACAGTAGGAAAGTACTAATTGCATTGCAGAATTGCAGGGAGGTCTGACGTCCGAGTGTGTGGCAAGGTCTTGAGAGTATAGCCTGATCCCATGGTAGGGGTCAGCAGAGGCCAGGAGGGTTGTAGTCAGGTCAGAGTCAGAGCCCTGCTCTAGGGCACATCGATAGGTGTTGCCCCCTACTCTCCCCCTCCACCACCCGTCTAACAGACACTTTTAGTCAACCTGTGGCTCTCTGCACTACTAATAGCCAGTCGACGTCATACAAACTCTCTCTCTCGTTTAGTCTCACACACACGAGTGATCAGTGTAAGCTGATTGGAGCAGCTTAGCTGATAAAGAGCTTCCGATCGAAGCGGTGTGCCAAGTCCAAGCATCTATATGCATACTGTAACAAGTAACAACCTAAACAACTACACCCTTAAAATATATTTCTGTCCACCTGTGTTTACCCAGCTGCTATTTTTGCATTAAGTTTGCAAAAAAATTAAAAAGTTTATGAAGTGCAAAAGATAAAAGAAAAAGGTTTAGTGTAGAGTTGGAACAGTTGGCATATGGATACAAGCAACTTAGAACCAGAAGTAAAAGGAGCGAGCAAGTTATGATGTACATAACATCCACTGAAGAGTTGTTGTCAAATTCATGTTGTTTTTTAGATTTGTCTGGTGTGTTTAAAAAAATATATATATATCGGTTTTATCACCCTCTCCATTTTCGATGTTTGGTTGGCAGTGGCACCCGACTGTAGAGTCAGCAGCACCAACCAACTGTTGATATTCGCCCAACTCCATCTACCTAGATATACCCCAGCGGTAACACTTCATAGGTTGACGCTTAAAATGCTGTTGACACATTGGAAATGAATGATGATGAATCCTTGCCTCGCTTTGTTCTCATATCTTTCATTTCACAAGGTGAGAAGAAGCCGGCCAACGCCACACTGTGGTGCCCAGAGCAGGAAATCAATATTAATCACTCACACTGATTAGCCTGAGTGGAGGCCACAAATCCAGATCAGTACAAGGCGCTGGGTCTGCCACTGATTGAGGGGTGGGAAGGCAGGCACACAGTTACAGTTTGAACCGTTTCGTATTTCCACCCTCTTTTATTTTTCCCGTTTTCTCTTGTGTCCATCTTTCTATAAATAACAGCAGAACTCTCTGATGAGTTGTCCCTGCAGAATATGTATTTGCAAATGTTAACATATTCTGCAGTGTCCATTAGCCTAGCCGAGCTGAATATAGGCCTACTGCCAATGCAACACTGGGGTGGCTCTAAGTCGGTGCTATGGAATGCTAGGTTAATGTTAGGCCCGTGGCTATATTAAGGCGGCAGGACGATGTTGTTCCTTATTCTTACAACACTATCACAGTGCATTTGAATGAAATGGGAACTCTGTGTGGTGTGTCAGTGTGTTTGTGTGTGTGCGTGCTCGATGAATGTGACATCTTCCAGTTTAATCAATCAATCAATCAATCACTCCTTCCCTCTCTTGTCTTGTCTGTCTGTCCTGCAGTAGTGGAGGTGAAGAGCAGCCTCCCATCGGGCATGCAGAGCCCTGTAACAGCCAACGACCAGAGAGGAGGAGGGGGAGAAGGAGGTGAGTAGACAGTCCTCCAATAGTCTTTGGGCTGTGGTCCACATCTGAAGAAACGCTGGCTTGATTTAGTGGAGGGACGAGGGGGAGAAAAATCCACTCTCTAATCAGGATGGCTAAAGTTTGTGGGCGGCTGTGACAAAGTGGGTAGGCCGGTCGTCCCTCAACTACAGGGTCGGTGGTTCGATCTCCCCCCCCGCCACATGTCGAAGTGTCCCTGAGCAAGTGACTGAACCCTAAATTGCTCTCCAATAGTTAGCCTGCTATCTGTGTGTGAATGGTAACATGGGAATGGGCACAGGTCTCCCTTGAAATAGAGTCTCTGGTTTAAATGGGATTTACCTGTATAAATAAATGAAAAAAAAGAAAAGGAAATTAAAGTTGACCTTTGTTGCTGCTCTTCCAGGTGGTCCAGGAGAAGGCCCAGGCGGAGGAGGAGGAGGCCCAGTGGACCTGCGTACGGAGCCCAGGGTCGGCTCTCTGTCTGGGGCCGTGGACACGTCGCTCAGAGAGCAGCAGCTCCAGCAGGAACTGGTGCTCCTCAAACAGCAGCAGGAGCTCCAGAAGCAGCTGCTGTTTGCAGAGTTCCAGAAGAAACACGAGGTGCTCACCAGGCAACATGAAGTCCAGCTACAGGAACACCTGAAGGTAGCTAGTCAGGTATTTAGCTTCTTTGAGTCACTCTCCTCACCCTCATACGATTGGCTATAGTTCACTAGGGGGCAGACACCTTCCATAATGACTCCTTTCTGTTTGTGTGTGAAAGCAACAACAGGAGCTGCTGGCGGCCAAGAGGCAGCAGGAGCTGGAGCAGAAGAGGAAACTGGAGCAGCAGAGACATGAAGAGCAAGAGAAACACCGACTGGAGCAACAGCTGCTGCTGCTGAGAAACAAGGAGAAAGGCAAAGAGAGTAGGTCATATACTACTGTTGGCTCTTTTCCACTCGCACTCTATACAGCGCCGAGCCAAACCACTACCAATCAGCATATATGTATTCATATATACATACCAGAAAACCATATATGTATATTTTTTTCAAGCATATCGGTCGTACAATACATTGTGTAATGTAAGCCAACATGATTCCCTGTATAGCTAGCATAACTGCTACAACCGTGTGCCAAATAACGAGAGCTTAGTCCGCTAGCTCAATGCTAATTTTTAATGGGAAATTCCATTGACGCACTAAGATAAATGAGCATTTCAATAGCGGTAATGATAGGCTGCCATAACTGCGAAACCATAGATGTATTATAGGGGCTATAAAAGAGCAAAACTGGAGCGTGCTTCTTCAGATTCTTCATGAACTGCAGTGCGTGAAGTTTTATATTAACAGTTGTGAACGTGTACATTCAGTGGTCAAACACAGTCGCACACATGAGCACCAGAGGGCCGCGCATCTTCTGTTGAATGCACACGCACCCACTCGGTAGCCCTGCTCATATGGAAATGCACATGGTTGCCCTGTGTAGACATGCATCCTGATTTCTCTCTCTCTCTCTCTCTCTCTCTCTCTCTCTCTCTCTCTCTCTCTCTCTCTCTCTCTCTCTCTCTCTCTCTCTCTTTCTCTTTATCTCTCTCCCTCTCTCTCTCTCTGAATGTGATTTTGGAAGGTGCCATCGCCAGCACAGAGGTGAAGCTGAAGCTGCAGGAGTTCCTTCTCAATAAGAAAGAGCCCGGTACTGGCGGACTGAACCATTCCTTCTCCCCAAAGTGCTGGTGAGGATATATATCACATGAGTGGGAGAATGTTTTTTTTTCTCAGTCACAGTTCAGCGAGTGTGATCCCTCCTCCTATAGCCTGGTGTGAGCAGTGCACCGTCAGGACAGCGGCTCCTGTTTGTGGGGTTGGAAGACTTTTTCAACCCTCTTTTATACCCACTGAGATGCGTCTTAATTGTGATTTGTTCCATGTCTGGAAAAGGGGGCCATAGATGACATGATTTCACGTCCAGTTAATGGCAGAAAGGGAAATGTTTCACTGATAGAAAAAACATCAGCAGTCAGGTTTCAGTGTCAACCTCTCTCTAAGCTTTTTCCTGAATCTATTTTGCACCACTGTTCAGCAATTACGCTGAGGGGAAAACAATGGAAGAGGAGGCACGGAGAAAACTATTTCCACCCGCACAGTCACAGGATATGCATTCTAGGAAATGTAGGAAATGATTCAATGAAGTACAACTTCACCAAGCTGGTTGCCTGACACAACTTACCGTGGTCACATGCAGCTAACTGGCTCTCTCCCGTGTGTGTGTGTGTGTGTGTGTGTGTGTGTGTGTGTGTGTGTGTGTGTGTGTGTGTGTGTGTGTGTGTGTGTGTGTGTGTGTGTGTGTGTGTGTGTGTGTGTGTGTGTGTGTGTGTGTGTGTGTGTGTGTGTGTGTGTGTGTGTGTGTGTGTGTGTGTGTGTGTGTGTGTGTGTGTGTGTGTGTGTGTGTGCTTCCAGGGAGCCCATCACCTGGAGCAGAATAACATCCCGGGTACTCCTCCCTCCTACAAACTGCCTTCACTGCTGGGGAACTACGAAAGCAAAGACGACTTCCCACTACGCAAGACGGGTAGGATATACAGGGGATGTGTGTGTGTGTGTGTGTGTGTGTGTGTGTGTGTGTGTAAGTGTGTTGGAATCAGTGTGAGTCTCACTCAGCAAGGATGAGGTAGGCCAAACATACACATTTGTACTTAAGTTAGGTTACTTTATTTGTCGATTTACACAAGGTACATCGAAATTCCTTCTTCGCATATCCCCTCTCAAGTTAACACACTTCAGAGAGGGTGAGAGCGCCAAGTCAGCCATAGTACAAAGCAGGGTCAGCCATAGTACAGCGCCCCTGGAGCCGTTCTGGGTTAAGTGTCTTAACAATGGTAGAGATGGTGGGCCAAGTAGGCTACACGTAATACCAGCCTCGACTAGTGTTACAACACCCTCCTGTTCGGTGCCGGGGATCTAACCAGAGACCTCATGGTTACTAGTCCACACAGTGTTTATGTGAACAGGAAACCCCACAAACTAATGTAAAAGTAGTTAATGATACGCTAACTCTTGACTTTGGAAGTAAAGCTTAGTTTGATAATACTAGTAATCAGCTGTGTGCATGCTGACCCGTTAGAGCCAGATGATTTTAAGGCTCCCTGTCCTTGAATATGTAGCCATGCGTCTCATTGTGATATGAGTTATATTTAATCCCCTCAATTACTGATCTTTTTGTAGAGCCCGAAGCCTTTATTAAATACTGTTTTTCTCACATACCCTGGAGCCTTTCCCCTTGCCGGATGAGTACACTCTTGAGAATCTTCTATTCAACATATATTCCTAGTTCAGCTACAGAGACCACTTTCTTTTGCGCCCCGGACAGCTATTCAGACAGGCACAAAGCAGCTGCTATCAGGTCTTCTAAATGGCACTTATGTAAATCAGATGAAATATAGTAATGCACATATACAGTCCCCTCCATAAGTATCGGAACAGTGGGGCCAATTCCCTTATTTTTGCTGTAGACTGGAAACATTTGGGTTTGACACCAAAAGATTAATATGAGACAATAGCTCAACATTTCAGCTTTCATTTCCAGGTATTCACATCTGGATCCGATACACAACTGAGAAGATATCATTATTTGTAAAGGAACACAACATTTTTAGGCGAGCAGAAGTATTGGAACAGATAAATTTTAAATAAATTAAAGTGAATAAAACTTACTATTTTGTCGCAAAACCTTTGCTTGCAATAACCGCATCAAGCCTGTGACCCATTGACATCACCAAACTTTTGCATTCTTCTTTTGTGATGCTTTTACAGGCTTTCACCGCAGCCTCATTCAGTTGCTGTTTGTGTTAGGGGGTTACTCTCTTAAGTCTCCTCTTTAGCAGGTAAAATGCATGCTCTATAGCGTTTAAGTCTGGAGATTGACTTGGCCAGTCTAAAACCTTCCACTTCTTGCCCCTGATTAACTCCTTTGTTGTGTTTTGGGTCATTATCTTGCTGCATGATGAAGGATCTTCCAATCAGTTTGGTTGCATCTTTCCTTAAATTGTCAGACAAAATATTTCTGTAAACTTCTGAGTTCATTTTGCTGTTGCCATCATGTGTTATATCATCAATGAAGAATAATGAGCCCGTCCCAGAAGAAGCCATGCAAGCCCAAGCCATGAGATTGCCTCCACCGTGTTTCACAGATGAGCCTGTATGTTTGGGATCATGAGCAGATTCTTTCTTTCTTCAAACTTTAGCCTTTCCATCACTTTGGTAAAGGTTCATCTTGACAACAACACAGTAACACATGATGGCAACAGCTAAATGAACTTAGAAGTCTACAGAAACATTCGGTCTGACAATTTAAAGAAAGATGCAACCAAACTGATTGGAAGATGCTCCATCATGCAGCAAGATAAGGATCCAAAAACACTGCAAAAACAACAAAGGAGTTCATCAGGGGCAAGAAATGGAAGGTTTTAGACTGGCCAAGTCAATCTCCAGACTTAAACGCTATAGAGCATGCATTTTACCTGCTAAAGAGGAGACCGAAGGGAGTAACCCCCCCAAAACAAACAGCAACTGAATGAGGTTGCGTTGAAAGCCTGGAAAAGCACCACAAAAGAAGAATGCAAACGTTTTGTGATGTCAATGGGTCACAGGCTTGATGCAGTTATTGCAAGCAAAGTATTTGCGACAAAATATTACGGTTTATTCACTTTAATTTATTTAAAGTCTATCTGTTCCAATACTTTTGCTTGCCTAAAAATGTTGTGTTCTTTTTCAAAAAATTATATCTTCTCAGTTGTGTATCAGATCCAGATGTGAATACCTGGAAATGAAAGCTGCAATGTTGAGCTATTGTCTCATATTAATCTTTTGGTGTCAAACCCAAATGTTTCCAGTCTACAGCAAAAATAAAGGAATTGGCCTCACTGTTCCGATACTTATGGAGGGGACTGTACATATGTATAGTATGAATTACATGCTCAGTAAATATACTCCTATGTGTCCTGGGTTACTCTATCCCAACCACTGCAGCCTTACACATGATAATGAAGAATTTAAACCACTTGTGAAAGATCCCTGCATGCCCATGTACAGAGGTGCATCTTCTTCTTCTTTTTTCGTAATTTAATTAAAAATGTAAAACTTTCATTTATTCTAGATTTGTTAAACATAAAGGAAAAGGAATCTAGAATAAACATACTTTTCAGAAGGTTGACATTTCTGTAATATAAATACTTGGTTTAATGTAATATTCAAATATTTTGATACACTGGATTTTTTTATGCCATGGCCTGTAAACTGTAATCATGAAAATTATAACAAAATAAAGGACTTTGTGTGATGAATACATGAAAATGTAACTTTTTTAATGGACTTTCAATGATATTCAAAAATGTTTAGATGCCCGTGTAAGTGTTGCTCAGGTCCATCTGTCATCGGCTGCCTCTGTGCCCAAAAAAAGCTGTTTGGACAGCTAAAACCAATTAAAAGTGGATGCCTTGTTCCTTTCCCTTCTTGCCCTCAACCTTGACCTGTGTATCAAAGCTTCCCTAAAATACCCCTACTATAGCCGCTCATCCAGCAAGCTAAATAGCCAGCCAATATGGACCGCCAGCCAAATTGTAATGTAGAGGATTACCAGAAAGCCATGTGTTCCTGTATCCGCCCTGATAGTCTCCTGTTGGCCAATCACCAGACACCTCAAAATAACCCCCAATGAAACTTGTAACACAACATGTCAAGGAGGAACCACTCAAGCTGAACCATTTTCATTCCAATTCAATTCAGTGGGGCATGAACATTTTATGATACAATGTTGCCAAAGCAAAGCATCAAATACAATAAGTCCAAATATATACTGTGTGCGTGTGTGTGTGTGACTTGTGTGTGTGACTGTGTGTGTGACTGTGTGTGTTGTGTGTGTGTGTGTGTGTGTGTGTGTGTGTGTGTGTGTGTGTGTTGTGTGTGTGTTGTGTGGTGTTGTGTGTGTGTGTGGGTGTGTGGTTGTGTGTGGTGTGTGTGGTGTGTGTGTGTGTGTGGGGTCATTCACTTTCCCTCAGGTTGTGGCATGTTAATACATACTGGGCAGCAAGATATACCCAGTCTCCTTCTCCGAGTAGTATTTTTAATCTCTCTCTCTCTCTCTCTCTCTCTTTGTCTCTCTCTCTCTATCCAGTCTCTGAACCTAACCTTAAAGTGCGCTCACGGTTGAAGCAGAAGGTGGCAGAGAGGCGGAGCTCGCCGCTCCTCCGCAGGAAAGACGGAACCGTCATCAGCACCTTTAAGAAGAGAGCCATAGAGATATCAGGTGAACACAAGTAACGTGTGTGTGTGTGTGTGTGTGTGTGTGTGTGTGTGTGTGTGTGTGTGTGGTGTGTGTGTGTGTTGTGTGTGTGTGTGCGCTCCACGTGCCTTTCAGTGTGAAAGTAGTGCAAGGTTCAAACCTGACCAAAACAATTCAGAAATAAATACAAAGTGTTCCACACTACATTTGATGAATTCAATATAATCTAATTCCTCTCTCTCTCTCTTTTTTTCTACTGTCTGTGTCTGTGTCTCTCGCCAGTCTCCTCTCTCTGTAATAGCGCTCCAGGTTCAGGTCCAAGCAGTCCCAACAGTTCCAATTCAGCTATCGCCAATGCAACACAGGATCAGTGCCCAACATACAAACTGAGTATATACACACACACACACATATCACACACATACCACACACACACACACACACACACACACACACACACACACACACACACACACACACACACACACACACACACACACACACACACACATATGCATACACACACACACACACACACACACACACCTACACCTACACCTACACCTACTCATGAAATACATGGGTTGGTCTCATTTTTTCACCATTCATTTCTTCGTACCGGACACACAGCTAGAGTGCCCCCTACAGTTCACTGTGGTTCAGGAAAAGTCAAGCCCGTTTATTGGTACACAAGTGTTTACCAAAGTGCTTTAACAGGTACATTTCAAATGAATGGCAAAAGAGAACAGAACAGAAATAAAAGGGCAAATAGATGTAACAAAATGAAGGTGATTTTATGCTTGTAGAAATAAAAGAAAGGGAAATAAAAATGTTTTTAAAGTGAGTCTTGATGGGCAGGACCTTGACAGTCACTTTGCTGTCTTGTTCATTTTCCTCAATGCTGTTTTTTATGTTCAAAATGAACCAAAAAAAACAGAAAACTACTGCAGACTAACAGCAGAGGTTGACAAACAGATTTCTTGCATATGCGTGGAAAACAGAGGCCCAAGCACACAGCCATAAACCACTAGTGGAATTTGCTGCTGTTAAAACAAGTTGTGGAAGTTTCCGTGTTTGGTGTGTCCTGTTTTTGTGTTGCCTGCGCAGGGAAATGATCTGCCCATAACAACACAGGGATAATAAGGCTTGTAAATGCCGACTGACGAGCGTCATCATTTAACCCCTTTATTGGTGGAGGAGCTTTTTATATGAGCATTTGCAGTCTGATTTGGGTTTAGTTTTCACAGGAAGTGAGATGAGACAGCTGGACAGTTTAGGGCATTTTGCAGATGTCTTTGATAGGTGAATTAGACAGTTATTAAATATGTGTAAAAGCATTACTTGATTGACAGTAATTACAGTAGATGTTAGAAATCTATCTACAGTGTAAGCCATCAGAGAACCCTCTAAACTACAGAGCTAGAACAACTGAAATAACGTGTGTGTGTGTGTGTGTGTGTGTGTGTGTGTGTGGTGTGTGTGTGTGTGTGTGTGTGTGTGTTTATGTGTCTGTCTGTCTGCAGCTAAGGTCTCTCCATCAGACTCTGGGGCTGATGGGTCATTGAATCTGAACCTCTACACCTCGCCGTCCTTGCCGAATATCTCCTTGGGCCTCCCCGCCAACACACACCTCACGGTGAGAAAACTACGACACACACAGACACACACACACATTACACACACACACACATGCACACACTGTACATATCCATCACTAGCACACATAGAAAAAAAAACAATGAGACTATTCTTTTTGCCTAATCACAAAAGATAAAATGTATGCTCACTGGTCCAGGTCCCCCTGAGTTTTAATTTAAATTGATAAAAACACTGCAGATTTACCACTTACAATGTGTCTCTCTATACCGCCATGAATGAGACAATGTCACACAAGTGATAAGTGTGGACATTGTCAGTACGGTAAACCACGGTTATGCCCCCTACCCCACAGGGCAACCAGAAGCTGACCAGCCAGCAAGAGGCGGAGCTTCAAGCCATCCAATCACTGCGCGGGGGCGGGGCTCTGACAGGGACGTTTCTCTCCACATCCTCCCTACCTGCAGGTAAGCTCATGCCTTAACTATACAGTACATATACACTGTGTATAAATATGTACATCAAATAATGTATATACTAAAAGTATGTACAGTATATAGGGTAACATTGAATCAGCTCTAAAAAATGAAATGTATTAATTGGAAAAACAATTTGCAGGGTTGGGGCATGATTTGGAGACGCAGCCCCCCAGCTCTCATTCTGCCCATTCCTCGTTATTGCAACATGTACTACTGCTGGAGCAGGCCAGACAACAGACTGCTATGCTAGCTGGTAAACACACGCACACAAACAGACACACTACACTACACTACACTACACTACACTAAAGTCCATGCTAACATCCACAGTAGTGTTCACCCATGGCATCAATCTCATTGTCTTTCTTTGCTTATTACCCTCCACCCATCCATTCAGTCCCCATGTACAGCCAGTCGCCGCTGGTTACGGCAGAGAGGGGCGTGTCGGGCGGCATGCGGGCGGTCAACAAGCTGCCTCGCCATCGGCCTTTGGCCCGGACCCAGAGTGCACCGCTGCCCCAGTCCCCACAGGCCCTGCAGCAACTAGTGGTCCAGCAGCAACACCAGCACTTCCTGGAGAAACACTACAAGGTACACACCCACACCCACACACACACACACACACACACACACACACACACCACACACACACACTAGGGTATAAAAATACACATATTCGTATTGGTACAGAACGACACAAGCCGTACCGAACCGTACCGTACAGGATGACGTAAGTACCAAATGTACAAGCTTGTTCTGATTGCGGTGTGGCACTTGCACTTTCATTTGAGAAGTATTTTATTTGTTGGAGGCAAACACACACACACACACACACACACACACACACACACACACACACACACACACACACACACACACACACACATATTCACACATTCTGAAGTGCACACAATCTCACACTAACATCACCATGTATGTGCGTAGATGCTATCGAAGGGCACAGAGCTTCCCAGGCCGCCGCCCACCCACCCAGAGGAGACGGAGGAGGAGCTGACAGAGACCAATGACATGCAGGAGGACGACGCAGGGGCAAGCCTACACAGGTGAGGCATAGGGCTGGGCAATCGCTTCTACCTTCAGATCTTCAAGACATGTTGAATAGGGATCGCCCATAGACCATCCAATCGCACAAGGGGGGTGGGAGGATTAACTGCACGCAGCTCTGTCCGGGGGAGCTTTTAAACCTTCGAACCTTTAAGCTCTCTCGCCAAGCAATAGACTACAGTTAGTAACGCAAATGAACATTCCTAAAAGTGTGTGAACATCGAAATATATCCCTTCATTCAAAGAAATCCCTTTGAAGCATTTGTAAAATGGAGATGTGGGGTTGTCAGCCATGGAAAAAGACATGGTTAGGCACACTGGGTGGTAAACTAAGGGTTAAGTCACTCGTCAAACTACTCATCGACACTAGAAACAACATCTCTAAATGCATGCAGTAGGCTGCAAATGATAAAGATTCTTAACATGTTCTAATTTGATTTGTGTTGTATATTGACCATGGTGCCAAACCAGATTCCTCTTTGGGGATTAATAAAGTTAATCCTATCCTATCCTAATAGCAAGTTAGTTAAAGGTGCCTTCACAGGAGATCCTATCTTTTTTAAGCAAGTTGTCAAACGATCCGATCGCCATTTGGAACAAGTTAAGTTTAAGTTACTCTATTAGTCAATGGTTACATTGAAATTTGTCTTTTCGCATCTCCCCACACTCAAGCGCCCCTGGAGCAGTTTTGGGTTTAAAGTACCTTGCTCAAGGACAAAATGCTAGAGATGGTGGGCACCGATGAAATATCAGCCATCGCTAGTTTTACAAATAACACCCTCCTGTCTGGTGCCGGGGATCGAACTAGCGACCTCTTGGTTATTACTGGTCGGCTCTCTTTCCTCTAGGCCCATCCTACCACCCAGCCTAGTGTGGCGGTCCTGACAACCAATCCCCCTCCGCATATTGATGATACACCGTGTCTTCAATTTTGCCCTGTTTATTCTGACCAATCAGGCTCCAGAAGGAAGGTTCCGACGACAGCACCCCGTCGTCCGAGCGACTGGGCGTGCACGTGAAGAGCGAGGAGGAGTACGGGGGCATGCACGTGAAGGGAGAGAGCACGGAGAGCGAGCTGGACGAGGAGGAAGAGGAGGATGACGTCATCCAGCTGACGGAGGGCGAGGAGGAGGAGAGGGGTGGCTACTCACAGGTCAGTGACCCAACGCAGCGCAGCGCCGCTCTCTGGAGTTTACACATCAAATTATCTCTGTTACAGATGTTGCCTGCTTATAGCTACATGACTCATCACAGCTAACAGTTAGCCATTAGCTCTACTTCAGTTCTAACCTGAGATGCATTCAGGTGTTTTTCCCCACACTCCCACCATAGTTCTTTTGTTTTGCGTATTTCTGTGCAGTCGCTTCACATAAACGACATGGTGTGCTACATTGAGCTCTTTTTACGCAACACACCTATTATCTGTCGTCAATGGGGAAAAAAGAACATGCCTTGAATGCTGTGGACCACCGTGACCCTGCTATCCACAATGTGTCTCTCCCTCCTATAAAAAAACAAGACATGGTGTTGATGCTGGCAGATGAGAAGGAGACATTAGACTGAAAGCTTTTTGAAGATTGTGTCTCCTCTTGTTGTGTCTCAAGACTGCAAATATAGTCTGAACATTTCCAGAGTGGACATGCTTAATTCTGTCGCAGCTTTACTTTCAGTTGGCTGCACTAATCTAAGACCCAGTCAGAGCTAGAAGGAGAAGGAAAATGTGGCTTACCGTCAGCTGTGTTGTGAGTAGCATAGACGGTAAAGAAAACAGGTGCATGTGCCGCGGTGCATATGCCGCGGTGCATATATGCGTGGTAGCAGGCTGTGGTCTGTTTGCAGTGTGAAAGTTTAACAGCAGACGGGAAATAAACAAAGCTTTCTTAATGTTGTGTCATGACAATTAAATGAGAACTCCACTGAATTTACACATCATAGTCTGTTTGCAGTTGTTTGAGATTAGTCTTGTTTGAAACCGTTTAATGTTTTTATGTCTGGTTTAGTTGGTGGGCCGAAGGCAAATTTCCACCCAGTTGGACAAAAAAAGATATATTCTATATTTAATTTTATTATATTGCATATGTTAAAAAACACACACAAAACACAACAGATGTATAAAGGCTTTTGTGGCAGCTGTGTGACGCCCGATTACCTTACGTGGTGTCCCGTTATTCGTCATTGGTAGAGTCATTGGTAGAGTTACATTAAAGGTAATGTAGGAAATAATGGGAAAAAAAACGACAATCTCTTTGCTTCCGTTGTGTAGATTTTTTATCAATTAGATCGAAAAATGGAGGACGTCAGACAGTATTGGTGCATTGCTTAATTAGACGAAGTGCTCTTTGAAACCCAGAGCTGTGTTCTCCGTGGTTGGCCTTCGTGGCAGTGGATGAAGCTGGCTTTTATTTAAGGGTTGAACAGATCGATCAAAAAAATTCCATCTAACTGAATGAATGTTTTTTTTTGTCTGTTTTTTTTTTATAAGCGCATGCACCACAAGTACCGGGATGAGTCATCGGGAGAAAACTTTGGCATTTCACAGAAGCGGCAGAGGATGTGATCTGATTACAAAATAGCACAACTCTTCATTTTTTTTTTGTGCTTGCTGCTTTTCCTCACTAGCTTGATATTTATCTATTTTGAAATGATGGTTCAAGCACGTTGTGTGTCCTCCCGCTAACAAACACACACTTAACTCCTTTAAGCAGAGCAGAGCCACTGGGTGTCCAGCCCAACTCCAGCCGAGAGACCGACACACACACACACACACACACACACACACACACACACACACACACACACACACACACACACACACACACACACACACACACACACACACACACGTAATTACTGACGCTGCAGTGACATCATGAGCGGGTGACTCAACCACTGGACTCATCGCTGTGTGCGTGTGTGTGTGCGTGTGTGTGTGTATGTATGTGTGTGTGTGTTCCTGTATGTCTGTATATCTTCAAGTGTGATGCAGTGTCCACCCACACATGATGAGTCACCCAGATCGCAGCAGGGAGTACACAGCAACACCCCCTATATATAGATCCTAAAAAGTGTGTGTGTGTGTGTGTGTGTGTGTGTGTGTGTGTGTATGCGTGCGTGTGTGTGTGTGCACTGGTGA